>JBCNYH010000024.1:12151719-12184417 GCA_039654325.1 Tandanus tandanus
ACATATATATATACACATATATATATACATATATATGTACACATATATATACACATATATATATACACATATATATACACATATATACATACACATATATACATACACATATATACATACACATATATATATATATATATATACATATATACATACACATACATATATACATATATACACATACATATATACATATATATATATACACACACACATATATATACACACACACATATATATATATATATATATATACACACACACATACATATACATATACATACATATACATACATATACACATACACATACACATATACATATATATATATATATTGTTTTTAATAAATAAAATCTTTAAAAAGTCTCCTAAGGAAAAAATGCTCTTAAAACCAAATGACTCCTTTCATAGGGTTCTGTATTGTAAACCCTTTAGTGAAAAGGGGTTCTTTTAGTTGAAAAACCCTTATAAAGGAACAGTAAAGGACGGCCTTCACACTGTCAAACAACATTTACTGTATTTAGTCTGGTTTTATGAAAACGCTGGAATTATTATTTTGTACAAGCTAGATTTTGTGAATACTTTCTCCAGGCAGTCCTGTATAAATGACAACGATGACGAGCCACAAAAGCATCTAATGTTTTTCTACTTACACAGCTGTATACGACAAAGCATACAAAGTACAACAATGGATGCAACGTTTTAGCATCTAGATTCAAAGTACAATAAAAAGTACAATAGCTGAAAATTAATTATGTCACCGAGTCGAGGCAGCGTATCACAAAACAAACACTGTACAATTAGAAGGGAACAAAATTAAACATAGCTAATTAAACAAGGTTCTAAGGCCTTGTGTGCGATAGCATGTAGGGTTGCCAGAAAAACAAATTCCACTTCAGTTAGAGCTTAAACACTTAGCAGTGGAGTACACTGTGGCACTCGTTTCTGATAGTTTTAAATGTAAATTTTAAATAAATTATTAAACTGTGATAACCCTGCTTGTATGGCATGGAGGGCTGAAACACACAGGGGGAGAGAGAGAGAGAGAGAGAGAGAGAGAGAGAGAGAGGGAGGAATTATATGGGTATGCGTTTTATTTATTTATTTATTTTTTAATCTTGCAGCCTCCCCTGACTGGAGATAAAGAAGTTACTTTGCCTCATGCGTATGAACAAAAGGAATGGTTATGAGCACACCAGTAAAGTAATACTCTTTTTTTTATTTTTTTTATTTTTTTGGATTATCCATCAACAAAATCCCTTCCAGAATTTCGGATCATCATTTATTTTGCCATTAAGTATTATGTATGAGATATACAGACATTTATTTGTAGATGCATAATATAAACAAATACATTAGGCAATTATTGAAAGAGGTAAATATGGACAATTATTCAACTGATCGGTTTCATCTGCCAAGGCCAAAGGCATTCAAAATATTTTTAAAGTAAACAGTCACATTACTGTGCTAGCGGTGAGTGAGTTGTATGTGTGTGTTATGCTGTATGGCCTAATGAGGGTGTCCACAGAAAAGTGCATCGTAGCCGATGTGAGTCAGCCAGAAGTGTCGCTACATATGCCATTCCGTTACACAGTTTTTTAAATAATTCTAGACAAATTCCATGAAAATGTGGAATTAAAGTATTTAAAGGAAAATACTTTTTTTATTTTCAAGATTTAGAACACCACTTTATTGGCTTGTTGCTAGAAGAAAGTCTTGAAATGAGGCAGCCATTTTCTGGGTAGCTTTCTCTTTAAGGAGGGGAGGGCAAGGGATATCAGCATGTGATGTTCAGCTTACCCAATGTCAAGGATGGAATAAGTTGGTTCATAGTAGACGGCAATGCAAAACTAGCACCTCCAACATTATCCCTGGTGAACTGTTGCCAAGCACACGAGCTGTCAAAATAACCAAAATGCATGCCGGAAACAGGATATAACTTGTTTAAATCACAGATTCATCAAGCCTGTAATGTTGCTAATGGCATTGTAGCGTATACCCAAAGCATTGATATAAAAGTTGACAACATTTTCTCCACCTATTCAATATGTAAAAATCCAATTTAGAGCTGTACCAAAAATGTTAGTGTTGACATATATTGTCTGGCGTCATTTCCCACAAAGAGACAGAGAGCCAACAGGGAAACACTCAGTAGCGGTACTCTGGTTTGCACCATGAGTGCAACATGAATAAAGAGCTGAAAACCAGTTCTATCCCTGGTCTCAGAGTCTGTCTGTGGACCAAAATATCTCCTAAATGAGCAGACTGTGCACTTCAAACATCCCAAGAGAAAAGTCTGGCCAAATGGTAAAATAGTTTTATTTTTAATTTGCGAAATGCTCTAACCTCCACCGTGGAAATAATTACGTTCAACGGCATGATTAAAAATACAAAAGAATCTGTGAGAAAAGTGCGAAGCAAGGGGATTAAATTAAAGTGCTTGCCCCTCTTGTGACTTCCACTACAACACAGGCACTGAAACGATCACTTTAAGTATGCCTTATAACCTCTTTGGGCAAAGAGCTGCTCAGCCATAAAACATACATTTTTAATTAATTGACGTTAATATGTTGAGGCACAGTGTGATAAACAAGTTCCACACAGATTCCCTTATTTAAACAGGCTTGGTCCTAAGGGAAATTTTTTTATTTATGATAAAAAGATGGTTTGATTTGTACCAACACAAAGAGGATGAGTGGGAGGTCTACTATTTATCATTATAGATAGAAAGATGTGATTTGCATTTTTATTTTCAGCCAAAATAAACAGAAAAAAGTATGAGTGTGAAAGTCTCTCTCTATTGTCATCTATTTTTACCTATGATAAGTGTTGCTAGTTTCTAGGTATTATAGGTATTTGGTCTTCCATTGCAAATAGATTGTGAGTCATGGACATTAACAGGATTGAGGCCATGGAGATGAGATGTTTTCGAAGGCTCCTCGGAATCTCCTGCACAGACACTGTCGCCTTACCAACAAAGAAGTGCAAAACAGAATCCGGCAGGCTATTGGGCCCTACAAAGATCTGGCCACAGTGAAAAGACTTAAACTGAATTGGTACGGGCACATCTCGAGATCATCCGGGCTGGCCAAAACAGTATTACAGGGCACAGTGCAAGGCGGTAGAAGGGGAGGAAGACAGAGAAAAAGATGGGAGGATAACATTGAGGAATGAACAAGTCTGACACTGAGCGATGAAATGGGAAAGTGCGAGAATCAAGAGTAGTGGAGAAGTCTAATTGCTAAGTCATCTGTGGCGCCCCAGCGGTCTTCCAGACTACAGGATAGATGAGAGGTGGGAGAGGTATTTGAGGAATTGTAATCACCGGCGTTTATTTGTCTGTGAACAAAACTTTGACCATGTGCAAGGATTTTCACAAAACCCGGTGGGGACACTGCCCTACTCGAGTTCCAGAGATGATTTGATTTCGGAATATCTAAGTCAAAGGTCAAGGTCAGAGCAAGGTCACAAATTTTTGACAACTGACATTTGCCATGGTTAAACTGAAATTGCTAATATCTGAGAAACTTAGAAACATAGCTTAAAATGCAGTGAGTGACAGATAGGAGTCCCTAGACACACTTTCAAATAGCATCAACTTCTTTTGCCTTAAGTGACTGAAAAGTCAATGTCAAGGACACAGGATTTTGAGCACTAAAAACTTTAAAACAATGCTTATTGTGCAAATAACAATAAGAAAAGAATGTCCATATGCTATAGACTAAGACAAGCACATGGGTCATTAAAAACAAAAAATAAATAAATAAACAGTACCCATATAAGGCCTATTTTCTACATTATCCATGCTACGTGGCAGTGGTACCTTGCACTCTATGAAAATAAGGAAATCTCAATTCCTTCTGAAAAAAATTAACATTTTAAAGATCTAAGTCGTGGACTGGCCCCACTTCCCTTTATTTAGAAGTCAAATCAAGGATGTATTCTCCAGCTAATAAGTAGCTAGTAATCTGTATTCTTTATATTACCACAAAGGGTACAACTAATGTACTGATGATTCCTGGGAAAAAAAAAAAAAAAAAGAAGAAGTTTTTTAGTCCAGTGACTACAGACTCTCAGGACTCTCAGAACTAAGCACAGCCAATTAGCTTTCAAGATTCTAAAGCCTGCATGCAGAAAGATATCAGAGGTTTTATGGCCTGTGTATGAGTACCTGAGACTGACAGTAAATCCATGATGACAAAGTCCTTCGAAGAATGTGTCATTACTCACAGAGCTCCAAGTCCAGTACGTGTGCTTTAAAAAAAATAAAAAGTAGTACTTATATTACGTTTTATTATATTTTTCTCTTCATATTGGTGAACCAGGGTTGAGGTCACCTTTCATTTCTGCATGAAATGGCAGTGAACAGCTGTGCAGCCTTTTGGATTCTGACCCATGTGACTGCGCAGTGCAACAACCTGATTTAAGCAGCCTTGACAAGACACAGGAAATGACTGATGGGTGTCGTGAGTAACTAGACAGATGCACTTCAGTGTGGCCAGGACAGCCAAGGTCACTCCTGTGGACCATACGGATTCCTCAGGATAGTGAGTGTTGAATCACGATACATCAGTAAAATGAGTAATACAAAAAGGCCAAGCTGAAAAGACTCTGACAACAGTGCTGATCTAAGATCTAGGTCAGCACGCATACCTGGACTGTAATGTAATTTAAAAGAAGAGTGCTGTCTCTCCGCTGTTACGACTTTATAGTCGACATTTCGGCATCTCTGGGCTTACCTCACTAGCACTAAATAAATAACTATAGCAGACAACATGTCATTAGGTCAGATTACAGTCACTGAAACTAAGTGAGTTTTCTGTATAATCCAATTTGTTGCTCCATTAATAATCCATTAACAAAAATGATTAGCAAGAACACAAGCTAATTGTTTTCATGACCAGCTGCAGACAAAGTTCACTCATATTCACTCTAGACAGTGATGGAGACTATATAGCTAAAAGATACATAGACACCCGACCATCACACCATTATATGGTTCTTCTCCAAATGGCTGCCACAACACCGTGAGCACAGAATTTTCTAAAATGTCTGTTTATTCGAGATCAAAACAAACTGAGCGCTCTGCCCTCTATATTGATGGAGAGGAGGTAGAAAGGTTGGAGTGCTTCATGTTTCTTGGAGTCCACATCTCTGCTGTCTTCACCTGGACCACAAACATCTCTCACCAGGTGGGGAAGGCACAACAAAGGATGTACTTCCTAAGAAAGCTCCGACAAGCCCGCCTACTGTGACCCCTTCTGACAAACTTTTACTGCTCTGCCATCGAGAGCCTCCTGAGCTACTGCTGTACAGTGTGGTTTATCAGCTGTACTGTAGAGGACAGGAAGGACCTGCAGCGGGTGGTGAGGACGGCAGAGCAGGTAATTGGAACTACACTACCCCCCTCTGTGACATTTACACTGGCAGACTTCAGAGGAGAGCCCGTGGAATTATCAGGGACCCCACACACCCTGGACAACCTCTTTTCTCCCCTCTCCCCTCCGGAAAAAGGTACAGGACACTAAAAACAAAAACTAACAGACTCAAGAACAGCTTTTACCCACAAGCTGTTAAACGTGCAACCCCACCACCATCACATACACTGACTGAATAACCATCATTCAGACCATCTTCCTGGACAGTGCAATATTAAACATGAGCATTGCACTGAAAGAGTAAGTGCAATATTCATTCTTACAATACTCATGTTTTGAGCGGGTCTCGAACATCATAACATTTTAGCATTATGCACCTTATGATTAAAAAGCTCTACCTCTCACCCTGTGTATACCATGCACCTTTGACATATCATGCACCCTTCTGTGTATGTCTTTAAATGTGTGAATATGTGGATAAATGTATGTTTGCATATACAGGACAGGACATGTATGTGTACATTTGGGTATGTGTATATATGTGTATGTAGGTAGATGCACATATGTAGCTTATATGTCTTTGATCTTCGAAGAAAAAAAGGAGGTCATTACCTTTCGCATGAGCAATGGGGAAGGTACTGTGATGCGCCAATTTTTGTTCCGCAGGAAATTGTGTGTTTCTGTCCGCAGGTTTCTGGTAAGTTAATACCTTTCTCGTGAGCTATATTTTGTTCATGTTATCATTACTAGATATTTGAGAGCTTACGGAAATTGTACTTGAGTAATATTACGATGGTCATTAGATTTACATAGACAAGAACTTTCATGCATGCTCTGTCTAACTTGAAAACGAAGTTGAACTTCTAATTACGTAATTATATCCCGGTGTTAGACCTATTGGAAAGCTCCTGTCTATGTAAATGTAATGACTACCGAAACTGAGAGCTTCTACTAAAGTACAGTAATATTACAATAGTCATTACAATTACAGGAACTTTACAATAGGTCTAACGCCAGGATCTATTTAGATAATTGGAACTTCATCTTCAAGTTCGACAGAGCATGCGTGTCCGAACAACCATAACACGCCCCTTCAGTGAACGCGTGTTTTCGCTCCACCAGTCATTATAACAGCAACTAAATCCGGAATGAATGGACATTCAACAAGTACGTCAGGGTGTAATGGTTAGGTGTCCGCTTAGGTGTCGGCAATGTCATAAAATTCAGATTACATTACACTATAAAATCCTGAATTATAAATTTTGCAGATCACAATACACAAAATGGACAGGAACTGTACCAAAAGCGTGGAGACCTTTACGATATATTTAGTACAATGAATGTTTGAACAGCTTACCTGAATGGCAAGAAAACAGACAATATTGATCAGTCCAAAACTGCCGTGATATAAGCCACTCCATATTACTAAAAAGAAGAGCTTAATCGTTTTAATATCCCAGTAAATATTTAGCACAAATTCCTGCAAACTAATTATTGCCTGCTAGCATTACATGTAAGCGACGGTGTACTGATCATTACAAATACAACGCCTTGCCAATGTTGCCATGTAGTGGCTCCCTGTGTAAGTTCAAAAATAAAACTAAAAGTCGAGCATGTGCAGACTGTGAGCTCAGAGTGTATTGAATGACCAAGGCCAAGTGTAGGGTTACAATGTGACACTCACCCTCTTACACTGCCGTACACTACCACAAGATATACCACATGACTTGATATATTACAATTCACGGCTCATAAAACAGTTACTATTACTACTCCCCAACTCCCAGTAATGATGTGCAGGACAGTGCCAATACTCCCCCATACAGTGTCTTGTACAAGTGTTCACCCCATTGCATGTTTTTTTAACCGACATAGCAGCGTTACAACCTGGAACTGAAATGGACTTAAATTAAACATATGCCATGAATCTACATAAAATACTGCATAATCCATCCATCCATTTGCTGAACCACTTAATCCTACTAGGTTCTCAGGGAGGCTGGTGCTTCTCTCAGCCAACACTGGGCGAAGGGAGTACAGCCTGAACAGCTCACCAGACCACTGCAGGGCCAACAAACACACAAACAAAACCATTCACACTCACACCTAGTGGCCATTTGAAACAGCCAACTAGCCTAATCTGCATGTCTTTGCACTTCGGGAGAAAACCGTAGTACATGGAAAAAAATCCACGCAAGCACGGGGAGAACATGCAAACTCCACACAGAAATGCCTGAGCCCGGGACTTGAGCCCAGGACCTCCTTGCTGTGAGGTGGACGCCACTACGCCACCGTGCTGCTCATGGATTATAATACTGGTGTCAAATTAAAAATCAAAGTCAAATCAAAAAAGATACAATAGAACAAGTTACCATCCCCACTGCTAATTAGCAAGCAGTTTCCATTATGTTAGATAATTAGCTGAAAAGAGTCTGACAGTGTGCAATTAACGTGACACGTTATTAAATATCAATATAAATACATCTGTTCCTTGAAAACCCCAGGAGCAATCAAAACAAGTCTGAGACAAAGTTCTGGGGAAAAAATAAAAAAAAATAAAAAAAATCGATCAGGGTTTAGTTATTTAAAACAACCCAATGCAGAAAAGTATACAGAGAGTATCTGGCTCAACCAATACTATGGCTACCAATGTAGTCCAACCAACGATTAAAGGAAGAACAACAATAAGACTCAGTGAAGTGGTTGGGAAATTGGTTGTTTGAGCTTAGTGTACTTTTTCATAGCACTGTACATCATAAAGAAAATCAACATTACACTTTCAGTATCCCAGATTAGCATTCTTCCATGAACCCCATCAGGGACGACTAGAATTATCCATTGACGACTGGATTTTACAAAATGGCTGTCTCTCTGATGTACATTTGACTTCAAGTTGATGTACTTTATCTTACATCGTAATTGTAAAATAAACCTGTTGAGTTCCTAAAATCATTTTCAGCCAATGACTTGTCAGTTTGGTTAGATGGCGAAGCTTAGCGGCTCTTCTATTTTGATGTAGGAACTATTTACCTTGTGCTCATTGTTTCTTTAAGGTAGATAATTTGGAAAACTCAACATCATTACCAACATCTTTCACTTAACAGTATCCCTTTGCTGTGCTTAAAAGTCATTTTAGTTGCTTCACCTGAAATTTAAGTGCAGTTTCACTCCGTGCATTTCACAGCCATATGGCCCCCAATAAAGCAGAACGATATTCAACATAATTCTTATGATGAGGAATATTAATGTATTTGTCAGTTTGTATACATAGACACGTGGCTGGTGGTGTAGTGGTTAGGGTGCTTGGCTCATGATCAGGAGGTCGTGGGTTCAGATCCCAGTTAGACCCCCACCGTGCTAAGACCACTGGGCAAGGTTTTAATCACAAGTGTGCCTATGTCCACCCTGCAGTACAAATGGGTACCAGTAAAAAATACTGGGAAGGTAACACCTGCGATGGACTAGCGTCCCATCCAGGAGGAGTTGAGCTCGTAGTCGCTTCACGCTACAGAAACCGCAGATAAGCACTGGCCTGATGAGCCACTAGGATAGACACACTAACTACAAAGTCTTTCATTTGTTTGCTGACAGTTTTGAGCTTGCATCACATAAAATTTAGAACATCCTCCTTGTTGATACTATTAGAGTGTGTAATTATGCAGTAAAGCATGAATACATACAGCAAATCTTTTTCATGCTTTTTTCTAGACGATCCCTTTACAAAGGTAATTTCAGACCCCGAATTTGCACCCATCACACAATACATAAAGTATAAAACAGCTGTCCATTCCAACAACAAGTACAAGTTGTTAAGAGGGCATTGGTCAAAGAAGCAACCATGAAACATCTCAAACACATTTCAGTTGTTCGACAATACAAATTGCAAATGATCAAGCGGCGGATACTTAGGAAAGACACTACAGAATAATCTATGTATCATTCTATAGATACACACAACAAAACGTCAAGCATAATCTGCCATCCTGACACTTTCTGGTGAACACATACACAAATGGAAATCACAATATCCTTAAGAGATTTACTGGTCTGTAACAGTGGAGAACACAGCTTAGAGATTCGGACTAATAACGTCTGTCATAGATCTCAGGCTTCCTACATGATGTCATGCTCACGGTATACAGAAGTGACATAATCCCCCTCCCCCAAGTAAACGCAAGGTTACAATCCTCTCCAACACAAAGCAAACTTTTTTTTTTGTTGTTGCTTTTAATCCCCGCCCCTGGGCGACAACTCAGTCACGTGTGTTCTAACATGCTCCCTCTAGGTTCAAACGCTGCACCTGCGTTTCATTCCAATCAGCATCGGCAAACAGCTGGAGCCGCACTGAGGCGGAGTGCCATCTGCAGTGGGCTGACCGGCCTGTAGAGCACCTGCTTTTAACTCCCTAAAATATAGAGCAAACACAGCACAACCACCAAACCAGCATCCCACGAGTCCTTTCAGCCTTTAACGATCACCCCGACCACTATCACACTGCAGTCACTTTTACAGTGGTGTCTGGGACAATAAACTCATAACTCATAAAAAGTTGCATAGATTTCCAACCATCAATTTGTTATTTGATTATTTCCAAATGAAAACTAAAGTACAGTTTTAATGACTAAATCTAATTACTTCATCATAACAAGCAACTGAAGCTGTATTAGAGGGTTTTAAGAGATTACTTAAAAAGCACTTAAAAAGCCCTCCAGTGAGACTTTAAATTTAACAGCTCAATGCCCAAAATACAGCGCAATCACACTCTTAACAGCAGCAATCTAACAATCTACGATAAGCTTGATGTTAACAATGCCCTTATTAGGAAGGTACTCTTATGGAACCTAAAGAGAAAGCACAAGATAATAAAAACTGGACTCTTTAATTACAAGCAAATGGTGTGACTTTGTCCCTTTAGCTCTTGTTCCCTATGTTTATGACAATTGAGACAGTCACCTAACAGTGATTTAATTCAGCCACATAACTAAAGCTACGCAACTGCCAATAATTATGCAAATTACAACCCAGAAAATAAAGCATTAACAAGCTGTTAATATTTATCCTTTAGTGCTACTGTTTTTATAATTAAAACTAAGATGTAAATAGCTATATGTATATATAGGCTGGATTTAAAAAATTTCTCCGGCTTCTTATCAGCATCTGCACCCGGAAGTTTTTTTTTTCCAAAAACCTCGCTCGAATCCTAGGAAAACACCTCAGATAATGTAGAAACGACATCGGACGTGATTCCGTGATTGTGATTAGGTTAGTGAGATTGGTTTAGTTTTGTTTGAAACAGTTATATATTTTCTAAAGCTTTTTGGAACAAGGCTGCTGTTCTATTGAACATGCTGTTCATTGTTTAAATCTGGGATTAAAACTTAACATGCCAAAATACCTGTTAACACATAGGCCTTTATATATTTCAAAGTCTATGTGAAACTGTGCTTGTGAGGAGTCGGTGCATGTAAGCCTTCATGTACTATTTCACACATAATATATTATATATATATCAAAAATAAAATTAAAAAAATCAAAATTCTAATTTATTTGTCACATACAAAATCATACACAGTACAATATGTAGTGAAATGCTTAGGACGACTGTCCTAAAATGTGAATAAGCTATCAAAATAACAAGAAAAGAACAATAACTATAACTAAAACTAAAGGATTTTATAGTTAAAGGTCAATATAAATACAAAAATGCAAAAATAGAAAATAAAATAAAAATAAAATAAAAGATACAAAAATATATAATGAAATATAAATGCAGTGGCGATTTAATATATATACATATATATATATACACACATACACATACACAGGTTATTTGAATGCCTTGGCTATTTTCAGCGTTTTCTGTCATTTGCCATAGAGACATCCTGAATTTTTGTAGGAATGCAGCAGAAGGTGAACCTTTTCTTGTATCCAATCAAACCAGGAAGTACATTTCAATAACACAATAATAAAACTTTAAGATGAAAAAGAAATCATGTTATATGATGCCACTTGGGGAGAACCTCGGCGATAGCAGAAAGCACTGGAAATAGACAAGGGAGTAGCAGAAACTGCCAAGGGAGTTCCAAATGCCTTGCCCCAAATTTCAAAGTAGTACCAGCTCCAAGAAGGTGCTCCTAGCAACTGAGGCAATATTTGATATATAAAATGAGGGGCCCCCCAAAACACCAGGCTCAATCATTTATATAGGTTGGCTCTATTTTTTATCTTGTAGCAAAAAGCCTAAAAGGCACAGTACTACTTTCCTGGCTGGAGGCTTTACACAAAAAAGAGGCTGTAATGTATTGGATACGGTGCAGCAGGTGGAAATCCAGGCTGCCTACATATCCAAGAACAAACAAATACAGGCACCTCTAGATAAAACTATCATCTTGAATAAAACATCTGCCAAGTTCTGACATTTTATTTTCAGCCTTTAATTGTTGCACGCACACACACAACTTTTTCATGTCTTTTTTTTATCTCTGCCAAGTGAAATGCTGCCTGATTCTTAAAAAAAAAAAGGGGGGGGGGGGAATGAGTAACAAAATATAAATAAAGTTAAATAAAATCTATAGAAAGATTAAAAGCCATTCTATTTCAACAGAAAACCTTAGATGTCATGAATAATAATGTGTTGTAAGAAAGGAGAGAAGGGTAGCACTCCCCATGACAAGGATGGAAGAGGCCCTAGTGGCTTACAACACGTATACAGTTAAGGCACTGCCACCTACATAGTGGCATCTCTAACCAAGTTTTGTCAGCCGTGGCCTAATGGTTAGAGAATGCTGGCTGACGTGCCCTTGAGCAGGCACCTAACCCCCAAATGCTCTCCGGGCACCCCAATGCATGGCAGCCTACTGCCTCAAGTGTGTGTGCTCACTGTTTACGTGTGTGTGTGTGCTCACTTTGGATGGGTTAAATGAAGAGGCAATAATTTCCCTTGTGGGATTAATGCAGTATAGCAAAATCAAGATCAAAAGAATCAAATAAAGTTCTGAGGTAAAAAAAAAAAATTATTTCATTAAACAAAACCTGTGCTGTAAAAGTTACCATGTCTGCGAGGCAACTGTCTCACCCCTTGAAAACAGCCATTCGATCAGTACCTTTTTGACAACAGATCCAGGGAGACAATGTGATTATTGCTTAATCTCCCTCACAGCTGCACTGCAATGATTCCTCCTACACACATCGTGACAGAACGACCAGGCTTCTAAGATGGAGATTGAAGAGGCTGCTTTTCATTAGCATGCATCTCCTCCGTCCTTGGGGTCTGGAAGATCTTCCTCCACAGAGAAGGCCGAGTTTCTCTGAGCACTCCTTGAAACAGAACTAGTATCAAGAATTTCCTGGAGTTCTCAGTCTGGGGGAGAAGTGTGATGTTCTGAGGGGATGGGGACATTATGTCTGCGGCAGTGCGGGGACTTTTCCAGAGCGTCAGAGCATTGAACGCAGGGTGGCTCAATGAAACAAGGATCAAAAGGGTTATGATCGCCAGTGGTGCAAAACGATTTAATAAACACAGAGAAACCTGCAGCGTAAAAAGGACATGAAAGGAAGGGAGAGTAAAATTCAACAACACTAACAAAGTGAAAAAGAATTACTAAAGGGAATGGAAACTCATTTCATATGTCTGAGAAAAAAAATTATAATTCGATAAACATGTGTAACGAACTACGCTTGAAGATTTACATTTACAGCATTTGGCAGACGCTCTTATCCAGAGCGACTCACAATTATCATTTTTATACAACTGAGCAATTGAGAGTTCGGGGTGATAGGGTGGATTGAACCGCTGACCTTCGGTTCAGTAACCCATCGCCTTAACCACTAAGCCACAACTGCCCTAGGTGGTGAAGATGGTGAAGGTGCCCTAGATGGTGAAGATGGTGAAGACAACCCAAGCACTGACAGTGCACAGCTCTCCTTTAAGATCTCCTTAATCACAAAAAGACTTTGCTTAATTTCAGAGCATTGTTAAGCTCTTGGTTAAGAAGCTACGTCTGCAAACTGACAGTAGCAGTATTGATTTTCTGCCACCTGCAGACTCCGTTGATGGCTGTGTTTTGGGTGAATGGTATTTAGCATTACTGCATGCCTTAAGAAGCTCGCAATAAACATTTACTCTCACTAATCAGCCTGTGACTCAAAGACTTGATTCGATCTGCCTTACATTCTGTACGACTCTATTTTCAGAGGGAAAGATAATTGACATATTTGTGCACGTCTGAAAGGCGGGTGGGTGCAATAGTACAGAAAGTGCAAGATCATGCCTGAGGGGAAGGGCTGATGGGAAGTGTTAGATTGAGTCTTTGCCCATCAATGACAAATCAGTCCTGAGCAACACTCACACACATACACACACTGTCTGAACAAGGTCTTCACTACTTTTCAACCCTGTTGGGAACTCACCCACACACAACCTAAACCTGTTTATCCAACATTTTTACAAGTTAACCAAGATATAACACAGTCAACTAAGTTGAGTAGCCTTTTCCAAACAAAAACTGTTTCAGGACAATAGCGCAGTTACATTAGTGCAGTTGAATACTGATAGAAGCAAAGAATGCATCAAACCACACTTCATTTACCAGCCATACACAATCTATACATTGCATTTCCAGCTTCAGGGTCTCTCCAGGGGCTTTTACAGTCAATCTGAAATAAATAAACTAGTGCAATAAAAGCTAATGTATATTAGATTAATTTATTTTATCCATAGCAACTGAATATGAGCAGTCAACGACGCAGAAGAAGCAACCATTTGTGCTAAGCTAACCACTAATGTGGATGGCATGGTGGTGTAGTAGTTAGCACGTCTACCTCACAGCAAGAAGGTCCTTGGTTCGAATCCTGGGCTCGGGTGTTTGTGTGGAGATTGCATGTTCTCACTGTGCTTGTAAAGGTTTCCTCTGCATACTCCAGTTTCCTCCCACAGTTTAAAGACATGCACATTAGGCTAATTGGCTTTCCCAAATTGCTCATAGGTGTGAATGGTTGTGTGTGTGTGTGTGTGTGTGTGTGTGTGTGTGTGTTTTGACCCTGCAATGGTCTGGCAAACTGTTCAGGGTGTAGCCCGCCTTCGCACGGTTTGAGCTGTGATGGGCTCCAGCCTCCACACAACCCAACAGGATTAAGGGGGTGGATCACACTAGAGGTGCGATAGAAAAGTGACTGACGCAAATGGCAATTCATGGCTGTCGCTTTTCATTCTCAAAATGTTGTCAAATTTGTCTCACGACATTCATGGCATCGCATTTTGGTCACCTGGTTCATGAACTCATCGCAAAAAATTCCAAACATGTTTGACCTGAATTTCTGCAAATGTCTCAAAACGAGGCTCTGTCACGGGGTAGTCTCAAACAGTCCGCACATGTCGTCAGAAGGATGCAAAGCTGTCGTTTTGCTCGCAAAGCATTCGCTTTTCGCTTGTTATTCTAGTCAGCAGTCTCTTCTGTTAATTCTAAATTTATTTCACTTTGGATTTAACGTATTTGATGGCAAGAAAGTTTTTTTTTTTACTTTTTTCCAAGAAATAGACGGTTTTGTCCACCAAACTTGACTTTATTGGCCTGCTTCAGGGAAAAGGCCTCCAGTCCTTGGCATCACCTGATACCACTGACCGGGTGAAGGGCCATCATTAACAGTGGTCGACAACCGGAGGGGTGAAAAGACTCTATGCTAAGCTAACTCTTCCTTTAAGTATTTGATTTCACGTGTGTATATTTTTTACATTTCAAGCATTTCAGTAAAATAACAAAAACGCTTTACGCCTCAAAACCAAGTGATTGTGGTTGAATAAAACAGTTATTCCACTCCTCATATCAAACAACTTTTATCAGACACACACACACAGCACCTCGCCGGCTATCAGTGCCTACCTGATTCGAGTTCATGGAATAACTGTTAAATATACCTGGATCTGATCTTACTCTAAGCTAGCTGAGTGCGATTAGAGAGGAACGCACCACCCGTGGTACTGCATGCACTTTTTCACACCGTGGTGATCACAGAACTTCATTCAGTGATACAAACTTATAATATTCTAATAAAAAGCAGAATGTGGGGCTGATCGTTAAATTGGTTTCATACATTCAGAAATATCTTCAGTTTAAATTTCAGCCTGCTTATCTTTACCGTCCACCTCAGTATTTTTTTTTTTTAACGCACTGCTAGTATCCCCACATCGGTGACTGTTCGTTGACTACTCAATGCAACCCTATGCCTGTACTGCCTAATCTCTTACACTTTAGTGATAGTGTACACTAAACCTAAAAGCTCAAGGGTAGTCTTTCTGCATATGAACATAAGAGAAACAGAGAGGGGAAGGAGGACGGATTAGAACATGAAGGAGGTAGGGTGTGGGTGTTGAGGAATATTTTCGGCACCCCTACAGGCATTCCGACACGTCCTATTAGCATCAAAAGCCTCAAAGAATATTAAGACCCAGAAATGTAAGTAATGCGTACACCGTACTCCCACATGGGTCCATTTAACCTTACACTGAGTCGGGCTGCAGATTTGTTAGGATTACATCAGGTTTATTAAAACACGTATTATCAGTCAGCTGCTCATCATCAAATCTATCAACACAGCCTTACAAGTCAGTAAAAATCACTGTATGTAATGATATGATTATAGCACTATTTAAAGGTAGTTTACAGAGAAGCTGTGGTCCATCAAGGAGGAGCTAGTTTCACTATGATGAAAAGAATGCCAAGATCTGTGACACTAGGCCACTTTTTCCACCGTAGGCTTCCACAACACAAGCACAGCTGAGAGAATGCATCAACAGCAACTGCCATGGAATGGCCAATTAGACAGAATTTAGCCATTAGGTCCCATTGAAAGCGCTAAAAAATAAGCCTTAGCAGCTGCCTAGAGCCGTGTTACAAACACCCAAGCAATATTCATTCCTCTGGACACAAGTCGTTTCTTTGATCTGCATAAAACCGACACAGGAGCATGATTAGCTCATCCTGGCTTCTTTTCCTTCACAACTCATCAGTGTCATTGTGAGCTCTCTGTTTCTGCTTCTACTAGAGCATACTGGTTATGGAGCCATTGAAATGAGGATATCAGATCATTTATCTACACAAGGCACTGATTACGCACCACTCACATAAGGCAAGTTACTCCACTTGTGAAGGAATTAGTACCATTATAAATGGGAAAATGGTTTCACAAGGGTTCATTGGGTGGTTATTGGTTCTACTTTTCTAAAGAAGTTCTACTTAAAACGTTCACTACAATAAAAAAAAAAAAAGAACGTGTTTGGGTTCATTGAGCAAAAAAAAAAAAAAAGAAATCAACTTTAGCTCTGGAGGAAATTAATTAATTATTTAATAACTACTTCCCCTCTGCATTTCCTGACTACGGTCTGGAGTAAAAGAAGGAAAGTTTAACGCTGCATTTTCTTTTCACTCGCTGATTTCCGCATTCACTTGTATCACTGGTCTTGTTAGATTAATTGTCCAGTTAACGAGTTCATGTTCGGTGTTCTTGTTTAAGTTTGGTGTAATGCTCTGTGAAAATTTGTCTGCCTAGCCGAGTTCGATTGTGTGTTTTTCAGGCATGGACACGGAACAACCATCGAAGTCATGTTCAATGCTTATGGGGCTCCGCTCAGGAGCTCTGCTACCAAAATCTCTTTACAGAAAGCTTCACAAGCTTTTAAAAAAAAAAAAGTGACATATTTTAACAAGCACATTAATATAAATTTGTTTCGCTTCGTTGCTTCCACTAGTGTCAGAGCTGCTATAAAATTCATCACCACACAGCACTGTGGTACGAGCGTTCATAAAGAATAATTACTTCATCCTTTAGTCTAAAAACATCATTTTACTCAAATATTAGTGCGCACTCGGAGTATAGCTAGATCTTCCCTGTCAAATATTCTACTGACTCTCAATCACTAAGAATAAGAAAGGCTTGAAAGGAGTACATCAAGAATACCTTTTTACTTTGTTGGTACTTTGATCAAAAGTCAAACAAAATTGCAAAAAAACATTGGAAAAAGTTTACAGCCTGCCTCATCATCTAACCTGCTGCAAAAACTTAACGGTAAATCTGAGTTAAAATTCTCCCTTTGTTAGAAAATTCATATCAATTATAGAACTCATTCAAATCTCATTACAACGATGCACATTAATTTATATATAATAACAACAACAACTGAATGCCGGTTGTTTATTTCTTTTTAACAAATTCTTGTTGACTCATTTTAGCTTCATCATCTTTCATAGACATTTTCATGACTACCATTACCCAGAATGCCATTTGATTACCTTCTAATAGTGTTGACAGTGAAATGTAGCTCTGACTTCATTGCTACCTAAAGATAGGAAGCATTTTTTACTTTCTATTTTACTGATTTTCTACCCTGAGAACTTTCTCTCTGATTTAGTTGCAGCCAATTTCCACCCATCAACGACTTCTTCCCCATCACACAACAGCTACCCAACCAGGAAAGGTAAGGAAAGTATGTGCCAACCAATCACATTTTTTCAAACTGCTGCGCATACATATTCAGGGACAGTCTAACACATTTAGATGAAAGCACCATCCGCACCCTTGGATGCATGAGCTCAGAGACGCCCATGAGTGGCTAGTGTGCATAAGCCAACCCTCCATCCCTGAGAGCTTGGCCAATTAGCTTTCATGGGATCCTGACCACAAATGGCTGCATGCTCCAACCTGTGCACTCTTGGACAGAACTCTCTGAAGCCCTAGCCTGGTCCAGCTTTCAAAACCCTGCTTAAACTTCATTAACTAGCTGAGCCAAGGCTGGAAATCAGTGAACTGCTGATTTACACTGGATTGTTGAGCACTGGATCGTTATACTACTTCCATATGGGCAATTCCACAGCAACCGACATAACATTCAGAGAGAAATTAACAAAAAGATTGTTAGAGTGAAAATTTTTAGCCCTTTAGGTAACATTTTTCATGAAATTGCCCATATTGTAACACTGTTGTTTTTTTAAACTTGAGTGTTTTGATTAAATTCCACGTTTTCTTAGCTTTAGCTAGCTAAATACAATGAACCAAGCTGTAGATAACAACCATTATGTTCTTTTGAGAACGTCCATCATGCTGTGCTTTTCAAGAGGTTACAACATTGTGAAGAAAGGTTCAGCCATAATCAGAAGCAATCGCATGATTTCATTTCTATAATCCCCATTTCCATTTCCACTGGAGACAGCTCGACATCAATCAGAAAGTCCACGTATAGTGGCGCACAGACATATCCACGTATCTTCCATAACCTCTGAAGATAGTGTGCTGAAGGCTGCATACTAATATCCCCACCCTACTGACCTGCACAGCCACATGGTCTATCAGAATGCAGGCCAGTCATCACCTATTGATGTGATGTGAGTGCTGGAAACAGATTCATTGGGTGAAATCCGTTTTAAATTGCATTGCTACAGGGACGGAAGCTAATGGCCTGACATTTCAAGCTAGACAGTACTTTGATTGACAGGCCATAGAACTGGTTTTCTTTTGAATAGAGTGGTTTTAGATGAAGCGCTCTTCCAAATCTCAGTGGATGAGAGATTCCACAAAGCCTTGCCTAATTCATATCGCTTCGTAAACACCGACAGCATGGAGTGAAACGTTGCTCATCTTGTGAGTGATAAATATATGGCTTTACAAACCGGTTTATTTTCCGTTTGGCCACTTTACAAGTTCCTTTCATTTATCAGTGTGCAAGCCAGGGGAGGCATCCGTCAGGATTCCCGTCTTAATAAATAATTAGAGGCAGAGCTTTCAGGTCCTGCTTAGTCCCTCGTCAGCTGTCGGGCATAAGTCACTTGAGCTGAGCAGTAAACAAATCAGTATAAACACTATCACCACCACCCCCCACATCACCTCTCTGCTCAGGACCATTCGTTAATAGGAAATAAGGCGGACATGGCACAGTGTAAACGCGATGTACACATGTACACACGCATGACTAATATGAATACACTGACGGCTTAATCAGTGATATAATGGCACCCTGTAGCTTCTGGTGATTGAGTGTGTGCGCACGTGCAAACACCGGGACTGGAAGTGCTGAGAAAACGGTCACACTTCAGTAATCCACATGCAGAAATGTGCCTGACATCAGCATATCTCAGAGGATTCAAGAGCGACGCATGAATCAAAAGAAGGGGAGGGAGGAGAGAGAGAGAGAGAGAGAGAGCACAGCGCAGTGCAGTGCAGAGAAAACTAGCAGAGGTCAGCTGACTGTGCAGATGGGCCCTGCTATCTTTGTAGCAACCAAAAGGTAGCCACTTTGTGCAAGTCAGTGCTGTTTAACAACAGGAATCCAAGCTCAACTACTGTAAGGGGATCGAAAAGTGACCAGACACCTGGACTTCATGGGTTACCTGCATCAAACATTGATCATTTGATTAATTAGTGCTCAGAGGCAAGCAGTCTCTAATGCTAATGCTTAATACTAATGCTTAGGTGATGCAACGGAAGTGCTCAGAGTTTGTCGAGAAGATAATGAGTCATTCGTAAAGGCTCCAGCAGGGGCAATTATTATTGCAAATGCAGGAGCCGTCTCATTGAATTTTATTGAACAATTACTGTCCTGACATAGCCGTGTAAGCCATGAGTCACCCCCAGGGAGAGATGACTGGTACACTGCAAACCCTTTGGCCTCCTGGTTAGATTGTGAGAGCAGGTGTTACATCTCAAGGGTAAAGAAATCTTTACACCGTAACATCAGTGTTAAACAGCAGCAGCACAACAGGTCACACTCAAAAACGGATCTCTGCTTGCTCACAGCCCTGGGTTTTTTTAGCAGGACATTATTCAAAGTGTACTGTTTTGAAGCAAAGTGAATTAATGAATCACTATCATGACATCCTAGAGATATCCTGGCTATGACTGGGATTCAGTGAAGAATTTTAGCCAATTTTGTTTATTTAGTAAACAAGCAATAATCAAATAACAGCAAAAATTGTATTACAGTACAGCACCTTTTAGTTACACGTCAGCGATTTCTTTAATTTAAATAAATAAATAGTCATAAACAAATAAATGCTGCACTCGAAAGTATAACCAAGCTCAGCAATCCTCCACATGAACCAAAATGTCAAAAATCATCTCACACAATGTAAAAAAAAAAAAAAAAAGTAAACAGCACCCTCTGCTGGGCCTGCTATAATATCACACTTCCAAAAAATCATCCTCTTTCACAATATTAAACAAACCTTTGAAAAAGTCCTGGATCCTGAGTTTGACCCAGATCATTTCTTCCTTGTTCAAAACCCCATCCCTTTGACATCCCCACCCCAAAATTTGCACGTAACTGTTTGCGTAATTCTGCTAATACAAACCACAAGTAAAACATAACCCCCCTGGCAGGAGTACTGAAATTAGATCTTAAATCTGACTTCTACACACTCCAAAAAAACATTACTAAAATCATACACTGTCCGGAGCTCTTATTATTCAGCGCTACAGTCTTGCTGGTATCATTTTAGCACACCGATTTCTTGTGACGGGTTTCATGCATCCTAAAAACCTGGAGTAGAATACCACAGCAGGAAATCATCCACCCCTACTGCTCAGGTTAACATTAGGTAAAATTTGTGTCTTTAGTATGAATAAGCTGAGAGGGGTGCTGCGAATACTGGTGATGCATCATGTTCTCCACGGCGTTTCTCATAACACAGCTGGAGTGAAAAGGCTCCTCATCCTACTCCCACGGCTACATCAATGTCTGCGTTATTGGTTAATCAGTATAAAGGAGTTCGGTCTTGGCGAGCTGACGATGCCTTAACAGGCAGTTAAGCTGTCAGTGCCCTTGCTGACAGCATACTCTTGGCATAGCCATCACCTCCAGTCTGTGCCAACTCAGAGCCAAAGAACGGTCACCTCTTCTAAATAAGTACTCATTGAGATAAAATGATTCAGCGAGGCAGTCATGCCTGCGCTCACAAACTGACCCCGAATCTGACACTGTGTTTTGGATCCATCCATCAAGGGACGGTGGTGCGGTATCATTATGCTGTTTACTGTCTGATGATTGCCTGCGCCTTGCTAAGGGGGCAAAAGCAGATTAGATAAATTACATCCCCATATGGCTCCGCGGATCTGGTATCAGCTAGCGTATCCAATGCTGTTAAATCACTGTGTATAATTCAATAGCTTCGAGGGAGTTTCGATGCTGTGTGGGGTTTTTTTTTTTTTTTGGACATTTGCATATTACACGTGCATGGAAATGCCTCCAGGGCAATTTCAGTATTTCTCTTGCACACAAATATACACAAAACTGAAAGCAGGACGAACAAGAATAAAACTGCAAATACTCTGAATAATTCATTCACTCTATTCTCAGGGGATATGAATTGACCTTGTGATAAACCAGTGCCTTTCAACTGTCTGCAGGACACTACAACTCTACGTTACAAATTATAAGGCTGACAGTGAGCTTATGTGACTACAAAATAAATGCATATACACACCCTGCTCCCTGCATTTTCCTCTAAAAGGAAAGGGTCCCAGTTCATCCCCTACACGTTTACCTTTCTGCTGATGTTCATATGCGACGTACATGTTGGACGTCTCCGAGGTCAGCACTGTCGATTCATAGCAAAAAGGTCCTGAGTTCGAATCATGGCCAAGGTACTCTGGTTTCCTCCCACAGTCCAAAGACATGCACTTTAGGTCAACGAGCTACTTTAAATTGCCTGTAGTTGTGAATGTGAGCATGGAGGGTTAAATATACTGGTGACCTGTATATTCAGTGTGTACCCCACCTCTCACCCAAAGTCAGACGAGAATGGCTTCAGCTTTTCCTGCAAACCTAACCTACAAGAGGTGTAGATCCTAAAATCCTAAATTGGATCTGCAACAAAAGGCTGTAGACCAAAGTTTCATCTACAAAATGTAAGTCTGGGGTTGATAATCTGAAAAAGCTAGCAAAACTTGAAACTAGCATGTCTTCAGGGCTTCGGCTAAACCCTCCCCTGCTCTTTGGGCGCCCTTCCAAAGCCACTCCCCACACCCCCCACCACATTCACTCTCACTGCAGGTTCGTGCACAGTAGGGTCAATGCACGAGCAGGGACATATAGAGGCATTTGATTGGATATTTCCCAGCAGACCACATGGCAGTGATTGGTCGCTGTTTTTACAGGATTACAGTGGCTACGCACGATGGATTTTTTTTCAGACCTTTTCAGATCTTATGTTATTGATTGCTGTCTGGAGGCAGGGGTGGCCCGGTGGTAGGGTGCTGGATTACTGATCCCAAGGTCGAGGGTTCAAGCCCCACTGTCACGGGTTGTCACTGCTGTCCCCCCCAGTGCAGCTAACTGGGTTATCAAATGCCGGCGATGTCTCTCACTGTCTGTGGTGAGAGGCATGTAAAAGAACCATTGCTGATTTTCGTCACGAGTAGGCTGCATAGCCGTCAGCGTGTTTCTGCCCTGCGATGGCCTGGCGAGCTGTCCAGGGTGTACTTTGCCCCCGCCCAGAGTCGGACCTTAATTAGGATTAAGCGCTTCAGAAAATGAATGATTGCTGTCTGGGTGTAAAGACCATTATAACCAATATAATAAGCAATATCTAGTAAAAGCTTTTTACAAATAAAACTAAGCAGAAATGAATAAGCTAATGAAGGAGAAAAATCCTTTATTTTCTTCTGGAAGGTGGCGTACCGTGCTTATAAAATTAGCAGGCATGATGGCATGTGCAGTACAGCACGGTGAAGGGATTAACAAACATCACTGTGAGTGATACTGCCGCAACGCATCTTATAGCTAAGCAAACATGCCAACTGGCGACACTGATTTACAAAAGAACATAAGAAGAAGAGTTTTTTCCTAATCCAGTTACTGAAGCTACTTGTGTGATGATCAACTATGAATATGGAGGCGGGGTGGGACTCTACACAAAAATCCACCTGGTGAGACATCGAGAATACTGATTCATCAAATGCTGAGAGTTATTATTATTATAATTATTATTATTATTCACTAAGCATTTCTGCCTATGTATGCCATGTATTCAGTGCTATAGAAACCAGAAATAAGGCAGCAGCTCATAGACAGTATTTAATTCAGGTTGTTGTTATACTGCTGAGGCTGCAGCGGGAGGGTTATCATCAACAAGCTCAGCCCGGCACTAACTCACCTGCATATCTTTCAGCCTGCGTAATGTGCAATTTCACAAAAAAACTTGAACCTGCTCTTATCAGTTGCTTCTCTGCTACACGATTCCCCCCCACCCAACCCAAGACATTCAGAAGATGCTACAGTATATATTGCTGTTCCTTATCTGCTCTGCTTTACAAAGCACAACACATCGGAGACCCAATTTCCCCTCGCTCTCCGCAATAAAAGATATGGAGTGACCAAATTTCAGCCCAAAGATTTATTATGAATTATAAACAAACACTGCTCCAGCACAGGTTTTTATGTCTCATCTACATTCATGATTATAAGCCTATCAAAATCCGTGAGGTCATTTGTGAGCTTTGTAGACTAATTATTTTCCAGATGACTATACAGCAAAAGGATTCCTTAGGCCACAAAAATTGAAATTAGCCTACAATATTTTATACCCCAGCACCCATGCTGTGTCCTCCTTGCAGACGAATAACCCAATATCAAGCGTTACACTTGAACATGGCCTGTAATTAAGTGAGAGCACTTGCATGAGGCTCACTGATGTGTTGAATTAACTCGGTCTGACAAGAATGAGAGGACTGCAATGGCATAAAGAAGAAGAGCACTACGGTGTTCGCTGTTGTGCACTCAAAACACCGAGCTGCACTCTCCATACTGTCGGTAGTGAAAGCACAGCTCAATATTAACTACACAGCAGGGAGCAGGAGCAAAATTTCAGCTTCACACTAAGCATTCTTTCTACATCTTTATTTTTTGTTCTTCTACCCTGTGTTTCTGCAGTAGTATAAAAGAAAAAGACAAGAGCCATGAGGGCAAACTGTGTACTGATGGACTTCTTGGGTGACTGCCATTCCCTCCCTGGACCAGTTGAGCTTCAGAAAGTGTCCATTTGACCTACGAGTCAGAGTTTAAATGCCGGACTCTGAAGGAATAATCCAAAATCAGCATGAGAGGTACTTCTCTGGTCCTTTAATCTACAAGCAAATCATTTTAATTATTTTAAGGCATCCTACAAATAGGCTTCTCTCCAAATTATATGTGTGACAGCCTGAAAAAAGAGCGCCATAGTTAAAATACAGGCACAAAAACATTAATTATTTGCCTTTAACATTAGATTTTTTTACATTTTGTGTCCTGGTAGCCCTTGACATTTGTCACCATACCATGTGAAGAATCTCCCATGGAATCACTGTTCAATGTTTCATTGAATTCTACCAAAGCAGTAAAAAGTTACGCCAAAGGTTACAGTTACGGCAGCGTCATCCTATAACCCCTCCTGTCTAAAGACTGACGTATAAAAACCCAATGCCTGTGCTGAAAAAGTGTGTTTTGGCATTAAAATTAAGAAAGAAATAAACCAATGAATATATTTCACCAAGATGACATGGCATTGGCTTTACTAGTGTGACTGCGAAGGAAGAACTCCATCGTGATCCGTCAGGTCATTTTTTTTTTTTTACTGTCGCCTTCTGCAGTCTTTTGGGATAATAACACTGCAGATATTGACCCAATTTCCAATTTCAACAATCCGGCACATCAATAGAGCTGTATGCATCTTTTGGAAAGATGCGCTTGTTCTCTTTTTTTTTCCCCTTCATAGAAATGAATGGAGTTTCCGAAAGTCTTCCTGCTGAGTCACGCTTCGGAATAGAGACACCAAACCTAATAACACCTCAGGTCAACACCAACATGTACAAGAAATCACACATGATCTACACTCATCTTTTTCTAGCTTGTTCATGCGTCCTTGTTCTTATGGTGGCAATGCATTCTGGACCCATAAAAATACAGTTTCACCCTGCAGCCATCAAACTTCAATTCATAGCTCTAACCAACTCAACAAACACATCCATCAAGCCATCACGAGCAGCCTTCACTTTTATTTTTTGGCATTGAGCAATCTCACTCCCATTTTCGTCAGGTAATTCATTTGCCTAATTTTCTTAATATTAACTCAGTTAAACAGCCAGTTTAACAAATGCTGTTATTAAAACAGTCAGTACAAAGCCAGGTTTCCACCAGGCATAGCTACATGAAGCAGGTCTCCGATACAGATTCAGATACAGTGCCATTCAGAATCAGAACTGGAAGTTCCACTTCCTGAGTGCAACAGTTTTTAGCAGTGACGCTTCTAAATCACATCCAGAAATCACCATGTCTATTCGAAACACAAGCACCATGATCACTTGTTGCAACTGTGTTATGGACGCCATGCGCCACACTTGGTGAACATCTAAATATCTTTAAGATGTCCAGAACGATCTCCCGAGTACCACATTGACAAGGCGTGAGACTATCATCCTGGAGATCGCAAGTTCAAATCCAGGTTGATGCATCAGTCATCCGCAGCCGGAAGTCCATGGAACTGGCTGACTGGCCAAGCTTTCAGAGAAAGGAATGGCATACATTCACCTCCCTGTCACTCAAAGTGACATAACATCACCAGCCAATTACGGGCATCTGTGAGCTCATGCTCAGGCTTTTCCCCCCCAGAGTATGTTAGGCTGCCCCTAAATATGTATGCGAAAGCAGTTAATAAAAGATGCAGGTGGCAGCAATAGTCAAGAAGGTGGCAGGGGTCCAGAACCTTCTTAGAGAAAGTGTGATATTTGCACACACAGGAAGTAATAGCAGCAATAGTAATCTATCCCGTTTACTAAAATTCTACAGCAAATTATGATCCTATAGGTAAAAGAAAAAAAATCCCCATAACAATGCAATAAAAGGAAAAAAAGTTATGATTTGTTTTTCCACATAAATATTTCTCGACTAATAACTGCACTAGTTCACATTTGCGGTTTTATGATACTGTAATAGTATCACCCTGGTAATTATGTTTGACATGGTAAATGCTTCATGAGCACATTGTGTGGACAGACAGAGTGCTCACCCTCACATATCCAGAGCTAGAGAGCGAAAAGCAAGAGTCTCTAGAGCTGAAAGATGTGACAGTACAAAAGAAATTTGACATTGAAGAGGGTAAGAGAAGACCGAGGACTCCCTTAGTGTTTTTGCAGATCAGTCCACAGACATACAGTATGTGTGAAATTAAATAGACATTTCAGTTAAACCAAAGTGAACTGGTCCATTTTCTGATTCTTTAAAAACTCCCGAATCAGAATGTACCATCGCGTTTATACCAAACTGATGCTGAGCTTTAGCTAGTGTCTGATATGCTGACGACTTTTCTGATAATGTCAGGTGAATCTCAGAAAATCAGGGTTCGAATCTCTTATTAGCGTCATTTAGTGACGTTTAGCGAAAGTGTTTGCAAAAGACACTTGGCGAACATTAGCGACTCTTAGCAAATGTAAGCGACAGTTTTTGTGACGATTAGCAAGTATTTGGCACGCATTTGACACTGTTGGGGAATATTTGGAATCTTTAGCCAACTCCTCGTAAAATACCAGGTGAATATCTTGGAATTGAACCGCCCTTACCCCATTGATGCACCCAACCCTATAAAACAGGTGAGCAAACCCTCCCCAGCATTGCGTTCACTACTTGGCAAACCAAAAAGACTGTAGAGATACATTACAACTCTTTGCAAACGTTTGTAACTGTTTGCAAAAAAAATAATTCAAGACAAGAAAAACTTCGCAAACTGTTTTGCAACCTTTAACGAACCCTGCGAAACTCAAAATTCGCCAATTTCATCAGCATTTGCTGCTCCACGAGATACTAGTATTACTGATTTACTGATCTTTCTGGGGTCTTGACTTCTTGTAATCGTTTATTTCAATTGCACCATTAAAACCGTTTACCTAGCGCAAAACGTTCAACTAGTTTGCTGTACTGTTTGCAGAAACAATCTCAATCATAATGTCACCTTGCCTTTTGTTTGCCAGTTCCTCCCCTTGATGAGGTCATATGAAGATAAACAGCTTATCCTGGGGTGAAATATGCTGATTCTGGGATTGTCATTCACCGTGTCCTTTAGCTTAGTCACAATCACTGCGGCGCAAAACCTCATCTTATCTTTACCGTTCTCCTCAGCTCAAAATCTGTATAGGCACAAACACCTTGAGGGGAAAAAAAAATACAACCAGTTCTGGCTCGCGAAAGAAACGGACATTGTTGCTTTCAAAATTAGTGAAGCTATTCACAGGAATTATATTATGATTTTGTATCCGAGAACTGTACATGACGGAAAAGCGTTTATCTCTATCAAACCGCATTCATTCTGCAGATTATTTCGAGCTATCGAGCCCTGCACTGCTCACTTTATGTAGGCACACAACTATAAATCCAGCAAAGGGTTTGCCTCATGATTGCTAGATGTCCTCACTGATGTACTCTACTGCAATTACCAGCCGTAATTAATGACCGTGCGAGAAAGCCTCAGCATGGCGGTGATATCTGCTCTTCATATACTGATCGAGCTGCGGTCTCTAACTGGGTCTCATTACCTTAAAAACAGACCTTCATTCACGTTATGAGCTCATGACTGGAGATTGATGGAGATTGACAACTTCATAAATCATAAATAATGGATCAAGTGCAGGTTGCAATTACAACTACTAATCTTATCTTTATGTCGTTATCGCAGGATATTCCAGATAGACATAGAAGGATTTTTACTTAGCATGTTGATTGAATGGACAAGATCATCAACTTACACTTAATCATAAACATGTAGGCAATGTGATAAATACATCAAATCATGATACTTGGAGACATGACACTTAAGTTATATTATTATACGGAATGAGGTTTTGCTGATAAATCAAGCAAACCGCCACATTTAAACACTAGAGGGGCACTCCACCTCCAGGCACAAATAGATTACAATGACGAGTCCATTGATTAACCTGTAAAATCTACCGAAGACTGCAGGTTTAATTATAACTTGGCAAAGTTATACTGGAATGCCTCCCCCTAGTGGCCATCTACTAAACATTCATTCACACATTATTTGTACATATTGACCTTAATTCTTTTTTTTCCACTCGAATCTGGGGCAAAAAAACCAAACAAAAAGTAATCAAAACCCATGCATAACTTTGAGTTATGCTTCACACAAACAAAGAAACTGACAAACTAGCAACAAACCAACACAGGAGAAAACATAACGAGAATATGCTCACAAAAGATGCCACTTTTGGTAAGTGCATGACGCACAGTGCTTGATTTGATTTGAACACTACCCTGTTGATATTCACACACTGTATTACATGTCATTTAAAGTACACTAACAGAAGTAGGCAAATTGAGACACAACACGGGTCTCTTTCTGTAATGTCTACCAAGCTTGTAGAACACGGTAAGCTGTTTATTCTCAGATTTGTGCATGTGGTCTTCCCTCTTTCATAAGGACCATGCTTCCAGACAGAGACATTCCTCACAAAACACAGAGTGTTTCTTTAAGTGTTTTTGTTTGATTTTGTACAATATTTAGCTGCTCATTTTGCTGAAAGCTCCATCTATAGCTATGTCCTAACTTCTAGGCAGAATCAAGTGGGTTCGGAGCATGAAATGTCCCGGTACTTGTCGGAACTCACGATAAGCCAAACATGATGGTGTGCACGACTGAAACATCTTATCTGATCATGAAATACAATGCCAAATGTAGAGATGATGCTGCTGGATGGAGTCCAGGCACTGAATTTTATGAGATGCTCTCAGGAAAGGTTTCCTTCTTGTCAGGCTTCCAAATAACCTTCTGTCGTAAAAGTGTAGAAATGGGCTTATGTTTTAGCTTTGTAAAACTGTTAACATTTTTAAAGGATTTTTGATCTCTTGTAATTGTGCATGATGGCATTTGAATTGCTTGTGCACTTTTATATCCTTTACTTAAACGGTGCAGTCCAGCAACTATTTGTCTCTTTTGTATTGAAAGTTCTTTGGTCGTGTCCATGGTAATGAATGACGAATGGATTTTACATGCATGCAATCTCCTATTTAACCCTGAAGTAACGGGAATGTTAAAGGCAACCATTGTTACCTGGAAGCCCAAAAAAAATTAATAGATTTTTCAAGAACAAGTTGTTTGAATTGATTTAAAAGGATGTCAATCAGTTAAAGGGGGGAAATTATTCCAACTACAATGATTATTGAAATAAATATAAATAGTTAATCCTATTCTTTGAGTAGGAAATTTGGTTAACGTTTTATGAAGTTTGCCAATAATTCTGGAAGGCACTCTACACATGGAGATGAAAAGCAATGACATTTTGTCTTCATTCTTTATTTAAGCCTGAAGGGATTTCAACCAGCACATTTAGATTACTGGATGAGAAGCTATTTAGCACAGGGCCATTGTGTCATCTCATTTTTAAATAATCCTTGCTATTTTCGCAGTCAAGAGTTGAAAGCATTCAACACCAACAACACCTAATTGGAGGCTATCTATATTCAGCACTTTCAGAATCTATAAAAAAATTTTTTTGGATGAATATGAATGACAAATGATAGTGAAGCTAATCCAGTCATTAATTATCTATATATGACGCTTATCCATCAGGGTCAAGGGGAAGCTGGTTCCAATCCCAGAAGACTTTGGGTGTGAGGCGGGGTGCATCCTGAAGAGATCGGCAATTTATCACAGGGCTAACACAGGGAAAACCAACCATTCACACCTATGGGCAACGTAGCGCAGCCATAGGCACATGATGTGGATCCAGACTGGATGTCTTCAGACTGTTGGAGGAAAACTGAAGCCTCCTGAAGTAGCAAACCCACGCAGGCATGGGGAGAAAAAGCATACCGTTGTATGATTCGGGGAATTCTTCTGAGATTCTGTAAGTAGGTAAAGTATTCTGATACCAAATTTGGTAAAATACATGATTATAGCACAGGGGCAGCTGTAGCCTAATGGTTAGAGAAGCAGCTTTGGGACCTAAAGGTCACTGGTTCGATTCCCGGATTCCTGAACCAGCAGAAAAAATGTTAATGTAAAAATGTTTTTTGTGTTCCTGCATAGTATATACACTAAAACACCCTTAGGGAGCACATGTAGTATATACTAAACTCTGAATAAATAGGTTAAACTCCATTAGCTACACAGCGTTTAATTCGGCTCAATGCACAGAGCTCACCTGACCTGCCTCTGTCATGGTTAAAATAATTAAATATAAACTATAAATCTCTCATTTTGGCTTGATATTCTTTATGTTCCTTCAGGTTTTTTCTTTGTTTATGTTCTTATGCCTGTATATGAGTTACCAAATGTAAATGTTTTTAACCATAACTTGATGAAAATGTTCTATTTTTTTATCAATAATTTGTATTTTATGTAATAATACATGTCAAAGTCTAATAATAATTAAAAAAAAAAAAAAAAAGTACATACCTAAATAGCAACGTCTTTACACAGCTGTTGCACCTGGTTGCACATACGCTTGGAGCTCACCTGCGTCCATCATGATTTTAAACAAAGTAAAAAAAATAAATAAACCATAAAAATCTCACTAGTGTTCATTTTTTGCTTCTGTTACAATGCACTTATTCATTGATTTACTGAAGCACTTATAGTAGGGTCACAAGGAGGCTGGAGCTTATTTTAGCTGACTCTGGGTGAAGGCAGGGTACACCCTGAACAGCTTGCCAGTCTATCACAGAGCCAACAGATACAACCATTTACATTCACACTTCAAACAGCCTATTAACCTAAAGGGCATGTCTTTGGACTGTGGGAGGAAACCAGAGTACCTGGAGCAAACCCACATAAGCATCATAGAACCTCCACACAGAAACAGCTTTGCTAAGCCTGAAAGTTGAGCCCATAACCTTTCTGCTTTAAAGCGAACATGCTAACCACTAACCACCGTGTCCCCTTGTATATAGTAGGGGTATGTGGGGCAGTTTGGACCTGCGGGTTGTTTGGACCCTCCCTTCTAATGCCAAATCTGCATTATTGTGAATTGTCTTTTCCTAGTATAATAAGTGATGTCACAATCCAGCCATGTGATTCCTGCAGACTTCTTGTCATTGTGGAGAAAATGGTGAGTGAAAAACTTAGTTTTTGATGGAATATTATGTTTTATTGCATATACTTTATGGGCAAATCTCAACAACTACTGTACTTTCTAAATGCTTGATCTGTGGCACATAAATAGGTGTGAGTCTGAATGTGGAAAATACCACTTGGCCAAATTTCCTGCATCAATTCTTGTTTCAGATAAAACAAAAAATCTTGATGTGAATGTAGGAGGCAGATTGGACCTCACTCATCGGGGTACATTAGACCCAGGGGCCAAAGTGCCACAGCATATCATCCAACTTGATACTTGAAATTACACTATTAATAAGTGATTTTAACAAAGTTTTCATACTTTTCAGCTCCATCATCATGGTGAGGAACTAAAAGAAGAAGTCTAATCCACCCCAACCATGGGGCAGTTTGGACCATTAGAAAGCATAATTAGTTTTTGGTGTCCTGAAAATCTGACCAGCATTCTAGTCAAAGTAGCATAGATTTTGTTGAGAAACACTTCTGACAAGGTTCTCCCCAAAAGACATAGGTGGAGGTTGTTCCTACTGTGAAAAATAGGTCCATACTGCCCCACTTACCCCTATATACCTAAACAATTATCTGCTTTAGGATTAGTGGATGTCGCCAAATTGAATAGTTCTATTCAGCGACATCCACTTCACCTTCGCCCATAATTGTTAAATATATTGTACCAGATGATGATAATCCCTTGAACACCTCAAGGATTAACGATCTCAAATACGTTGCTTGGTTGTCTAATACCAGCATCCTAAGAGCCAACAGGTAGTGTCCATTGAGCTGCCATATACATGACACCAATGTCACCAACACCGGATACACGACACCAAAACAGTACTAGCAAGCTTAAAGATTCAGGAAATGCACCACATGTTTAATCGTCCAAAAGGTCTTGCTAGATATCCTAGAGATCACGTTCGGAAACCCAGCTCCTCAGCAAAGCGTTGTGGCTCACAGGTACTCAAAGTTATTTGTGCTTTCAGAGTCTCAGAAGAATTTATACTCCGACACAGCAGGAAGATGAACAGACAGCAATGGTGACAATGACTTCTCTCCAGGGAGACCAAGTCTAGCCATATCAACACAACATCCATCAGGAAATACATGACCTAAAGCAATTACTTTTCACACAGACTAAACAATTACATTAAAAAAAAAAAAAGAAAAAAAAAAAGAGGGGCCCCGTTCGAGAGTAACCTCTCTTCCTCCCATGCTTCCTAAGGGTTCCTAATCTA
>JBCNYH010000024.1:12198953-12209628 GCA_039654325.1 Tandanus tandanus
TCAGGTGTGGTTAGTCAGGGCCGGGATGAGTTTTTTTAGGGTTTAGATGTGCTCGTTCAGGGTTGGGATGTGTTCAGATGGGATCAGGTGTGGTTAGTCTGGGCCGGGATGAGTTCTTTTAGGGTTTAGATGTGCTCGTTCGGGGTTAGGATGTGTTCAGACGGGATCAGGTGTGGTTAGTCAGGGCCGGGATGAGTTCTTTTAGGGTTTAGATGTGCTCGTTCGGGGTTGGGATGTGTTCAGACGGGATCAGGTGTGGTTAGTCAGGGCCGGGATGAGTTCTTTTAGGGTTTAGATGTGCTCGTTCAGGGTTGGGATGTGTTCAGACGGGATCAGGTGTGGTTAGTCTGGGCCGGGATGTGTTTAGTCAGGGATCTTAATAAAACGGTGACCACAAGGAACAAGTGCAAGAAAGAATGAGGAACAATCACGTGATCCTGTATAAAAGCAGATGTTATGGTGATAGTTGTGGTTGGAACACAGCTGCACAGTCCACAGCGTCAATGCGATTCTGCATAAAACACAGAGAGAAAGGACTTTGAAGACGGAGAAGGCTGTTAGTCGGGAGTACGTACATATTCCGGCTCACTTCCATGTGTGATAGTCGGAGCGGGGGGGATGATACTCGAACTACAGGAGAATGAAGGGAACAAGTGCGCGTGCTGTCGCGGCTCCGTTAAACCCACCGGCCGCCGCAGAGGCGCCGCTTTTATACTCCGACACACAACTAGTGAAAAGTTCCCACAACCCGCGCGTTCAAACCGGCCCCAACCCCAGCCGGGGCTTCCCACTCATAAATACATTGTAGCAAGGACAAGTTTCACTCCACAACAAACACACACACACACACACACACACTACACCGCCGAGCCCCTGTGCACGCGTGAAGCCCGGCGTGTAGAAGGAAAGCGCTTTCCTACCTCCTTCTTGGTCGGCCTGAAGACAAGCGGGGATGTTCTTCTTCCAACCCGGCATGGTTTCTGCAGCGTGCTTCACCTTCACAGCCGCCTTAAACGCATAATCTCACGCGCGTTTCGGGCTCGGCTCGCGTGCATGTCCCTCCTCTCCTCTCCGAGTCTGCAGCCGCTTCCTTTTTCAGCGAGCGCCTGTAATTCAACGCCGCGTGCGTCTCGCTCTGCTTCGGTGTGGCGCGAGCTCACGAGGAGGAGGTGGATGTGAAGGAGGAGGAGGAGAAGGAGGGCGTGAGCCGGCAAAGAAGGAGGGCACTACTATCACTACACAACAATCCCGCATAAATACCCGGAGACGTCTCGCTCTTTCTCCCTCGGAGTCACTGCGGTTTATACTGATTGTTGTTTTTCTGCAGACGTTTAAACACATGATAAGCGTGTAGACGTGCACGTGCGCCGGGACGTCAGCGGTCTGTTCCGGTGTTGTAGCCCAACATGGCTTCATTCATTCATTCATTCATTCATAATCATCAAGCGATTGGAACATGCTGCGCGTGCTTTAGAATGCCACTCACCAATCAAATCACTGCAGTGTGAGTATTCATGTATACAATAAACTACCACGCAGTCATCTGCCAGTATGGTTCTAAAGGCTCAAATACGTTTAAGTACAAGCAGAGCTACCTATGGGACAATAACAGCTACTAAATTTAAGAAATCTACTTAAAAATTACTGGGGGTTTTCCAAGAAAAGAGAATAGTAGGCGTGTCAAATTGCATCATGATTGACACGTGCGTTTCCTTGGTATCATACACTTGATGGCTGAGCTTTCATTCATTCAATCATTCATTCGACACTTTATCTTGGTTGGGCTTGTGGATCCTTGTCGTAGGAATGCTAGGCGTGGCATGAGATGGAAAAACACACTGGATGGAACACCCAGTCAATCAGAGCATCATGCACACACACACACCTACTGGCTCTAGGTATGGGTTTGGGAGGTCAGGGCAAAGCAGAGACATTACACCGGCCCTGCAGATCGCTAATCTATTGCGAAAGCCCCTGTCACATACATCGCACAACAGGTATACCGTATACATGACATCCATGACAAGAAATTGGACAAATTCCTAGGACAGTTGTGGGTGCGTCGTAGGAAACTCACCTGCTGTGTGCAGGATTTCCATCTCGTATGTAATTCTCGACGTCAGGTGCATTTCCTGGGTTTGTTGTGATGCCCTACAGCTGTGTTATGATATACGTACGAATTTTATGTTTTATTTTTTACCATAATCCGACTGCTCTATATTAAACCCTCAGGACGTCCTCATACACCCACGTGTATCATACAACATTTCAACGATGGTGTTAGTATAAACTGTACTGTAAGTGGTTGCACATGAGCTGAGTATTTCAGGAATCTCCTGAATATTTTTTGGTTTTGCAACAATCTTATTTATTTCATGGACACAAGACCTGATCTGTTTTTCCCACGACAGACATAAAACGCATATTTTATACATGAACGCAACTATGCAGCTTTCAAATCCACCTCGCCCAAACCTACGCCAGTTTCTTCAGTCAAAGCTCTGCTAAATTCATCCAACAACAAAAAAAATATATAAACACAGGTTGTTTGTGAAGGGAGCTTAACCCAGAAAACCAAACAGCCATTCACACTCATATGCACATCTATGGGCAGTTTAAAGTAGCCAGTTGACCTCATGTACATGTCTTTGGAATATGGAAGGAAACCAGAGTATCCCTAGGAGACCCATGCAGGCACAAGGAGAAGATGCGAATTCCACGTAGGAAGGCTCCACGCAGGCAACCAGCAGGTTCAAACCCGGAACCTTCTTACTCGTGAGACGACATTGCTAAGCACTACACCATCGTGCTGCCCGATGCAGGTTCCACAACAAGGATCCATCATTGGATTATCATCAATCATCTTTGCTTTTCATCAACTTTTCTTTCACTCGCTGATTTCCACTTTCTTTTGTATTACTTCTTGTTAGTTTAATTATCCGTTTAACAAGTTCATGTTCTATCAAGCTTCTGCTAACATAGGGGTACTATGTTTTCACAGTCTGTGTACCACTGCTGCATCCGCCGCCGCCACCCCAGACACTTCTTAACACTCTAGCAGTCCCGTTTTTTTATAGATTTATTTCATATTTATGTTGTTACGTCCCTACAGCACCCCCTACCAGCTTCTCGCAACTGGGTCACCTTGACCTATTTTTCAAGGTCACAGAGGTCTGTCAAATGCCTGGTAACACTCTAGAAGGTGCAGTTTTTGTCGGATCAGTTTTCAATTCATAACTGTTATGCTTAGTGTCAAGGTCTTCAAGCCTATAGAAACTGGGTCACCTTGACCTAATTTCAAGGTCACATGCGCCATATGAAATATGCATGTAAAAAGTCAGATATGTAAAAAAAATTCGTACAGGGTTGTTTGTTATTCATACCAGATATGCCTATGGACACGCCTTTTAACCTTATAAAAATAAAAACATGATGATACTAAGTGTGCCGTGGACCACGCGGGGAATACACTTAGTGTTCTGTGACAAGAACGCATTTCTGGTTAATAAGTCTGTTTTTTATGCCGCCCATCATCATGCAAGTCAGCGATACAGAATAATTTTAGGGATGTTGCAACCTTATTCTGTTTCCTGTGATGTGCACGTACAGACGCCAGACAGAACAAAGGACAACCATCCAAGCCAACCATCCAAACATGTCATTTTTCCTAACCCTTTAAATATAATATATTTACTCTTTCACTATCCTGCTCCTGTTTGCTTGCTCTCTCACCCTCATTCCTGTAGTTGTATTTCTTTTGTGTTTGATGTTGGGATGGTGTGTAGTGTAATTTCCTGCCCATTCTGCCCTGACACCACAGACACAGCAACGATGAAATGTTATACAGTCAGGGCATCTCACAGCAACTTAGGAATATCCCTGTCGTCATGTTCCTTTTGTTTTTTGTTGTTTTTACACTAAAGCTTTAAGGACAAAATGCCAAAAAAGATAATTTTTTTTCTCACTGTTGCAACAATAAAAACTGATGAAGCCAGGTTTTTGCTAGACAATTGTATTGTTCGCTTGATTTCTGAAGGGCTCTGTCAGCTTACACGTGATTGCCTTATTGTCTTTGGCTGTTTTGAGTCAATTACTTCACATTGTGACGTGGACATTTATCAGCCATATTATTAAAAACCACTGACAGTTGAAGTGAATACCATCAATTAGCTCATTTTAGTGGCACCTGTCAACGAGTGGGATGTGTTAGGCAAGATATCAGTCAGTTCTCTTCTCAAAGTTAATGTGTTGGAAAGAGGAAAAATGGGCAACATAAGGATCTGACTGAATTTTGCCAAAAGCTAATCCAAATAATTTGTGATGACTACAGCAGAGCACCTCCATAATAGCAGGTTTTGTGGATTGTTTCCACTATGCAGTGGTTAATACCTACAGAAAGTCATCCCAGAAAAGACCACTGATGCACATAAGAAGTGAAGGCTAGCCTATCTTGTCCCACAGAACTATTGTGGCAAAAAATCTTGAAAAAATTCACCCAGTCCACTGACAAAAGCACCTACAGTGTGCATGTAACCATCAGAACGGAATTATGGAGCAATGGAAAATGGACTGGTCTGATGAATCATGTTTTCTTTTACATCATATGGAAAGCCAGGTGCATGTGTGTCCGTTACCTGGGAAAGAGATAGCACCATGATGCACAATAGAAAGTACGCAAACCAGGGAAGGTAGTGTGGAGTAATGTTCTTTGAAGCGTTCTGCTGGAATCATTGGGTATTGGCATTTATATGGATGCTACTTTTACAAAAACCATATACCCATGGTAATGATATTCTGTAATGTATTATTTAAACGAATTTTGCTTATAGACATATTTTCACTTTATATGTTCATTTATCATCTTAAGCTATTTAACATATAAAAAGATTGAAGCATGACATGAGATTTTTGGCAAAGTGAACCCTGAAAATTAATACATCCGCCAGTGCTTGGTGGGGGAGAATTATATATTCCCCCGTGTCAGTTTGTTTGTTTGTTTGTTTGTCTTTAGCGGGATTACACAAAAACTACTGAATTGATTTTCACCAAACTTGAGCAAAAAAATACTGATCTGGTTCTCATCCAATTTGGTGGCAGGGTGGTGCATGGACCCGGAAAGAACCCATTAAATATTGGACGTGATCTGTGCATGGGATCATGTTGACAAAAAAAACCAATCCCGAAATCCAGAATAAAAATCCCTATCTTTAACATGGGGCAAAATGTTCATACAACACCCACTAGGGGGAGACATTTCATTATAACTTTGCAAAGTTATAATAATCCATTTGTGTCTGGCAGAGATACCTTAAACTCTATAAATGCCCCTACAGTTATTAATGGAAATACAAACAAATATTAAAATCATTTATTTAAATCCATGCAAACTAATGCAGTTGTACAATCAAATGATTCAACGTTATGTCTCGGCCACCTCACATAAGCTCTGTGTGCCACTTTAATCACCCCAGGCAAAATCTACCATTGTTTACCAAAAAGCTATAGATAATATTGCTAAAACAATATTCATATAACATGATATATCATAATAATAATATGATATAATAGTCAATAAAGAATTTTTTATAGGATATTTAATTTAAATATATGCCTATGTGGGGCACTCATCTTTAATCTGTGCAAGAGGTATGTGAACATACTTCGCACAACAGGTCCACAACAAAAAATTGGGCAAATTCCTAAAACAGTTGTGGGTGTATTGTTTGAAACTATTTCCACTGTTGTGCAAAGAAAAATGCTACAGTAGACCCTTGTCATGGAGGTTTGCTGATGTTCAAATTTTTTCTGTCTTGTAGGTAATTCTCAACATCAGATCCATTTCTTAGGTCTATGGTGCGATGCCCTATGACATACTACAGCTATGTTATAATAGACATATGAATTTGAAGTGCTCAGAATCAGATGGGGGCGGCACCGTGGTATACTGGTAAGCACATCTGCCTCACAGCAAGAAGATCATGGGTTCGAGTCCTGAGTTCGGTGAGGGCATTTCTGTATGGAGTTTCCATGTCCTCCCTGTGCCTGTATGGGTTTCCTCTGGGTACTCTGGTTTCCTCCCACACTCCAAAGACATGAACGTTAGGTTAATTGGCCGTTCCAAATCACCTGTAAGTATAAATGTGAGTGTGAATAGTTGTGTGTGTGTGTGTTTGTGGGTGTGTGTGTGTGTGTGTGTGTGTGTGTGTGTGTGTGTGAATGGTTGTGTGTGTGTTTTGCCCTGTGATGGTCTGGCAAGATGTTTAGGGTGTACCCTTCCTATATCAGTGGGCTGAGATAGGCTCCAGCCCCTCTGTGATCCAGTAGGATTAATTGGTTCAGTAAATGAATGAATGAATAAATAAATATTCTGTACACTAATGTGAGTTCATATTTAATGATTCTTTAGAAAAAAAAATGAATCCAATTCAGGTGGTTTTGAGATTTCGTTACTTCAGTTTACGGACATCCTTAGATCCGGACACCTGAGATGGGCGTGGCTGTGTGACGTACACTTCGATATCACGCTAGATAAAGCAGAAAGTGCAAAATATTCTGGAAAATATTTCTTTACCTTTATTATCAGAATATTTTACAGGAAGTGAGAGTGTCAGAGCAACAGTAGGTCACACGACCACAATAACATGTCTGCAATCCGTGATAAGAATTCAATAACTTACCTTAAACCTCCATAATCGTCACGTCTTTGATTTTTATTGTTCCGCATTTTCAACTCGAACCGAGCGAAAGGGTTCTACACTTTTCTCAGGAGGCGGAACGTAATGCGGGATTTACTCGATATACTGGATATAACCCTGAGTCACTTCTACTCAGTTCATAGAGGAGAAAACACTGTGTGATCTTTCTGTAAAATTTTACTGATATGATGGATTCAGAATAAAATCCAAGAGGTAATTCATTAATAATGACATCACCCACCACCACGCATCCACCACCATCATGCATTGCATCAGGTGCACTCACCTGCGTACTGAGCTCACCTGAGGCAGATTCAGCCACGCTACCATTACGTACGTTTATACTCATGGTTAGAGACGGATACGGGTGCTCACAAATCCTTCTATCGCTACTCTGCCTTCATTCTGTACGTATTTGTGCTGCAGTACCACCCGCAACCATGGGGGCGCTGTGACCTAAAGTTCAGGTTACGAGTCACAAAGACGTTTCTGAGGAGAGGTTATACTTATATATGTAAGAAGTTTTAAACATCTGTATGTTGCTACTTCACCCACGAACAGGAACTAACACGTGATCCAGAACAGCTGGGAAGTGACTGGATGTAAGTCAGAGGAACAATTGGCAGTCCGTGCGAGAACGATTTATTTTCGATCCACATCAAGTCTGTGAGCAAGTGGAGCCAAAGAATTTACCGTCTGTATGACAAAATATATTCAATGACCTCACAGACCTCCGCCACCGTCTACTGCACTAACTCTACTGCCTTGTGCCTCATTATCTCTGGACTGCCCCCTAGTGGATGTATTGCTTAATGCATATGTTGATGTAAAAGTATTTGGACAGTGTCGGCTGAAAACGTTTGAAACGGACTCTTTCAGGACAGACTCTAGTCTTTATTTTTATACATAATGGGAACATAAATGAGTCTTTACCTGAAAAAAGCATCACGTTACATTCATTCATTCATTTTCTGAAGCGCTTAATCCTAATTAGAGTCGGCTGGCGCCCATCTCAGCCGACTCTGGGCGAGGGCGGGGTACACCCTGAACAGCTCGCCAGGCCATCGCAGGGCAGAAACACGCTGACGGTGATGCAGCCTCCTCTTTACTAAGGTCAGCAATGGTTGCATCACGTTACATTTTAATGCCACAGCACAACTAACAAAATCTAACAAACAAGATGGTGGACAAGGACGTGATCTTTACTGAGTTTGGAATCAATTTCACACAGATGAATTTTACACTCGTCCCAGTGCTGGTATAGGAAATATCCACAATCTCGGAACACCACTCAACCAATCATTTGATAGAGGATCTGATACTGAACCCGTAATCGGGCATTGAACCCGGTTTCAAACTCGCAGAACTTTCTTGAAGAATGTTTATTTATTCTCACTGTTATTTTAATTTAGAATCAGCACTAGTGTACAGAAATCATCCATTTACACTTACAAGTTAAAACACACAAACACACACACAAAGTTTACACTCTCATGTTTTTGGGGTTTTTTTAACGTAAATGTTTTAGTCAAGAGAGAAAATTCTTAAGAGTCCGGGATTTACGCTTCACGTCTTTGCCATTAAACATTTAAAGAAAACGAAGGTGAGGAGACGGATTTAGAGTTCCCGAAGCCTCGCGCCCCGTGGCGTGGATAAAGCGATCTCTCCGGCTGTCTATCTGCAAATCAAACCAAAAAAAAAAAGCTTATCTACAAGCTCGGGCTTAGAGCCCTGATTGGATCGACTGGAACAAAGGCAACGTTTGAGGGAAATGAAGGTATCTCCCAATCCCCCCAATCCCAGATAAAATATCCCTCCATCTGGCTTTTTTTAATTTTTTTATCAAAGCTTAATAAAAAAAATCTGATTGATTAAGAATTTGTCCAGACGTTGAGAGATCTTGTGTATATAATTTATCTTTCTTCCTAAAGAGTCTCAAAGCTGCATATTATACAGCCTCGGTACATCTATTAATCCTTTCATCCAGAGAGATGCCATGGGTCCAGATGTGACAAGAAAAATTCCAGATGTTTGCACTCACAATCACAGAACCACAGATACATGAACGTTAAAGAGAGAGAGAGAGAGAGAGAGAGAGAGAGAGAGAGAGAGAGACAGAAAGCAAGAAAGCAAGAAGGACAGATGGCAAGCATGACGTCCATCACGTCCATCATATCCATACACAAATATCACATCTATATACATCTATCACGTCCATACACGCCCATCACATCCATACATGTCCATCACGTTCATACACGCCCATCACATCCATACACGCCCATCACATCCATACACGCCCATCACATCCATACATGTCCATCACGTTCATACACGCCCATCACATCCATACATGTCCATCACGTTCATACACGCCCATCACATCCATACACGTCCATCACATCCATACATGTCCATCACGTCCATACACGTCCATCACATCCATACATGTCCATCACGTCCATCACATCCATACATGTCCATCACGTCCATACACGCCCATCACATCCATACACGTCCATCACATCCATACATGTCCATCACGTCCATCACATCCATACATGTCCATCACGTCCATCACATCCATACATGTCCATACACGCCCATCACATCCATACACGTCCATCACATCCATAGATGTCCATCACGTCCATACACGCCCATCACATCCATACATGTCCATCACGTTCATACACGCCCATCACATCCATACACAAATATCACATCTATATACATCTATCACGTCCATCGTGTCCATACACGTCCATCACATCCATACATGTCCATCACGTCCATCACGTCCATACACGTCCATCACATCCATACATGTCCATACACGTCCATCACATCCATACATGTCCATCACGTCCATACACGCCCATCACATCCATACACAAATATCACATCTATATACATCTATCACGTCCATCGTGTCCATACACGCCCATCACATCCATACATGTCCATCACGTCTATCACATCCATACACGTCCATCACATCCATACACGCCCATCACATCCATACATGTCCATCACATCCATAAACACCATTCACATCCATACACATCCATCACATCCATACACGCCCATCACATCCATACATGTCCATCACGTCCATACACGTCTATCACATCCATACACGTACATCACATCCATACACGTTCATCACATCCATACATATACATCACGTCTGTCACGCCCATACACGTACATCACATCCATATATGTACAATCACGTCCATCACATCCATACACGTCCATCACATCCATACACGTACATCACATCCATCACATCCATACACGTACATCACGTCCATCACATCCATACATGTACATCACATCCATACACGTACATCACATCCATATATGTACAATCATGTCCACCACATCCATACACGTCCATCACATCCATACACGTACATCACATCCATCACATCCATACACGTCCATCACATCCATACACGTACATCACGTCCATCACATCCATACATGTACATCACATCCATCACATCCATCACATCCATACACGTACATCACATCCATATATGTACAATCACGTCCATCACATCCATACACGTCCATCACATCCATACACGTACATCACATCCATCACATCCATACACGTACATCACGTCCATCACATCCATACATGTACATCACATCCATACACGTACATCACATCCATATATGTACAATCACGTCCATCACATCCATACACGTACATCACATCCATACACGTACATCACATCCATCACATCCATACACGTCCATCACATCCATACACGTCCATCACATCCATACACGTACATCACATCCATCACATCCATACATGTACATCACATCCATCACATCCATACACATACATCACATCCATACACATACATCACATCCATACACGTACATCACGTCCATCACATCCATACACATACATCACATCCATCACATCCATACACGTCCATCACATCCATACACGTACATCA
>JBCNYH010000024.1:12276299-12298426 GCA_039654325.1 Tandanus tandanus
TGGCATCAACCCGGATTCGAACCTGCGATCTCCGGGTTGATAGTCGTGCACCTTGTCGATGCGCCACTCGGGAGCCCTATATATAAATATAAATAAAATGTGTGTATGTATGTATGTGTGTATATATATATATTTGTGTGTGTGTGTGTGTGTGTGTAAGTAAAATAATATATGTGTCTGTATTGATGGTCACCATTTTGTTTGATGACTTGTTGTGATTGTTCTGTGCCCTGGTCTATAGGTGTGCATGCCGTGTACGTTCTCCATTCATTGCACCAGGTTCAAGGGTCGTTGACACAGGAGTAAGCAAATGGGTCTAGAAAGACATTGTGGCCGATTCCATTTTATTTCCAAGAACTAACACTGTATTTTAGGTTTATGTAATATGCTTGGTGATGGAATGGGCCCTTTTAAAGGAAAGTTTTTGCTCCACTCTCTATATAAAACACCTCTGATGAGAGAGCAGACAATGGGAGGACTGATGCCATGTATTCAACCTCATAAATGTCCGAGATTCCTTGTTCTTGCTTATTCATGGTCACCTCATCCCCTTATCTCCTCATCACCTCATTATAGTGGCTTCCAGTGCGGGGAAATGAATTTCCGCCACCCACTTCTTTTCTCTCTTCAGCATTTCTCTTTTAGTACTTTCAATAAATGTGCTTTCTGTGGGTTTAAACACACACTATTTCTTCAGCTGTAGAACTGACAGATATGTAGAGAGGATTATCTGCTTGTGTTTTTCTAAGATAAGCTTGCGGGCTGAGCGCTGAACAGAAGACAGGGAAGACAGCCCGACCCAGTGTAAACCCCCCACCCCCCGCGCATGTGCTTTAATTATGAAGAGTTTTCAGAAGTGTATATAATCCGGTACCCCACTCTTCATTTGTGTACTTAGATGTCCGAAAGAGGTTTACCCCCACGTCCCAACAATCATCAACATTTGCCTCAAGTACTTAACCTATGACCCCAACTACAACTACGATGATGAAGACGAAGATGAAAATGCAATGGATGCAGATGGTGTTGATGAAGACTACCAAGGTATGAAGACTGTCTAGGTCTTAACTGAGCCTTTGTTGGTTTGATAAGGACATCAGTATGTCTCAGGATTGTAGCTAAACCCTTTGTTTTGCTGTAAGAGTGTGAAAAGAGAGCCATGGTAACACTAGTAACAAATACAGATAAAGTTGCAAAGCTCTTCTCCTGTGGCATTTCCTGAAAGCAGCAGATCGATGAATGAGTCTCTCACATGAGCACTCTTCTGGCTCTTCCCTTATTCTACTGTAGAGGCGTGGTCGGTGTGTCTGGCAGTCTTTCAGCAATAAGATCAGAGGTGAAAACTTGAGCTTATGACTAGGCTAAATACAGGTCCTTCATTTATTTTAGTATGAAGTAATTTGTCTGTATGGATCCATCACTGAATTAAGACTACTAGTGTCACTGTGCTCTTGGTGGTGTCTCTCACTCCAAGCAGTTAGATGATGATCTGAAAGCTGATTGGACATCTAAAGTCAGTGTATTTCCAGTCCCTTTTCAAGTGCATGTGATGAGCACGTATTGTCTCGTTCAGTTTAGTCAAGCGTGCTGAAGGCGTGTTGCTTGCTGAAGCTGTTAAAAGTGATAAATAAAAAGGTTCTGAAAATGTGGAGACTTAAACTAGACAACAGTGGAAGATGTTACTGTCATTGTAACTGTAGCCCGATTGCTTTGGCTTATCGCTTATTTATGCATAACCAACCTCTTTTGTAGGAAGTGACGACGAATACAGCGATGACGACGACATGAGTTGGAAGGTGCGGCGAGCAGCAGCTAAATGCCTAGATGCAGTGGTGAGCACCCGGCATGAGATGCTGCCCGAGTTCTACCGCACAGTCTCTCCAGCACTTATCGCCCGCTTTAAGGAACGTGAGGAGAACGTAAAGGCTGATGTGTTCCACGCTTACCTGTCCCTGCTAAAACAGACACGGCCAGCCCAGAGCTGGCTGTGCGACCCTGATGCTATGGAACAAGGCGAAACACCACTCACAATGCTGCAGAGTCAGGTGAAAAGCGCACGCACACGCACATGTACATAGGGTGTCATTCTTGTTTCATAAGCAAAAAGCATTATATACCTTCAAATCTTGAGGTCAGAAGCAAATTTTGCATGTGTTAGGTGCCCATGATCGTGAAAGCCCTGCATAAACAAATGAAGGAGAAGAGTGTGAAGACCAGGCAGTGCTGCTTCAACATGCTGACAGAGCTGGTAAATGTGCTCCCTGGGGCTCTGACTCAGCACATCCCGGTGCTCGTCCCAGGTATGTGCCTCTGGCATTCTTCGCATTTAGTGACCTGAATGTTTCTTCCACACATTTGATATATTTAGGGTGGGGAAACATGACGACTTAATATCAGTACTGTGATAAATTATGTCACAATTGCAAGTATTGGGATCTATCTATCTATAAGACTGTAATGATATATCGTATGATTAATTGTGGTATGAATTTACAACAATTGACGCAAAGAATTAAAAAAAATTTACCGCTGTTTTCCGGCTGTGCAAACCTTTTTTTCTGAATGTAATTGTGAATGGTTATACAGCAGAGGGCACATTAACATACAATAGAGGGAATGCACATGATGTAACAATACACACATGGGGAAAAAACAGTTCTAGAGAATAAGAAATGAAATCGGACCTTTTATCGGATCTGATCTTTTTACAGACAGCCATGAGCGAAAGGAAAGAAACACAAATGGTGGTGGTTTTATGTTTAAACTGATTACAGCCTTTGCAGATGTTCATTAATGTTTCATTTGTAATAGAAGGAATAGTTTAGTAAATTGCCTGTTATATTTTACTCCTAATTGTACAAATGTTTGTATGTAATTATTAGTATATTGTTGCTATTTTTTAAGAAAATGAATTTTTCAGTGGATAAAAGATAGGAATTTTTATTTTTTGTAAGAAAAAACAAAGTATTACAGGAAATTCTAATCCTGAACCTATTATCATGAATTGAACAGAAACCTGAATGAGGTGAAATTATGCGTGCGTGCGTGTGTATATATGTGTATATATATGTATATATTACCAGTCAATGGTTTGGGCATGAATGAGTAGTTGTCCATTGGTACTGTATGCATGCATACTTCACCAAGTATAGACACACATGCAGTTTGTTAAAATTCTAAATTTGTAAATTTCTAAAAAAAAATAAATTATACGGTATTAATCCCACAAGGGAAATTTTGATTTCTGCATTTAACCCGTCCAAAGTGAGCACACACACACGTAAACAGTGAGCACATACACACTCGGAGCAGTGGGCTGCCACACATTGCGTCGCCCGGAGAGCAGTTTGGGGTTAGGTGTCTTGCTCAAGGGCACTTCAGTCAATGAACTTGGAGGAAGTGAAGGTGCAGCTCACTCCCCCACCGCCACACATTTCCCCCCCTGGTTCAGGAATCAAACCAGGGAGCTATCGGACCCAAAGCCGCTTTTCCAACCATTAGGCCACGACTGCCCCCATATTTTATTGTTAGTCAAATTACATCACTGTGTTTCTTTCAGTTCTCTTAAATGAATATAAAAACATTATCCATGTGACAGTTCATTACTGTATCACAGGCGCTTTAAGACTGTTAAATGATGCTTAATGAAAACTCTGCCTCCTGAATAATGCCGGTGTTCTTTTGTGTAACCAATCTGCGTGTTACTGTGTCGTTGTTTTTCTTTCTTGACACCTTTTTCATTCCTTTTTTTTTTTCTTTAGGAATCATATTCTCTCTAAATGACAAATCAAGCTCCTCCAATCTAAAGATTGATGCCCTGTCATGTTTATATGTGATCCTGTGCAATCATCAGCCTCAAGTCTTCCACCCCCATGTTCAGTCCCTGGTCCCCCCTGTAGTGGCCAGTGTGGGCGATCCCTTCTACAAGATCACCTCAGAAGCCCTGCTGGTCACCCAACAGCTGGTGCGAGTGATTCGGCCCCTAGATCAATCGGACACCTTTGATGCCTCTCCCTACATTAGTGACCTGTTTGCCTGCACCATCAAACGTCTCAAGGCAGCTGACATTGATCAGGAGGTCAAAGAACGGGCCATTTCTTGCATGGGCCAGATCATCTGCAACCTCGGTGACAGTCTAGGTGCAGACCTTCCAGGCACGCTCTGCATCTTTCTGGAGCGGCTAAGAAACGAGATCACCAGGCTGACTACGGTAAAAGCTCTGACACTGATTGCGGGCTCGCCACTCAAGATTGACCTGCGTCCCATCCTAGCCGATGCAGTTCCGATTTTGGCCTCGTTTCTGCGTAAGAACCAGCGGGCGCTGAAGTTAAGTACTTTGGCGGCATTGGATATACTGGTTAAGAATTACAGTGACAGTGTAACAGCATCCATGATTGACGCTGTGCTAGATGAGCTGCCACCACTAATCAGTGAGAGTGACATGCATGTCTCACAGATGGCCATCAGCTTCCTGACCACACTGGCCCGTGTGCATCCAGACGCTCTTGCCAAGATCAGTGGCTCCATCCTCTCAGAGCTAATTGCGCTGGTACGCTCGCCACTGCTGCAGGGTGGGGCTCTTGGCGCCATGTTGGAGTTTTTCCAAGCTCTTGTGGCCACTGGCACAGCGAGCCTGGGCTACATGGACCTCCTGCGTATGCTTACTAGCCCTGTGTATGCACAGAGCACCTCGCTCACCCACAAGCAGTCGTACTACTCCATCGCCAAGTGTGTGGCAGCCCTCACACGTGCCTGCCCTAAAGAGGGCCCTGCTGTAGTTGGTCAGTTCATCCAGGATGTCAAGAACTCACGCTCTACCGACTCCATCCGTCTGTTAGCTCTGCTCTCTCTGGGTGAGGTGGGCCATCATGTGGACCTGAGTGGCCAACCTGAACTCAAAACCGTCATCCTGGAAGCCTTCTCGTCTGCCAGCGAAGAAGTGAAGTCAGCAGCATCATACGCATTGGGCAGCATCAGTGTGGGCAACCTGCCTGAGTACCTGCCCTTTGTGCTGCAGGAGATCTCGGGCCAACCCAAGCGCCAGTACCTGCTGTTGCACTCGCTCAAAGAGATCATCAGCTCAGCATCAGTAGGCGGCCTCAAGCCGTATGTGGAGAGTGTGTGGTCTCTGTTGCTCAAACACTGCGAGTGTACAGAGGAGGGCACCCGCAACGTGGTGGCAGAATGCCTGGGCAAGCTCACTCTTATAGACCCCGAGACGCTACTGCCTAGGCTAAAGGGCTATCTGTTATCAGGTTAGCATCACACTTCAGACAATACTTTAGCCCTGCTGAGGTAGCTGAACAGCATGTGGTGTTCTAGCATCAGAGACTAGACTTGAATTTTTAAACTGTGAGCTGGTTTACGATTACAAAGTAATGGAACTTGATAGACATCCGAAGAGAGCTACAGTGTGACTGAAGCAGGACAATAACTGTAAATCTTTGAGTTTGATTATCTAATTTCAGTGCAATACACGTTATTGAGGTATACTACTCCTTTTTTTTTTTTCTTCCAGGTTCTTCTTATGCCAGAAGCTCCGTAGTTACTGCTGTAAAGTTTACAATTTCAGACCACCCACAGACAATTGATCCCCTACTGAAAACCTGCATAGGTAAAGTATTTTCTTTTATAGTGTAAATATTTTCTCTTCCTTTATTCCCTGAAAAAATTAACATGTGTTGTTTTTTGTTTTGTTTGTTTTTTTAAAAACAACAATATTGTAGGTGATTTCCTAAAAACATTGGAAGACCCAGATCTTAACGTGCGAAGAGTGGCACTTGTGACGTTCAACTCTGCAGCCCATAATAAGCCCTCGCTAATCCGAGACCTCTTGGATAGTGTACTTCCTCACTTATACAATGAGACCAAAGTGCGCAAAGAGCTGATTAGAGAGGTAGATGCAACTCATTTTCTTCCTATTTGTTAGAGTGTCAGAGTTTTGATATCCTTTCAGAGCTGTGATTTTCCTGTCTGTGGTAGGTTGAAATGGGTCCATTTAAGCACACAGTGGATGATGGACTGGACATCCGGAAGGCTGCATTTGAGTGCATGTACACTCTTCTCGACAGCTGCCTCGATAGACTTGACATCTTTGAGTTTCTTAACCATGTTGAAGATGGTCTCAAAGACCATTATGATATCAAGGTAGGCCATTATTCCTCATTAGTGCACTCAGTCATGAAAATGAAAGCTCACGATAAAGGTACACAGGGTGTCAGGTGGAGGCTAAAGATGTGCCTGGGACTTGGCGTGCATTAAGTTATATGACCATGAGCTTTGTACTATCATATCATATAAAAAGAAATGCCACATTGTTTAAATCAGGCTGCTGGTTTGTCTGTATTTGGGGCAGTAGAAACAAACAGAAATAACTGTACAAGCAGTGTACGTGTGTATGAAGATACAGATGTTTGGAGCTGTAAACAAATATAGATACAAATGTTTGGAGCACTAACTAAGTATAGATGCACATGTTTTGTGCACTAAACGGGTATATATAAATACAGATGTTTGGGGCACTGACAGATCTTTAGAGCACTGAACAGATATCGATAAAGACAGATGCTTTGAGCCTCAAACATGTATACAAATACAGATGTTTGGAGCACTAAACAGATAAAGATCTAGATGTTTAGAGAACTAAACAGCTGTATATAGAAATACAGATGTTCGGAGCACTGAATGGCTAAGAATACAGATATTTAGAACACTAAACATATGGATAAAGATACAGATGTTTTGAGCCTTAAACCAGGGACGAGAATTTTCCGCCAATCGGCGGATTTCCGCCTTTTTGAAAGGCAAATGGATCATTTTTGAGATCGCTGCAAATCCGGCGTAAAAATCAGGTGGGTATCAACAGGAGCGCAGTCATCACTGGTCATATTTTATCCAAACACGTGCAGTGCTACCCTCGGTTTTTTTTTTATCTGTGTGGTTGTTGATATCGCCTAGTCGAGGGAAACACAGCTGTTTCTAGTTTGTCAGGCATCATAATATGATATGCCAGTCTGGTCATCTGGCCAAGTTATTGTCGAATTTCGCCCCGATATTAAGATCTAATATTAGCATGTAGACCAGTTTGCTAGGTGAGGGACTTTGTCGGTCCACCTATTTCATGCGTTTTATCAGAGCTGTGCGCTGCAGAACACACACACACACACACACACACACACACACACAGCCGATGGATTTCTATATTTCTTTGTTAATGCAGGTATGGAGACGTTTACGTACTTAAATACTATTCAGATATTAATAGTATTTAAATGAGATTATATAGGATATTAAGGCAGTCTATGCTTTAAAAAAAGATGTATATGGAGCAGCTTTGTAAATGTATTTGCATATTAATGCATATGATGATTTCAGTACAGGAAAATAACTACTGCATTTTGGGCTTCAAATCTCAGACATTTTATTTCATTAGATATAATTTTCTTAAAATATTTTATTTTGTGTAATTATGTGTATTTTATTTTATTGTAAAATATATTTTTGCATTATTTGAGATACACTCTTAAAAAAAAAAAATAATAAAGTAAAATAAACAGAACCCTTGACCGCTGCCCATTTTCCTCCTTTTTCTTCTAATCCTGTTCTCATCCCTGTTAAACAGATGTATACTAATACAGATGTTTAGAGCACTAAACAGATATAAATACAGATGTTTGGAGCACTAAACAGATTACGATAAAGATACAGATGTTTTTAGCCTTAAACGGATAGAGATACAGATGTTTAGCGCACTAAATAGGTGTTCAAATATGGATGTTTGGAGCACTAAACAGATAGAGATACAGATGTTTTGAGCACTAAACATACAGATGTCATTAGGTTACATGTTTTGTTTTTTTGAATAGTCACCATTTCCCCCCACCTTTTAGATGCTGACGTTCCTGATGCTGGCCCGACTCTCCACTCTGTGTCCTAGCGCTGTGCTGCAGAGGTTGGACAGACTGGTAGAGCCTCTTAGAGCCACATGTACCACAAAGGTGAATAAACACGGTTCTCCATAAAAGTCACATGAGCAGTCCATCCATAGCTATGAACCTTAGCTTATACTTGTAGCAGGACTTGAGTGTTCATTTCAACCACTTTCTGTTTCCAAACTTTCATCTCATGCTTCTTTAGGTAAAGGCAAACTCTGTAAAGCAGGAGTTTGAAAAGCAGGATGAGCTGAAGCGGTCAGCCATGCGGGCGGTGGCGGCTCTGCTGACTATCCCCGAGGCGGAGAAGAGCCCCCTGATGAGCGAGTTTCAGTCACAGATCAGCTCCAATCCCGAGTTGGCTGCTATTTTCGACAGTATCCAGAGGGACTCCACATCGGCCAACATGGAGTCCATGGACACCAGTTAAATCGCATCTGGCACTCTCAACACCGTCGCTCGCAAAAACAAAAAAGCTGCAACAATCCTGGGGGACCCTTTTATTGTTCCATGCATTGCACTGAATCAACTATAGGAGGAAAAAATACCCCGAAAAGCTTAAACACAAGAAATGGCTTAAAATACGAGAGCTCAAAATTATTAAGAAGGAGGACGTTAACTGTCTTAAACTTTAAAGCTCATCACCGCTTTTATCTTTTTTTCCCCACCAAAATAGAGAGATTGCTCATCATTCTTTGGTTTTCTCCCATTGATTGTTGCTAAGTTGAGGGACTTGGATACAGACTTTACTTATGTTATCAATGAGGGAGATTGTTTTTTTTTTTTGTTTTTTGTTTTTTTTCCCCTTTTCATTCTTCACTGTAGACTTTTATCGGATTGACAGGGGTACATGTTAGCGTTAAGTCAGTCCACCTGATCTAAGGACCAGATCTTTATTGTTTATCATTTTTTTCTTACCAGACCAGTTTTAATGGGTGTTTTTTGTACAATTTGGATGTCATCTCTCGTCTCATCACTTTGTCTAAATTGCTGGTTGACAGGTTGGTGGGGCTCCCAGAGAGATGTACGTATTAGAAATATTCTATTAAAGAAATGGTGGCGTGGTGGAGGATGCTGTTGTGCGAGTGAATACTGCTTTATTCACCTCCTTTTCCTGACCCTAAACATCAGTTTAACATTCCCACCATCTGCCGATTTACATGGTGTAAACAGCATGTATTAGACATCCAGTGACCTAAATACACTCTGTGTGTGTAAGATTTTCTGACAAGTTTTTTTTTTTCGGCGGCAAACATACAGAACTGAAATCTGAATCAACGTTGCTATGAGAAATAACTGCTCTGTATGGACATGAGTTTCACACACGTGAATAAAGATATTAGTGGAGAGTATTGTGTGATTATCTGCAGGCTTGTGTGACTGCATTCATACATTGCACCCATGTGAGTGAACGCTCGCAGTATTCGTGTGTATGGGTTTGCATATCGAATTTTCCAGGTTGCTTTTCTGAAATTGAATTACGCTGCAGATTCCTGTTTCGTGTCTGCTTCCTAACTTCTCTTCATTCTTCACGGGAAATCACTCAACCTATTTTAGTGTTATACGTGATGAATGCTGGCTTGGTGCCCTGATCACCTGAATATAAATCACACAGTCTACTGTAGTAAGCTAAGCAGTAAAGTTTTTTTTTTTTACATTCTTAAGGAAGGAACGTCACAAAATAATTTTCTGCTTACATTTTGTCTCACTGCAGATATGACCGTGGAATCATATCATTAATACGCTGCCTGGCCAAAAAAAAAAAAGTTGTTCACTCTATTTTGTTGGACCACTTATAGCCTTGCTTACAGCATGTAATCTCTATGGCATTGTTGCTTCAGTTGGTCGGGTAGAGGCTCAGCAACATGATGTGGCAATAAAATGAAGTCAGGTGATAACCTGAATGTACTGAATGACCAGGTTATCACATCAATTAACCTTTTTTTTTCTGATGGCATGGATATAAATATTAATTCATTTGCGGAACTTCTGCTACGGCCGTGACTCTCAGACAAATTTGGACAGAGGTGGGATACACCTTAAACAGCTTGCCAGTCCATCGCAGGGCCATCACACACATCCAGTCACCCTCACACTAAGTATCAATTTGGAACAGCTAATTACCCTAAGTGCATGTCTTTGGACTGTGGGAGGAAACGGGTGTACCTGGCGGTCTCGAACCCAGAACCTTTTTGCTGTGAGGCAGACGTGCTGACCACTACGCCACCGTGCCACCATATATACAATTGTGAGGCTCATTAATAAGAGTGGTTCAGGGAGCATGAGGAATCATTTTCACACATGAACTGGCACCACAGAGTCCTGACCTTAACCCCATTGAAAGTCTTTGGGATGGGTTGGAGATGACTTTATGGAGTGGTTCAGTTTTCCTGTCATCAATTCAAGATGTTGGTTAAAAAAAGAAAAAATCTGAACCCAATGCTGGATGGAAATAAATGTGGTGATGCTTAAGTTTGTTGAAACAATACCATGGCGATTACATGCTATAACTAAGGCTAAAGGTGGTACAACAAAATATTAGAGGACAACTTTTTTTTTTGGCCAGATGGTAGATCTTTGCTATCTTGCAAAATAAATACAGCGATGATACCAAGATGAGGGTTGGAAAAGTGTGGAATTAGTCAGCAGCATGATGCATTTGTTAGCATTTAGCATAATCTTTGCTTTGTGATGGATTTTTAGAAGTGTTCATTCATATAGGAAGCAGTCCAACATCATTTGCACTGCAGCTGTGAGATCCAATATACAGTGTATGTGGTGCCTTTTCAAATTCGTAATAAAACCCCCACATTGATGCTTCTGGGGAAATACAAGATGACTATAGAATGACAGGCATTGGAAGTAAAGAAAGTAAAGAAGTCATTGAATTTTAAAACCAGACTTTTTTTTTTTTTTTTTTTCATATTTAATATGATTCATCAGTGGCATCTTGTCTTCCATCCAAGTACAATGACTTTTCCCTTTATTTATACATCATTTAACTACATGACTAAATCATGCACCAGTGGACGTCAGAGGGAAAAATGTTGACTATATTATGCTATGCCTCATATACCACACAAGTGATAAAGGAAATGCTCTTTCTTTTATCACTTGGAGTAAGTAAAACGCTTTATTAATGACCTGAATTAATGACATTAGCTCGCCTCCCTGCGCCCAGCACAAAACAAGCTCAAAGATCAGTTCCACATTTCAAATACTGTGATGCCGTTGTTTAAAAAAAGTTGCTCAATAAACGTTTACCCGGAAAGTAAAACTCAACTAAACTGAGTGCATTAATTCAAAATATATGTGTGAGAAAGAAAGGACAAGGTAATGATTGTTGTAGCTGAAATCAGCCCACGGGTGAGAGCAGCAGGAGGCCATAACAAGCCCAATGCTTAGTCTGTGCACTTTCTTCCCGCTCATTTAGCCACTGAACAGGGTCTCCTATCCACATCTGAAGGGTACAGGAGCATAGCATGCAACTGATAATGAGGGGATACATCATATCATATACACAAAGTATTTCAGTAGCTGATGTGTACTGTATTATCTGTAGTCCCCCGGAAGTAAAGAGTACTAAACTTGATTTCCGAACACTTGTACCTAGGAATGTGCATGTCATACGCCTTTAATTGTTTTAAACAGAGCAATAGTTGTGTAGCCAATACAGCAATTTGGAACATTCTGAAATGAAAAGAAACCACAGGGGAAATAATAACCAGACATCGAACAGGCTGACCAAAGAAAATAATAGATCTTAATGAAATATGAAAGCTATAGAGTAAAACTCAAAAACAACACTCAGTGACATTACCAAGCACCTCCACAGGGCAGGGGTGATGTTCTCAAAACCCCAAATAAGGCTTTAAGAACAGAAATATAAAGCCCATAAGACTATATCCAACCCACTCATCACCAAAAAGAATCACTCACTCACTCATTAATCCCACTAGGGTTGCATGGAAGCTGGCGCCTATCTGAGCCGACACCGGGCAGAGGCAGGGTACACCCTGAACCATTGCAGGGCAAACACACACACACACACCCAGGGTCAGTTTGGCACAGCCAGTTAGCCTAATGTGCATGTTTTTGGATAGAGAGAAGAAACCAGAGTACCCAGAGGAAACCCACACAAGCATGAGGAGAACGTGCTAACTCCACACAGAAACGCCCTTGCCGAGCCCGAGACTCGAACCCGGGACCTTCTTGCAGTGAGGCCGGACATTACAACCGCTACACTACCGTGCTGCCCTATTTACTTTAATCAATTTTCCCATAATTGGTTAGTCTGCCAAGAAAGTTTGCCATGTTCTAAATTGTTTAGCACATCTGTGCAGACGTAAAATCAGAAATTACCCAGACATTCACATGTCATCACTTATTCATCTTTTAATCTCAAACCCAAATGCTTTCAGTGTACAGCCAACAACAACAACAACAAAATAAAGCTTGCTGATTGAATACTTTCAAAAAAGGGACTGGTTACTGTCCTCTATTGGTTTGTATTGTTAATCCTTTAGCAAAGCGTGCTACAGTCTGAAGGAATTTCTCAACAACTCTGTATGGGGTCTTGCTAAGACACACCAGCCAATCAGAAACTAGAGATTTGGAGACTCTAACTCGGAGTGTTATGCTAGAGCGGCCAGGGTAATGTCCATTCTTCACGACAACGACTCCCAGTGAAGACGGAGTCAGCTCATTCAGGTAGATTTAGTTTTAATGATAGGCTTTATTCGTCTTGTAGTACACAACCTAGTCCTGGATGGATTTTGATGTTTAATTTGGAACTCTGAAACTCTTGAAGCAATGGTAAGAAAAGTATCTCCTATTTTGTCTTGCTTTCAAAGCTTTCATTTTACTCTAAAGTGAATGTATACAGTCAGATGTAGGATTGAAGAGAAAAAAAAAACCCAGCGAACATGAATGGATAGAAAAGAACAGAAGGGCATATGGTGATTTATTTCATGGTGGATTGTGCACTTGATTAATTTATCTTTGAGCTCAGGATTCTCCTGGATCAGCAATGGAAAAATTATCATCACTGCAGCTAAAACATTTTTTTTTTTTTTTTCCTTCTTAGCGCACACTTGGCTTTAATGCAGCAAAACACCAATTTATATGCTAATGCATTCCCATTACTAATGGAATTCTAGAAACTACACACTGGTTATAGCCGTAGTGAAATCACTGCACAACAAAACCTCAACTTTAATTTAAAGCTATTATTTATAAGATTGAAGGACTTAAGATTATTGATTACAGAAAGAAAACAATTGTCTAAAATGTTTCTCATCTTAAGGTAGTGTAAAGGGGAGAAAATGGGCATCACAGATAAACACACAGTCATGGAGGAGGCTGCAAACTGGTAAGAGACATTAGAAAACTTTTTATATAGCAATTCAGCCATAAAATCTCCATAAACATTATTTCTTGTTTCAAATAGCACTACGCTCTGTAATTTCAAGCACCATAAGCACTACTTGAAGTCTCTAGTCTAAGAAGTAGCAATAATGAATAGCTTTTCCTCTCACACCAGGCCTGCTGAGGTTCATTTCCATAAAATAAGCCATCGTATGACGAGAAGAAGTCAATCTCCATCTCGTGAGGTTTCTCCAGTTCCATCATACTTCTCTGAACCAGTTTCAATCCGAACGCGTAAGGTAACGTCTGACATGTACACATTTTTGCGACTGGGTAATTCTTCATAATTACTGATGTATTCCAAGCAAACAGATTCAGATGGGAGGCCCACAATTATTTATTAAAGACTTGTCAGAAAAGTTCACAGAAGTGTTTGACACTAAGGCAGCCTTGACAGATTTAAGGTAAAGACTGTTGGGCTTTTACACCCAAGCCTACTGGCTCCCTAAGTCTGAGCGCATGTCTGGTTTCTGTAGCGTGAAGCAACTAGGAGTTCAACTCCTCCTGGATGGGATGCTAGTCCATTGCAGGTTACCTTTCCAGTATTTTTACTGGTATCCAGTAATACTGCTGGGTGGACAGAGGCCTTGCCCAGGGGTTAGCACGATAGGGGTCTAACAGGAATTGGAACCCACGACCTTTCGATCATGAGCCCAGCACCCTAACCACTACACCACCAGCCCTGTTATCGTTAGTAACTGCTTTGTTATCATGGAAGTTTATATTAAGTAGTTTTTTTTATGTTACGGGAAACTGAAGGTACTACATGGTTAGCATGTCCACCTCACAGCAAGAAGGTCCTGAGTTTGAGTACCAAGCTTGGGCGTTTCTGTGTCTAGGTTGCATGTACTACCTGTGCTTGTGTGGGGTTCCTCTGGGTACTGTGGTTTCCTTTTACAGTCCAAAGACATGCACATTAGACTAATTGGCTGTTCCAAATTGCCCCTGGGTGTGGTTTGGTGAGTGAGTTTATGTAAAGGAAAACTAAAACAACTACAATAAGTGTTTAGAAATTACAGCAGAGCATGGCATTCACAGACCATGTTTTTAACACATTTTAATCTCTTGGTTTATTAGCAGGCCCCGCCTTCCCCCAAAGTCGGCTGAGATAGGCACCAGAGGAAACTCATGCAAACACAGACAAAATTCTACACAGAAACGCCCTTGCTGAGCCTGGGACTCTAACCCAGGACCATCTTGCTGTGAGGCGGTTGTGATAACCACCCCACCACCACTATTATTATTATTATTATTATTATTATTATTATTATTATTATTATTATCATTATTGTTATTATTATCATTATTGTTATTATTATCATCTTACCGGGCCCTTACCGAACTCCTCCCACACCCGAGATTTTGCATTGGCGACAGCCTGGGCTGCAGCACATTTGGCCTGTCGGTACCCGTCCACTGCCTCGGGAGTCCCACAGGCCAAAAGGACCTCATAGTCCTCCTTTTTCAGCTTGACAGCCCCCCTCACCACAGGTGTCCACCACCTGGTTCGGGGGTTGCCCCCACGACGGGCATCGATGACCTTCCATCCACAGCTCTGGGCTGCCACCTTAATAATAGAGACACGGAAGCTCATTAAGCTGCTTAGAAAATGAATGAATGGTTTATCAGTAGTATTTTGCTTAAAATAATAGTAATAATAATAATAATAATAATAATAGTATTAAAATAGATAGATAGATTGATAGATAGATAGATTGAAAGATAGCAAAAAACGCACTAAACACATCAAGGTACAGAGAGTGGCACGGTTTTACACACCTTCTACAACTAAAAATATATTTAATTATGTATAATTATATATTGCATAATTATATATTTTATTATATTATTATATTATTATTATTATTACAATATTACTACTACTACTATTATTATTATTATGCTGTGTTTATGTAATCTGTAGGACGTAACTGGCAGGCTACCTCGTCTCATTAAAGTAGCTCATCAGGATGAAGATGATGATGATGACATTCAGAGTTTAAAAAGCCTGCCCACGGTGATGAACACATCAGTCTCAGACCCTAAGGTTAACAGGTCACAAACAGTACGCAAAGGACAAGGGATCTCTGACTCGAGCCTTCCACTTCTCCTCACGTCCAAGTAATAACAACACTTCAGTCGAATATATGTATAAAAACATTCCTATTAATGTCTAAATAAATGATTGAAGCATTAAAATGGTGCACTATACAATCTGTAACTAATGTGAACATGTTGCATTGAATGTTTCTGTAGATGCACCCTGGTGGTAAAAGGTACTGGATGTACTCGCACTGGGGGGGTTCTCCCTGCCATCAAACCCACAGTGCTGAAGAGGCCACCATGCCGAGCTGGATGCAGGTAAAAAAAACCCTGAAAAGAGCTGTGATGAAAAAGGCAGCTGTGAAATGGCGGTTATAAAAGGCTACTTTTTGTTCTCATTTATCCAAAAAAAATAGCATTCCTCCTTTCTTTTCACTCTGAAATATTAGCTAGGTCTCACACTTTTTTGTGTGTGTGGTTTTAAGCTGAACTATTCTATTAATAATTCATTCATTAAATTCCACAAGTATAATTTTAAAAGTGCACAGCCAATATCTTGCACAGCAGAAGCACACTGAGCCATGTTCTGCTTATTGTTGATTTAAAGGCTGGTTGGTCACACCACAGAGAGAGAGAGAGAGAGAGAGAGAGAGAGAGAGAGACAGACAGACAGACAGACAGACAGAGAAATAGTAGAAGCACGAATGAGACAACATTCGAACAGGACATACATACACTGTCCTGTAAAAAAAAAAAAGTCGCACACACAAATATATTGTTGTTCAGCCTTTAGCCTTGTTTACATTACAGCACGTAATTGTCATGCCATTGTTTCTACAAACTTAAGCAACATAACATTTATTTGCATCCAGTGTTGGGTTCATTTCTCAGACCGATGTCTTGAATTGATGAGGGGAAAAATTGAACCACTCCATAAAGTCTTCTCCAGCACATCCCAAAAACTTTCTATAGGGTTAAGGTCAGGACTCTGGGGTGCCAATACATATGTGAAGATGATTCCTGATGCTCCCTGAACCACTCTTTCATTATTTGAGTCCCCATTTTATATCCGTGCCATCAAGGAAGAAAAAGACTATTGATGTAATAACCTGCTCATTCAGTACATTCAGGTCATCAGCTGACTTCATTTTATTGCCACATAAATGTTGCTGAGCCTCGACCTGACCAACTGGAGCAACAATGCCATGGAGATTACATGTTGTGATCAAGGCTAAATGCTCTACAAGAAAATATTAGGGTGCAAGTTTTTTTTTTTTCTTGCTGGGCAGTGTATTTAACAGTCAGAAGGTTATCATGTGTTTACAGGTTGTTACAACAAATGAGCCAAAATATAAACTAGGTGCACATCCGGGCAGCACACAAGACAGTCGTTTTATTATAGTTATATTATAAATATATAAACAAATAAATAAACAAACAAACAAACAAACAAACAAACATATATATATATATATATATATATATATATATATATACATACACACACACACACACACACACACACTCACAGACTATTTATTATAGTTAAATACACAGCCAGTCTAAGAGTGATGTTATATTTTACCCCGAGCAGGTTACGAGGTACGTAGCCCTCCTTGTCATTAAGTTTGGCCCACCACCACTCTGTCTCATTATCATCTTTCCTGCGTAGGATAGTGATGGCATCTCCCTCCTGGAATGAGAGCTCATCTGTGCTTTGAGCCTCATAGTCCCATAAAGTGTACACAATTCCTTTATTCATCACACCCAGCTTCTCCTGCACACCTGTACACAAAGAAATATCAAATTAGTGCAAGCTGGACAATAGCACTCTGCCCTGGGACACTGGGAGCAGCTAAAATTACTAAAGGTCTGAAAAAACAGAGTCAAACATTAAACAAAAACACAGCTCAGGAATAACTCAACTGCTGATGAGCAGGGATGCGTATTATTATATTCACTATATGAACAAAAGGTTACGGAGACTTGACCATAACACTCGTGATGGTTGGACTACAGGTTTTGTTCCTCTTTGCTATTACAATAAATTTCTCTCTTCTTCTGAAATTTTCCAAAATGCGATTAGTTCACCGGTTGGTTACAGTGGTATGGCCATATAAATCCAACAAATATTCAACCACTTGTTCTTCAGAGAGCACGTTAATGAGACTTACAGACAATACATAATGCCTCTACCACCTAGTGGCGGAGACACAGAAATAGACTTTATACTTATTACTCACATACAAGAAAACACCAAGAAAATAAATTACCTCGTCTTTCCAAACAGAACAGAAAAATACTAACAAAGAAGTAAACAACCACAAAAAACCCATAAGGTCTTGTATACTTCATGTGGTCTTAATAAGTAAAACATCGTCACTCAGACTCATGTTTCATGGCGAGTGTTAATATGATTGATGGAAGAGAGACATGCTGTTCCTCTCTTGGTCTCTTAAACTCAGGGCCATGGACGGCTGTGGCATCTTCGGGGTTACATGGAAACTTCAATATGAATACTTCCATACACAAATATAACAGGCCCATGAGTCCAATCATGCCCTGCCTATTACAGAAATCATGGAGTAATGATAGCTGTGACCTTAATGACCTGAGTGTAGCACTGGGGGAAGAAACTTGATATGAGAAGAGGGGAAATGAGGAGCATTTACCATAGAGGAACTGTGAGCACTGAATAAAACCCTCCTCCATCTCCTCACACTTGTCCGCTGCTGTTTCCACATCACTGATGGTTGTGGCAAAGATGGCAGCGCCGGACTCCACTAGCATCTTGCAGAGGTGAACACTGTTGCAGGAGGCGGCACAGTGCAGAGGCGTCCTGCTCACACACACATTTAGATGACCTCGTTGCAGGGACAAAAGGTATTAAATTTGAATTGTAAACCTGTCAGAGAACAGATTTTATTTTCTTATTGTCATCTGCTCTGAAAAAAAAACTGAAGTGAACTCACCAGCCATCACTGTCTGCTGCATTAACATTAACTCCAAAGTCAAGCAGGAACTTGACAATATGGTGGTGTCCGGCACACACTGCGTTGTGTAAGGGTGTTATACCTTCATCATTCGGCGTGCTGGGGTTCTCAACCTGTTCACAATTCATTCATTAGATTAACACAAAACTGAGCTTCCAAAACACGAGTCTAATACAGTATATGATCATCCTTTATATCGTTGGCCTCCTAATGAAACCTGCTATCTCCATTTTTGACTTTTTTCAGGAATGAAAAAAAAAAAATTAAATAACGGAATGAAAGTACAATTAACGATCATACAGTGACATATATATGTGACTTTACCTCAAAACAGCTAGATGGAGCCAGCAGCTTTTTCAAATAGATGCAGAAAATTATCTTAATATTTTTAATCTTAATCTCATTTTGACCAAAAATGGAGATAACAGGTTTCATCACGAGGCTGACGCCAAAAGTCAAAGATGTATGTAACCCATCACTGAGATCACTGACTATGTGAATAGAGCTTTAAAATGACCAAAACATTTTAAAAGTGAACATGATTTAACATTGATTATTACATAAAATGTATTTCAGGTTTGATTAACTTATGAACAGAACTTTTGGAGAAAATTCAGTTTACCCACAAGGCACTTGGGTACATCAAGACTCATTTTAGGGTGATGGGTCACATAATACAGCAAATGTTTTAAACTATCGAAATCAACAATGATGTGAAAATGCACCTCGTAAATAATGCGCTGCACCAGGTCAAACTCGCCCTCGAGTGAGGCATCCAGTAACAAGGCCAGTGGGTTGAACTTCACCCTGTAACCATGGCCTGTCCTCTCCGAGTCAGGTTTCTTCAGGTTAGTGCGCTTCTCCTAAAGAAAGTTAAAAAAAAAAAACATGTTCCAACACCAAAGCACCCAAAAAAATGGAAGGGGGACTATGGGCGGGGCCACCTGGGGCCTGCACTTATAGGGTGAAACTAAAGACTGTTATTTTTATTTGTAGGTATAGCTAAGGGTGACGTAAGCTCTGTGTTGGTCCATGTGAGACATGTAACTGCCAAAAGGCCACTTTTTACTAATTAGGTAAGACTAGAGATTGGTATGCATGTTTCTACACAACTCTTGGCCAATTAACCTTCCTGAGTGCAAACATAAATCCTACCCTATATATTTAATCAGCCAGCAAGTAATGCTGAGTAAAAATTTTATTTGATTGAGATGTTAATAATTCCTATTACAAGAAACCCAGACATTCACTAGACTAATTGCCGAATCTAGTCCCTGCTTACAGACAAGTGTGCATGAACACATTAACCAAGCTCACCATAGGTTGAATGGCTGACGAGCTTCCTGCCTCCTGTGGTGAGCTGACTTCAGGCACAGGGGTAGGTAGAGTGGTCATGGGTCCTGCAGGGACATTATTGTTGTCATCTTCTGAAGGCTCCAGGGCGGTCGGGGTTGCTGATTCACTGGCTGGCTGCACTGGCTGGTTATCATTGGCATCTCCCTTTGGTGAGTCTTCCGATGGAAAGTCCTCTGTGCCAACTAGAGCCAAAGCTGCTGATTCAGAGGACGCATTCCCATTATCTGCATCAGCCAGTGCCTCTCCTGCTGTTGTCCCTGTGGGCTGGTAGAATGGAGTGACTCCACTACCTCCTCCCACTCCTCCAATGCCTCCTTCAATTCCACCAGCCAGAGTGTTAAAGCGCTGGTAGAGGAGCTTCTGGATGTTCGGCCCACTGGGTCCCTCAGGCTCTGTGATGGAGCTCCGCTTCTTAAGTGGCCGTGGAGCATTGGCTAGCTTCCTGCGCAGGGCCTCAAGCTCAGCATCACTTTGGAAACGCATGGGTGAGTGAACCATGGGGGTAAGTTTGGTGGGACTGAGGGGCCGAGGAATGTGGTCTACGCTGGGTGCAGGGGATTCTGGAAAACCGGCTGTATGGCCTTCAAACCCCAGATCACCATCTACTACAACATCACCTGGTAGCACAGGGAAAGACCCAGAGCCCGGCAAGGGCAGAGGAGATGTGGGAGTAGAGCCTGTGGATAGAACCGGCTTTCCATACACTGCAGACAAAAGTTTACAAAATTTCACATACTCACTGAACATATCGATGCATACATCAGATCTTCCGATCAAAAAAGGCAAAATCTGTAAAATAACAAACCAAACTCAATGTTCATTTCCTACCTGCTTTAACCGCAGACTTCCCAAAAGGGTAACTCTTGGGCACCCCCTGCTGTAGGTACATGTGATAAATGGAGCTTGAGTTCATAGTGGCTGGACCTTTTCTTGGTGACTGTGGTCTAGAGCCCCTGTCTGGTATAAAGGGGCGCACTGCCACAGCCAGAGGGGGGTCAGACCTCTCTCCTGGGGGGAAAAGAGGGGAGCTGGGTTGGAAGGTAGGACTGGGGGGAACTGAGATGCGCTGCTGGATCTGCTGTGAAGAGGAGCCACTGGAGGAGCCACTACGTGGCCAGGCAGGTAGAGGTGGAGCATTGGGGTTAGGGGGGTTATTTGAGTATGTTGGGACAGGACACAGTGGCACATCTTTACGTCGGTCCAATGAGCCAGTAGAGCCAGAATTGATGGATGAAAGTGGGTGGGCTCTGGTGTGTGTGCCGTATGGAGGAGGCTGAGGCTTAGAAGGAGGAGGTGGAGCTGGGCCCAGTTTACTCACGTCTTGAACCTACAAAACAAAAACAGAATAATTATATCGTATTGATCATCTTTTGTATACACATAGACAATGTGTAGACAAAGAGAGAACAATCAGCACAAAGACAATTAGAGAACGAAGAGTTACAGTAAGAAGGGTAAAGAAATATTCCACTGCTGATGTGTTTTTAGCCTAATTTCTTTCCATCTTTCATTTATTCATTCGACTTTAGTACTTTAATACTTAATGTTATATAATGCTTATATGTATTTTATATATAGTACTTAAAAATAACAATAATAATAACTAATAATAATAAGCTATAGGAATAATTGCTTTATCTCGGTCAGGTTGTTAATGGACCCGCAGCAAAAAATGCACACATTCACATACACAGGCAATAATGTAGCTAATGCACCTACCTGCATGATTTGTAGAAATCAGAACCCAGACAAACATGGGAAAAACATGCCAATACTCTATGTGTAACCCAGCATTCAGCACAGAACCTGAGACCCTGGATCTGTGAGGTGGCAACACCACCCACTGCATTACTTTTTAGTTTTTTCAACCTAATCTAAATTCACTGGTTACAGAAGGTCCAAAGGGCAGCTCTCAAGGCATCAACTTTCATCATTCTTTTCAGATATTTATACAATTCACTAAGCATTTATGCTTTTGTGAAACCACCATAGTCAATGCAGCTCAAGCTATTTATGTCCAATTGCATTCTTTCAAAAAATTGCATTGGACCATTAGAACAGAGTATACTCAAAAATAAATAAATAAATAAAAAATCAACGCTGTATACCCATCAACATTTATTGACCTGACTTCTTGAAGTCTTCTGTTACACATAACAGGTGTTTAATTCCCAGAAAAGGTGAAAATGATTACATTCTCATTAGCAATAACTGCACATAGAGGAGAAGGGATGGACAGAGATAAACTTGGTCGAAAATGTTTAAATATTCCTGAAAGAGAGATAGAGAGAGGGGGGAGTTAGGGAGAGAGAGAGAGAGAGAGAGAGAGAGAGAGAGAGAGAGAGAGAGAGAGAGAGAGAGAGAGAGAGAGAGAGAG
>JBCNYH010000024.1:12317595-12335095 GCA_039654325.1 Tandanus tandanus
GTGTGTGTGTGTGTGTGTGTGTGTGTGTGTGTGTGTGTGTGTGTGTGTGTGTGAAAGAGAGAGAGAGAGAGAGAGAGCAAAATGCAGACTGATCCCGCAGCCGTAAACTAATCCAGCCCTAAAGACAGCCCTCCGCCCAGAATAAAAGACCAGGTGGTTGGGGGCAGGGGACATCTGGACCGCCTTAGCACCCACCTATCTGTACTGTATACTGACTGCTGAAAATAAAGTGACTTGTTCCTAGAGGTTAAGCTGGACCGCTTGCTCCTCCTTCGTGTCTGTTAATAAATGTGAAATGGGGAGATGGAGAGTCCATCACCTAAAACAGCACATGAAACTTGTCTTCTTCTTCTTCTTCTTTTTTTTTTTTTATATTGCATCACCTGTGCTTCACTCTATCTCCAAAAGGTATCTACTGAAAATTGGGGAAATGGTTCTGGGAAGTGTGTGGTATTTATGGGGCGACACACGATTGGAGCTTGGAATGCGGCCAAGGTCAATGAAGACAATTTCCCAGCTGATGTTTACTGACTGGAAAAGAGTCCCCAGGAGTGTCATTTATATGACCTCTGATCTCAATGACTGACAAGCCAGCCTGTCAGTCAAAAAGCAAAGATACCATTCCAAGAGCTTTAAAATAATACACGTATTAATCGAAAGCTTAAAAGCCACTACAACGCATATTTGTGAAAACTTGTGTTAAACTAAAGTGCAGTGAGAGGGGATTCTGCCTCACGTGAATCACCAAGTACAAGTGGGAATAAACTCCACATCTCAGTTATACAGCCTTATTAATGACTGACATGTTTTTTATGACCAAGTTATATTGAGTGTTTGGACATGCTTCATGATGCTCTAAGTTAGGCTGCCTGGACATTGCAAGCCCTGGGTCTGGGGTGGCATGTGTACCGCCTCCATCTGTGCCATGTGCCACACACGCACACATGAATGGCTCTCTGGTCTGAGACCCCAGCCATAATATTTTCATTGCTATAGCAGCACAGATGGGCGCAAATAGCATAAAGGCAAGGGCAGACGTATTGAAAAAGTTGATTATTCTTGAATCTGATAATACAATGCATGGATAAACACCTAATTTGTTCTTGAATGTGACAATATTCTAAGCTGCTTAATCATAATTAGGGTTGCGGGGAGACTGGAGCCTATCTCAGCCAACTCTGGGCAAAGGCGGGGTACACCCTGAAAAACCAATTAGCCTACTGTGCACTGTACTGTTCTTGCTGTGAAGTGGAGGTGCTAACCACTGCGCCACCGTGCCGCCCTGTGACACTATTATCCATTCATCATCTGTACTGCTTATCGATCAGGGTAATGGAGGAAGCTGAAGCCAATCCTAGCTGACTTTGGGCAGGATACACCCTGAAACAGGTTACCAGTCTATTGAAGGGCTAACACAGACACAAACAACCACTGATGCTCAGATTCACACTTATGGGCAATTTAGAGTAGCCAGTTGAACTAATTTGCATGTCTTTGGACTGTTGGGGGAAAGTGGAGCACCCAGAGGAACCTCAGACAAGCTCAAGGAGAACATGCAAACTCTATACAGAAAGGCCCAGTCACGTGCATGTTTGAACCCAGCGCCAACGCCACTACACATAAATGCAATCCAGGCTAAATATTATAAAGCAACTCTAAGTTTGTAAAGAAAAAGAAATTAATATTAATTGCATATTTAAATGGCACCAACAATGTGCAACCAACTGCCCCTTTTGTATTTAAAATGTAAAGGGTTGCTGTATGCCTAATCACACACACACACCTGATTCCCCCTTTCAGATGCCGATGAAAATGATATCCTAGTCTTGGGAAGACTTTTATTAATGCAGAAATACACCCTGAATTTGACACCTGTTCAACACAGGGCACCATGTACACTCACCACCCCAACTACTGGCATATTTTCTGGAAAGCTAACACTGGGAAAACCCACATGGACATGGGAAGAACACACAAAACTCCATAGAGAGAAACCCAAACTCAGGATCAAACAAGGTACCACTGTTTACACAGAAAGTATGGAATGGAAAGGGATTGAGTATACAGCCCTGTGGTACACCACTGAAGAAAACACAAAGACTGGTGACCTGCAGTAACAATTCTTTTTCCTGTGTATCACATATATTCCAGTTCTTTGACTGACCACCAATAATAGTAGATCTGGTATTTGAATAATAGTGATTATCATTCCCTAAGAAAATATTATGATTACAAATTTCAGCTCTTGGCAAATTATTTATCTCAGTTCCACTGAGGATGATGATTCAGTTTGTGTAATTGTATTTTGGTTGGTGAGAGAATAAGAGATGGAAAGACTGTATCTGGCTCGAGAGGAGCAACACAACCCCCACAGCTTTCTTTTCGAATTTGATTTGGTTAACAAAATGTCTGGGGCACAGATACTATTAGCATTTTGGCTGGAACAGATGCACAGGCCACCTGTGTGTAGATTTATGATACATTTGCATGAGGCAGTACTGATCTGTACCGAACTATATTGCCTGTGACAGGCATTGAGGAGACATTTGATTGTTTCTCAGTCAGCTACTGGGCTTTTGAGTTTTCTTGTAGATTTCAGTTAATACAAGTAAATGAATGAGTCTGTATTATTTTTATAGCCTCTCGGGTTCCCAGGATAGCTTTATTAATCATTACCACAGAGCAAAAGGGATAAGTTATGACCAAGCTTCCAGTGGTTGTGAATAATAAATAACCACAGTTGTTAATGGTGCCAAAATATAAAGTATACTCCAACTACTCAAGGTTTAGAGGAAAGAAAATGGTGAACCTGGGAGAATACAGTTCTTTACAAACCCCTATCATCTTTGATGAAACTATAGATGTTTGCTTCAAGCTGTAGTCCCAATTATTCTGGTTTATTCAATTTCTCCTATCTATTTTTTTATTACCCACAGTTTTCCTGCCCAAAACAGCTATGAAAATCATAAAGCAGTGAATCCTCTTGCTTGACCCTTCCTCTTCTTGCATATGAGACTTGGTGTTGTAGCCATAATATACTGGAAGGGTTGGGAAGTTTGCGTCCTCTGGTGGGTGGTGGTCCAGACTTATTCAGGATATGTGGTACAGTCTGTTCCACATGAGCAAACTGCTGATGAAAACAGCCCCTAGCCTCCTATATCGACGTTAAAATGGCCGTTCCCAGTACATCGCCTGTTCCCCCATTCCTTCCGATGTAGGTTAGCGTATGCTGGCAGTATGTGTTGGGGGCGACATTGAACTGGGTGGGTCAAGAAGACTGCCGCCGGCTAGCTCTCCAGGTATATAGGATGTTGAAGTTTGAGTGTTGAGCATTTCTGCTTGACGGGAGAAGGGTCAGTGGGACGGTAGATGTTGTCGACCCAGGTCCTGAAGATTCTCAACGATGTGGTGTAGAGTATGCTTCATGTCCATTGAGGCCTTGGCCACTAGCCTGTGTGAGTGATACTATCTACAGAGTTGGCCCAAGATTGTCATCCTCCTCCTGGTGGGTTCTGGTAACTGGTCTTCAATTAGGTGAACAACAACATGAGACAACACCAAATTCAGCAATAACTCTTTCTTCTCCTCAGGACAGTCCTTCATGGACACCTGTAATGTTAGCACTCATGTTTCTAGATATTGTAGAGGTGTATCTACTGATGTAACCATAAGTACATGTGCTTATCCTTGGATTCTAATTCAGACTCTATATGAGGGCAATACATTATATGTATACTGAACATTGTTCCAACACATTTCTCAGACTACCCAGGCACCGCAGCCTGACATTGGACTAGTGGCAGTCATAATACTGCAAGTCAGTCAGCTCGATGTTGGCCCAGTGTAATCATGTCCATTCAAAACAGAGCCCATTGGCAATGTGGGTTGGTACTATATAAGTAGTACTGTTTGAATGATGGCGGCCCTGTGGCACAGTGGTTAGCACATCCGCCACACAACAAGAACGTCCTGGGCGTGAGTTCCGGACTCAGGCATTTCTGTCTGGAGTTTGCATGTTTTCCTTGTGCTTGCATGGGTTTCCCACATGGCTGTTCCAAGTGGCCCAAAGGTGTGAGTGTGAGTGGTCGTGTGTGTGTTGGCCCATGCGATGGTCTGGCGAGCTCTTCAGTGTATCCCGCCTTTGCCTAGTGTCGGTTGGACTACAGCCTCCCTGTGATCCTAATTGGCTTAAGTGGTTCTGCAAATGAATGAATGATTGAATGACCGATGTGAATGATTTGGACTCCACCATGTTGGTTTCAACCAGAAGACGATAATTTGAGTTTTGAGTTTGGTTTCATTGCTGGTTTCTTATGGTGACATCTCAGGGAGTTTGTTATTGCCACTGTTGCCCCTGGCCTGTACACCAGGGCTGTAAATCTACACTGGGATTTCTCTAAAGCTGCTTTGTGACTATGTATATTGAAAAAAGCATCAGACAATAATAAGTGGATTAAAATGAAAATTGAATTAAATTTTACTCATGAGTGACATATAAACCAGTTAAACAGCCCGAAGCTGGTAATCCATTAAACATGTGCATTACAGAGTGGCAATTACTTTTCAGGGATGAGCTGTGGTGACACACCACAGATGGACTCTTTCAACCTCATCAATTATTAAATGGTGCAGTGTTACACGTTGCTTGCCCAAGTTTTTTTTCTTTCTCTCTAATGATCCTCGGTTTGTGTGGGTGTGGCATACTGACTTCAAGTGACTTTAGAATGTTACGGCCGTTTATTTGTAGCTGATGGAAAACAAGGTGTGTAGATGTCAACTCTCAATGTGGAAACAACATCTGTGTGTGTTTTCTGGGCTGCTCACTCCTGACTTCTTTAATATCATGGATCTATCATGACAGAATATTTTCTGTAATGGTTACAACAGAACTCAATCTGTGAATGGATATTTAAAAAAAAAAAACCTTCCTAAAGAAACTTCATTTTAAACAAGCATTAAGTCACAGATCCCATCTAAGGTAAGATTAACTAAAGTACATTTAAAATTGTTGGGGGGAAAAAACAGAAATATGACTGAATAATAGTAGACATGGGGTGGCACAGTGGCGTAGTGGTTACCATGTCCGCCTCACGGCAAGATGGTACAGGGTTTGATCATTTCTGTGTGGAGTTTGCATGTTCTCTCCGTGCTTGTGTGGGTTTCCACCATGTACTTCGGTTTTCTCCTAGAGTCCAAAGACATGTACTTTAGGCTAATTGGCTGTTCCAAATATGGTCTGGCAAGCTTTTTAGCCTTCGCCCAGTGTCGGCTGAGATAGGCTCCAGCCTCCCCGTGACCCATATAGGATTTAAATGAGTGAGAATAGAAGACATTATAATAAATGTCTCGACTTTGGGTTTCTAAATTACAAGGAGAGTGTTTATGTATATATGTATAGACTGCATGTACACACACACACACACACACACACACACACACACACACACACACACACACACAATCATACAGCAATCATTAAACAAGTGAGTAATATCCATACAGTATATCAGTCATGGTTGAAATAAAATACAGAAAGCACTGAAACAAAGTTAAGATCATTGGATAAGTGCAAATGTTAAGCCTATAAAACAGACACCGCCCTTTACGTAAACACTCAGCGAGCTCCAGAAACTCCACACCCCCTATTTATCTCCAGCTGATTACATGATTCAAGGTGATCATTTTTCAGCTGGGGCTAAAAATACATCTCTCATAACAGCGGCATGCAGGTCATAGTGGTGGAAAAGAGAAAGTAAACGCAGCTGTAGAGAAACTGAGAAACATTTCCACATGTCAGGCAAAGACGGTAATGAATGAGTAATTTATTATGGTGTTTGTGTAAGTGGTTTTATTTCAACATAATCTCCTTTTTGCTGCAGAAAAATGCTTTCAATGCCGCTTTCTGTTTACATTAATATAGCAATAAACATGTTTTCTAAGAGTTTATGATTGCTTGTATAAACATTGCTTATCATAAAACTTTTACACTCTGTTTGTCCTTTGAACTCATTAAACACAACGACAGACCTCAGAATTAAAACATATATTACTATAAAACAGTAAAGGTATATTTGTTTGTTTGTTTATTTGTAGTTTCCGTGTAGGCGAATCAAATAACTGGTTTACTGGAACCATGACAACATACAATAAGGAAAAAAGTTCCTCATTCATTCATTCATTTGTTCATTTGCCAACCCACTTAATCCTATCTCAGCCGACTCTGGGCTAAGAAGGGGTACACCCCAGACAGTGGGAGGAAACCGGAGTACATGGAGAAAACCCACACAAGCACGGGAAGAACATGCGATTTTCACACAGAAGCGCCCACAGTACAAAGTCATGCACATCAGGCTAACTGGCTGTTCCAGATTGCGCCTAGGTGTGAGTGGGTATGTGAATGGTTGTGTGTGTTGGCCATGAGATGGACAGGCAAACTGCTCGGGGTGAACCCTGCCTTCCTTGCCCAGAGTTGGCTGAGATAGGCTCTGGTCTTTTCCCGACCCAATAAGATAAAGCTGTTCGGAAAATGAATGAATAAAGAGTCCAAGATATTTATAGGATTTACATAACACTTATCACTTAATATAATAATATAAAGGCAATGGTTCTGAATAATATTATAATATAATAATATTACACTACATCACTCACTCATTTGCCAAATTGCTTGATCCTATTTAGAGCCACAGAGAGGCCATTGCCCATCTCAGCTGACACTGGGCAAAGGCGGGGTACACCCTGAACAGTTTCCCAGACCCTCACAGGGCCCACACACACACACACACACACACACACACACACACACACACACAAAACCATTCACACTCACACCTAGGGGCAATTTAGAGCAGCCTACACAATCATGGGAAAACATGGAAACACCTGAGCCCGGGACTCAAACACAGGACCTTCGCTGTGAGGCGGGCGAGCTAACCACTAAGCCATTACTTAATGGCACTACTACACTACTATCACTATACTTTCTCAGTCACATGATAAACGTTTTGTGCAAGGGGCAGAGAGAGAAAAACAGACAATGACTGTTTATAGCTCCTGTAAAGTAACTGATAACTGAAACTCGTCTCACAGTAATTATGCAATATGTGTAATATAACCATAAATTGTTCGAAAATTGTTATTGTTGCCGAACAAAAACAGCACACCCTAGTGTGTTTTATCCTTCCCATATATAACGAACCGGGGCATGATAACCTGTGATAGTACATATCACGTGAATAATTTACTGCCCACTTACTTATTACCTACTCACACTATACATCACAATCTTCCTGCGTACTACTGAAAAGAATACATGTAAGGGAATAACATGCTAACATGCAAACAGACAGCCATTGTGAAATCCTGCTGGACCATAAACACTGTTTTCTTATCCCTTCTTCACAAGCAGGACATAGGCACATGGTAAGTAATATTTGAGCTGTAAGGAGTGACAGGTGGTCAGCAAGAGGGAAGGTATGATGCGGGTTCTGTCCACGGGGAGTCTAGTGTCTTTAATGAGTACAAAAGTAACTGCAAACTAACTGGGTTGGACACCATTCTATCATTCTGATAATATGGATGATAGGTCTGTAAGAAAAAACTATCTTGGTAATTGAGGACCAAAGGTGTAATTGTCTGTACTCCAAAACATAATTGTAAAATCCTAAAGTTTATGTCCCCAAATTAATTTTAAGAGCACCCCTTGGCTTTGTAATCCAGGGCTGTTGCTGGGTTGTAATACATGCTCAGCTGCACTCCATCTCAATCTGTCTCAGCTGATAATGAAGATTTGTTGTTGCTAGGCAACAGATTACTTGTGTAACACAATGCTGGTTTTGGTCCTAGCCACTTCACTCACTTCTTTGGAATGAATGTTAGCCCAAGTAGAGGTTTTAGCACTTAGACTGAAAGAGTTCATTAGATTTTTGTAGTTCATTACAAGTTTTGTAATGATGAATTTGTATAAATAACTTCCGTTGATTGTTCTAATAAATCAAATGTATTAATACACAGTATACTTGCTTTAAAATGCAGTTGCAATTCCTTTATTAGTGTCATGGGGAGGCTGGAGCCCATCCCAACTGACTCCAGGGGAAGGCGGAGTACACCTTGAACAGCTTGCCAGACCAACGCACCTGCTCACACATAGGGCCAATAAAGAATATTTGTGTAGCCTGTGCTTCTTTTTGGACTGTGGGAGAAAACCTGGAGGAAACCCACGCAAGCATGGGAAAAAAAACATGCAACAAGTGCTTTACATGTCCACCTAACAGCCTAATGATCCCATGTTCAAGTCCCGGACTCAGTGAGAGCGCTTCTGTATGGAGTTGGCATGTTTTCCACATGATTGTATGGGTTTCTTCCAGGTATTCCAGTTTCCTCCCACCATCCAAAGACATGCACATTAGGCTGATTGGCTGTTCCAAATTTCCCTTAGCTGTGAGTGTGTGGGTGTTTTGGCCCTGTGATGGACTGGCAAGCACATATATATATATGTTCACGGTGTACCCTGGCTTTGTCTAGATTCGGCTGAGGCAGGCTTCAGTGTCCCTAGCAGGATTAAGTGGTTCAGTAAATGAATGTATGAATTACATCTAAAGAAAGCTTTACGGACTGTACAGAAGCAGATGTAGAAGTCTATCCACGTGTCTTCAGCTGTGGCCTGCTGAACTCCCAGTGATTACACAGCTCTCGGTATGCAGTCTCAAGGCTGTGGGCGGAAGGGTTTCCCTGCATGAAAAGTTGCCAAGCACCACTGTTCGCTGGACTGGGGATGTTTGTGGTCAAAGATGTGGATGCATCTCTTGAGGTATAAACACCTAAAAGTCCACCATCCATATTAACATAAAGCAGAGTGTAACTTTCAGCCGACTGGCACCTCAGAGGTGTAGATGAGGTTGCTCATTGAGGAGGTGTACCTTACTTATGATGCTCACATACGCATTAAAGCATTGCTCCAACATGCTTGAGTCACCATCGCCGCTTCCATAAAAAGTCAGTGGTAATGATTCCAATGGAGTTTTTAAGCTTTTCCACAAACTCCCACCAGATGGCTACAAAAATAAACCCTGCTAAATATGTAGTGTGTGGGTGAAGGAATGCCAGCAGAGCTGACATAAATATGCCTGCCAGTTGCAGACAAGGTACTCTGGGAAAAAAGGCAGGCTATAATTTGCATGTAACAAAGGGAATACGCTCCCTTTTCCAAAAAGTCATCAAAACTTGTTTTGAGGGATTTATTCAATGGTTCATATAAGAGTATAATGATGCAATGATGTTTTTCCATCTGTTCAATGTCTGCTTTTAAGCACTGAACTGATTACAAGCAAAATACCTGGCACGCCTACTGGTGGATGGTTGACGTAAAACAAGTTGCATAGAAATTCCCACTGTCTCCACACATGCACACTTCCTCTACCATTACCTACTCTCCTCTTGTGTGTATGGGTATAAGCATATATAGGTTTGCCCAAGCCGGTTGTGGAGGCAGTGTATCCACATGCTCCAATGAACATGAATCATTGTTGCATAATCCTCCACCATTTCAGTCATTTGCTCAGAAGTTATTATCGTGTTTTTTGATTTTCATTCATTCATTTGTTTGCCGCACAAGGAGGAGGTCACAAGGAGGCTGGAGCCTATCAGCTGACTTTGGGTGAAGGCAGGGTACACCCTGAACAGCCCGCCTGTCCATATACTGATGTTCAATTTTTTAGTTGTATAATAGCAGTATGGGTCAAGGATCCATTCCATTCATTCATTTTCTAAGCTGCTTAATCATAATTAGGGTCGCGGGGAGGCTTGGGCCTATCAGCTAACTTTGAGTGAAGGCAGGGTACACCCTAAACAGCTCGCCAGTCCATCGCAGAGCCAGCACACACGCATCCATTCATACTCACTCTCCAATATCCAATTAGCCTAATATGTATGTTTTTGGACTGTGGGAGAAAACCAGAGTACTCTGAGGAAACCCACGCAAGCACAAAGAGAACATGCAGACTCCACACATAAATGCCCTAGCTGAGCCCAGGATTCGAACCCAGGACCTTCTTGCTGTAAGATGGATATGTTAACCACTACGTCATGGTGCCACCCTATATTGGTCTACTTTTCAGTTGTATCAGGGCAGTATGGGTCAAGGATCATATGATCATATATCTAAGTCTGGTTCCTCTCAAGGTTTCTCCCTCGTGTCGACTGAGGAAGTTTTTCCTTTCCACCGTCGCTGCAGGCTTGCTCCTCGGGGATGTGTAGGGTTTGCACAGAAATGTTTAAATTCTTTACCAAATTTGTTTTTACTATACAAAGCTATACAAATAAAACTGAACTGTCCTTCGTATGAACCCAGTCAAAAATGGGGGCAGACAAATCACACATACATGTATGTGTTCACACTATTCAGCTCTGGATGACCTTAGATATGTGTGTGTGTGTGTGTGTGTGTGTGTGTGTGTGTGTGTGTGTGTGTGTGTGTGTAGGACAATGGGTAAAATCTCTCAGGTGTAGTTTGTTTCTGTCTCTGGGGCTTGCAATCATCAGGAGGTGATTTGTCACTTGGCTTCATTACTGTGGCGCTGAGTAAAGTGCAGGTAAAGTTACATCTATACTAATTAATCATCAGGGGTTACGGGTTAAGAACATGGTGTGACGATGATTAGAACTCAGTCTAGCTGTCATTCATGGAGCAGTTAGTATACATCCAACAATAAATCAATGATCTTAAATCAATGTTTACAAATTACTTTACTGGTAGAACCCAATATATATATATATATATATATATATATATATATATATATATTGCCCTGCGATAGCCTGGGCTGTCCAGTGTGTACTCTGCCCATGCCCAGAGTTGGCCTAAATGGGCAGCAGCCTTCCCACAACCCTAATTAGGATTACATGGTTCAGAAAATGAATGAATGAATGATATATATATATATACATTGCATGTTCTGATTTACTTCTAGGATATCAGCTCATATACTGCAACCTAACAGTCACCACAGGAAAATAAAAACCTGGAAATTGTTGTGACTCGTTCAAGGCTAGAGCTCATGCTAGCCAGTCTTTTTTTTTTTTTACCGTTCATTCAAGGCTGATTCCATGAAAATAAACAATATTCTGAATAAAATTATTTCATGATAAAAATCTGTTTAATATTTTGAAGAATTAGACTTTTTTCACATAACACGACTTTTTTTCGTCTTTTTGTGAGCAACAAGCCTTTAGTTCTTGTTATGGCCTAATGCCGATGTCCTCTGGAAAGTGCATCTCAGTGCACTTGGAGGAAACCCACACAACCATGGGGAAAACATGCAAAGTCCACTCAGAAATGCCCTTGCCAAGCCTTGGACTTTCTAGCTGTGAGGAAGATGTGCTAAACCATGCCGCTGATGATATTAGACATCCTTGACTATGCATAGTGTAGGTGTTAAAATGGATAGAGAGACGCGCCATTCATTGAGGAAAATCTTCAGTCTTTGCTATGTTTCCCTAAAAAGCCCTCCAGCACATCCGTAATGCCTCGCTGAGCATGTTGCTAGGATCCTGCTCAGATGCTGTTCGGGCTGGAACCACGGTCTACCCACTTCTGTTTCAATGTCTGAAAGCTCCAACACATCAGAAATCACACTTGCTAAATATAGATCAGCAACAGCATCCTCCTCTTGGCTAATGTTTTCACTGTTGCGCTGTATCTCCAAGTACTCACAGTGAAATGAGTTGCACCTCATTTCACCTGAACTGGGCTGATCTGAAAAATACTCGACTGACCATATGTCTGCAAGGCCATGTCATCTTATTAGCCCTAAAAGAACGTGGCTGAGCGGAAATGTCAGCAGAAGGTAATGCACAAACAACACAGTCTGTGTTTGGAGCTTCTCAGACAAGCACCGCTGACTCATCCCCTGAAGATCAGATGTTCCCTCTGAGAGCAGCAAGCCAGAGGAGACAAACAGCAAAATGGAGGTTTCTTTGCAATGCTTTGAGTAAATGAGGGAGTCTGGTGATAATTGTATTCTGGTCTAGTAATCTTAATCATAATATTATTATTGATGCTGAATTTCTACCAGCTGAGCTTATACAATACCCGTGTTTCAGTGAAATCATGAATGCAGGTTCATTCACAATTTTATTGTGTGGGAGTTACATACTGCTGTACCTCAGTGAATAGATATGAAGAACTCAGCACCACTCTCTGAAGCATAGTGGCTGGTGAGTGTTCCCAGGAACGCTCACTCCCTACTGAATGAGACCTGACATGGGGCACTCGGAGGCTATAGCTGTACATGATAATAATGTTGTCATACTGACTGCAATAACATTTACACTGCCGAGTACATATTTACTTATTAGCAGATGCAATTGAAAGATGAAGGCTGTGCAGTGGACTGTTTAATGATATCATCAGAACGGTGAATTAATACATTTAATCCTGTAGTGATGCGGAATACTGAAATTCGTTTACTCAGGTGTTTCTGTATGGAGTCTGCATGTTCTCCCTGTGCTTGCATAGGTTTCCTCCAGGTGCTCCAGTTTCCTCCCACAGTCCAAAGACCTACACATTAGGCCAATTGGATATTATTAATCGCCCCTAGGTGTGAGTGTGACTGTGAGTGGTTGTGTGTCTGTGTTGGCCGTGTGACGGTCTGACAAGCAATTCAGGGTGTACACTGCCTTCGCACAAAGTTGGCTGGGATGGGCTCCAGCTCCCTGCGACCCTAATAAAGGATGAAGGGGCTCGGAAATGAAATTATAGAAATGTGTCAGAACACATAATGCATTGCAGCTTATTGTGTATGGAGCTGCACTGTCTCAGACCAATCAGGTGGTGTTAATGTTATGGCTGATTGGTATATGTCAGAGGTAACCCTGTTCCTTTAGGTTTTTCCTTATTTTTATTTATTTATTTTTAATCATGTTAACCATTGTGGGGGAAGCTGGAGCCAATTGCAGTTGACTTAAGGTGAACTGAAGTACTCCCTGAAAAGATTGCCGCCGGTCTATTGTACCACAGACACAAACACCCATTCATATTCACGCTCACGCCTAAGGGCAATTTAGAGTAGCCAGCTGACCTAAAGTGCATGTCTTTGGGTCGTGGGAGGAAACTGGAGTATATGGAGGAAACCCAAGCAATCACGAGGAGAACGTGCAAACTTTTTTTTCATGGACATTCTTCAATATTTAATGTAACTATATAGATGAAGTGCATTGTGATGTTCTTGCATTATTAAAAAATTTCATAAATGGCAAATTGCTGTGATAAACAAAAGATTAAAACACATTGTGGTTCAATAGGACACTAGGTATAACAGGTATGTATTGGAAACCGATCCGACAAAAACTGCACCCTCTAGAGTGTTAACAGTCATTTTTGTTGAATTGACCTCTGTGATCTTGAAAAACAAGTCAAGGTGACCCAGTTCTGATAGGCTGGAAGGCCGTGCCATAGGGACCATTCAACATAATATAAAATAAATCCATAAAGAACCGGCACTGCTAGAGTGTTAACAAGAATGTCTGTGGCAGATGCGGTGGCGGATAGCCTGTGAAAACATAGTATCCCCTATGCTTTGTGGGGGATACAGTAATAATATAATTGGTATGAGCATATGAGCATTCAGACTACTGATTTAATTTCCTTATGAATATATATATATAAAGATATCTACCATGGTAAATTTTAATCTTATTTCATGTTTTTACGTTAGCAATACATGCATATTTAATGTGATTTTGTTTTTAGCAGTAATTCTGACCTTTGCCTTTGACCAAAAGAGATATTATGAGACTCAACAAAGCCAAAAGCATACAGTAGTAATCTAGTTTATTTCAAATAGACATGCTTACTGATGTGGAAACAGTCAACCTACATGCTGTGTACTGATAACACCCATTGTTATACCACATACTTGACACTGATGACAAGATGTTGATAACATATTTAAACAAGAAGGTTCGCATTTAATATTTAATTATTTGCATATATATTTTCATTTCCATTCAGTATTAATAAATACTACTCATAGGGCATTGATTATAAGAACGTTTCACTCTATAGGCTCTACCTATGGTATTTAATCTAACATCATTATCTCATTACTTCTCTAGTCTTTGATAGTCTTTTAACATTTAACTGAAACACACAAGAGCCCAATCAGTTGCAAGCCGATCAACACTATTTGTATAGCAGGTCATTTGCATTGTGTGAAGGTACTGGATGACTATTATACCACTAACACTGTGATCATTGTGTTTTAGTGCTATTTATGCTCAAATTACATATGCCTGTTTAGACTAGTTAATATCCAGGTAAATCCTGTTAATCATTATTTTTATATTGTGCTCATCCCAGTTTATAACTCAACTGTTATTTTATTCTCGTAGTAAAGGTCGGAGATTTTTTATTATCATAACAGCCTGTAGACAGCTCATGCATACAAATTATTTACATTTACATTTATGGCATTTGGAGATGCCCTTATAAAGAGCGACTTACATTTAAGGGTTAAGGGCCTTGCTCAAGGGCAAAACGGTGGCACCTTAGTGGTACTGGCGCTTGAACGCCTGACCTTTGGATCAATAACCCCGAGTAACCCTTGACCACTGAGCCACCACTGCCCATGAACAGTTGGCCACGAACAGTTGCAGTCAGTTGTTTTCATGTGTAACGACACATGTGAGTCCTGTACTGTTAAACCCCCTCCTGAACAATCATGACATTCAGGGGGGTGAGAGTAAGCCTCATGTCCACCCCACCCTCTACTGGACAATTATTATGACTTTTAGCATTATTTATTATTCACTTATTAATTATTATGACTTGTGTGTGAACTTGTATTCCATGAACTCTTAGTAATAATGCTTACAAAGGTTGTAGAAATGTACGGGTATAAGGTCTATGAAACGAAATGGGTTCTTTGTCCTGATGGGAAACACCCTGAAGGTACAGTGTGGAACAACAATAAAGGGTTTGCCTTTCAGAGAAGTTTCAGTTCAAACCATTTTGACACTGGAACCATTAACCGGCTCTAAATATTCAAAGTTTATTACTGAAATTTGAGGCTTTTTAGTGATTGATGATTATACAGATATATATATATATGGTGGTGTAGTGATTAGCACGTCCGCCTCACAGCAGCAAGAAGGTCCTGGATTCGAGATCCGAGTCCTTGGCTGCAGGCCATATTTCTGTGTGGAGTTTGCATGTTCTCCCCGTGCTTGTGTGGGTTTCCTCTGGGTACTCCAGTTTCCTCTCACAGTGCAAACACATGCATACTGGTCTAAGTGGCTGTTCCAAATTGCCCCTATATGTGAGCATTTGAATAGTTGTGTGTTTGATGGTCTGTTGAGCTGCTCAGGGTGTACCCTGCCTTCGCCAAGTGGTGTGCGGCAAATGAGTGTGTGTGTGAGAGAGAGAGAGAGAGAGAGAGAGAGAGAGAGAGAGAGAACAGCATTCAAAACTCAACTCATTAAAAAAAAAAAAAAGATTATTATTCATTTATTATAAAAAAAAAAAAAAGATTTCCAAAGCTGTTAAAGGGCACTGCCAATACTGTAACAGAATATAACGAGCTGAGTACAGCTAGTTCCCAAGAGGGCCAGCCAGGTATGCGTTTCATTTCAGAGAGAGAGAGAGAGAGAGAGAGAGAGAGAAGGCCAACCTCTAGATAAACCAGGCAACACCCATATAGCGACTCACACAGTGCGGGCTTCACTCAGAAAACACCGGGGAAGGGCTTGATTACCATGCAAGCACCGGAAGTCGCGCGTGAACAGTCAGATCGGTGTGGCAGTGCTGGTGTCTGATGGCGACGGTGGTAGCGTGGTGGGGCTGTGCGCGCGCGGGGAAGCGGCTGTAGGTGGTTTGACGGGTGGGGGGGTGAACGGTGTGAATGTGGCCTCGCACTCCGACTGGATGTAGCTGATTGGGATCGGTGCTGATCGCACAGCCGACAGGGGGAGGAGGAGGGCAGTTTCAGGAGCTCTCTCTCTCTCTCTCTCTCTCTCTCTCTCTCTCTCTCTCTCTGTGTGCGCGCGTGTGTGCATGCGCGTGTGTGTGTGTATGACTCTCCAGCGGCCATGTTAACCAAGAAACCCTGCGCTGCCGTCTATCCGACTGGTAAGAAAGCCTTAAAGTCTGACTCTAAGCCGTGCTGTAGTGATAAAAGGTGTCTGTGTGATTCTGTTGCACGGTGTACACCGGATCAAACATAATTCTTCCCTCCGGATTAAAGCAAAGATGAAAGAAAAGCCGCCCGCTATATCTTTTCGAATGGAAACCGAAAAGGTGCTACAAAGTAGCTTGTAGCTTTAGCCGTGTTTTCATGCATATTACTTTCTATCTCTCTGTACAAATGCAATATGTTGGTCGAACCCCCTAAACCAAGTGTTGTAGGACTCGTGTAAAGGGAACATTTGGACCGAAACGTCTCTTATAGATTTGTTTTTCGGTACATGCTAGTATTTGGGTATTCCGATGCATTTCCTACCACCCGTTTTCCACACCACGGTCCTTCCATGACTTCACACGGATCCCAGCGGGTTTATTACTGCTAAACTTGGGATCAGGGTTGGTGTAGGACCATAGGATCAGTGCATGTGTGCTGTTGGATGCACAACCAACTCTTCTGGCCATGTAGTAGGATCTCAGGTTCTGACATGCAGTCATGCTTTTTGTTTTGTGTGTGTGTGTGTGTGTGTATATATATATATATATATATATGTATGTATGTATGTGTATATGTGTTGTTGACCCACAGGTAAAGGGGGTGAGCTGTGCACCGGGACAGTCCGGACTGGAGCAGGGAGCGAGCCGCCATCACCCATCACATTGCCACCTCTCAGGAACGGCAACTCACTCACGGTACAGATACACTGTGACTACATTATCCACACACACAGGTCCATCATAATCACTGCACCACTGTACAGGCTGGTTGATCTCCTCCATCGAACGTTGACACATCCATGGCATTTAAACAGTGGTCATCTTGTCAGGTTAAGCAATCACTGTGCCATACATTTCTTGCCATATCTTGGAACACTGCGATTCTGATCCTGACCAATCATCATTCACGTCAAGAAATTGCCAATCATGCCCATTAAAGAACACAGCATAGGAGATGTCAAACTAGGCGAGATAATACAAACATTTCTGACATGCTAGATGTTTCGTCAGGGTGTCATGGGACTTTCCAGACGCCACATCGCTCTTCTTTGGGTATGTCGTACTACCGGGCCTGTTCTGCGCTCCTGATGATCCTTGGTAGGCCTACGAAATTCTCAAAATCATGGCCGAATTTTGAAGTACATACATTTTACCAACCTGTTTGTTCCGTATTACCCATGTTGCAATGTCCACCGAGCTTGAAGTGAATAGTTGTCTTGGTAAGTACTACACAGGAACAAAAGAAAACCAAACTGGAACAAGATCTTTTTTTTATGGTTTGTGTTTATATTGTTAGTTGATTCAAGCATTTCACAAGTGGATAATGTT
>JBCNYH010000024.1:12341118-12375064 GCA_039654325.1 Tandanus tandanus
GTGTGTGTGTGTGTGTGTGTGTGTGTGTGTGTGTGTGTGTGTGTGTGTGTGTGTGTGTGTGTGTGTGTGTGAGTTTTAATTGTTCTCATTTGACGTGCATTTCGGTGTTTTTATCAAAAAGTTATTAGCAAATTCAGTTAGGCCCAGAGGGGACAGAAACTGGTTCGAGGGGTGTTTAAAATAATTGTTATCCCCTCCGTGTTGTGTCTTTTGTTCTACTCCAGTTGTGTGTTCTGTGCAGCTGTCAGTACACGTGTCCTCAAGACATTCGACCTGTAGCTTCCATATGCTGTCTGTATGGGGTTCTTCAACTATTCTGTTCATTAGACTCACAATGGCATTAAAAATGATATTGTTTTGGGGTGTATTGACCCCAGTCCTCTATGTTTAAGAGTAAAGGTTTCAGTTCTGGGTCAAGAAATACCATGGAATTTCATTTAGATATTAAATATAGGTTAGCTATAAGGTGTTGGTAAATATTTTTAGTCATGTGATTTTTACAGATGCACATTTGACAAGCCAGAGACTAACAAGAACCATGGTTGTCTTTAATTTAAAGCAGGAAAAGCTAACTCTTCATACAGAATTATGTGCAATTATTGGGGAAAAGAGAAAACTGTAAACTCTCTGAGCGAAGATGTATACAGAGCCGATCTGTCTACTGAAACAGGATGTCATGGTAAAACAAGTCGTAGAGACAATCACAAGCATCTCTTCAGGAAACAAGGAAATGCATGCCTGTTTTCCTGTCATCATCAGTGAAGCAGGAAATGCATGCCTGATGTTTTTGGTAAACAGCGTCGAGCTTTTGTTCACGTTTGAATGTCTGAAAACCTGAAGGGTAGGACGAATCTTGGAGTCATAATACGTAATAATAAAAGATCTAAACAGTATGCATGCTGCCTGTTTGGGAATGACTGGGTATTCGTGCATTTTTACAACTCAAGTTTTCCCTTCTGTGGTCACGTGGGTATTTATAGTACGTGGATCAGCCACCTTTGTTCTCGCTAAAAATAGATAAGAAGGATTAGTTGCTCTCTGTCCTGAGCATGCTCAATGTATACCCTGGAACTAGTGACATTGTACTCAGCTTTACACTATGCACGAAAAAACTTCTGAGTATTACCTAAGATGACCTCTTGCTGCTTAGTTATGTATAAAATCTTGATGTCATTAAATGTCAGAGCAGATTACATGAAGTTAACTACAGTTGTCCTGATTTGAATGATCATGAACGTCAACATCTTAAAGAACAGTCCTTTTTATATTTGCCTTCTCTATTAGCAAACTTTGTTTGTGCTTTTGTTTTTTTTAGGTTGGAGGCAATAAGAACACGATGAATGACCATTTGCATGTCGGAAACCACCAGCAGATCCACGTTCAACAGCTGTTTGAGGAAAACAGCAATAAACGGACAGTGTTGACTACACAGCCAAATGGGTTGACGCCAGTAGGCCGATCAGGCTTGCCCTTACCGGAGAGGCAACAAGAAAGCAGCCAGGGCAGGGAGGGCACTTCAGCCTCCACTAAATCCACTGAAAGCAAGCCCAAGATATCTTCTATAACTCCTGAGCAGGCCATGAAGCAGTACCTGTCCAAACTGACAGCATTTGAACACCAGGAGATCTTCAACTACCCTGAAATATACTTTGTTGGACCAAATGCTAAGAAACGACCAGGTGTGGTCGGGGGCTCGAATAATGCTGGTTATGATGATGATCAGGGCTCTTATATCCATGTCCCCCATGACCATATAGCCTACAGGTACGAGGTGCTCAAGGTCATTGGTAAAGGCAGTTTTGGACAAGTAGTGAAGGCTTATGACCACAAGACCCACCAGCATGTGGCCTTGAAAATGGTGCGCAATGAGAAGCGCTTCCACCGCCAAGCCGCCGAGGAGATTCGGATCCTGGAGCACTTGCGCAAGCAGGACAAAGACTCTACTATGAATGTCATCCACATGCTGGAGCACTTCACATTCCGCAACCACATCTGCATGACGTTCGAGTTACTTAGCATGAACCTGTACGAGCTCATCAAGAAAAATAAGTTTCAGGGCTTCAGCTTGCCACTGGTGCGCAAGTTTGCGCACTCCATCCTGCAGTGTCTAGAGTCCTTGCACAAAAACAGGATCATACATTGTGACCTCAAACCCGAGAACATCCTTTTAAAGCAGCAGGGACGCAGTGGGATCAAGGTGATCGACTTCGGATCCAGCTGCTTTGAACACCAGCGGGTCTATACTTACATCCAGTCACGCTTTTATAGGGCACCAGAGGTCATTCTGGGCTCTCGGTATGGGATGCCAATTGATATGTGGAGCCTGGGTTGTATTTTAGCGGAATTATTAACAGGGTACCCTCTCTTGCCTGGGGAAGATGAAGGGGACCAACTAGCATGTGTCATAGAGCTACTGGGCATGCCCTCCCAAAAGCTGTTGGATTCATCAAAGAGAGCCAAAAATTTTGTCAGCTCGAAGGGATATCCTCGTTACTGCACAGTCACAACCTTACCTGATGGCACGGTAGCACTAAACGGTGGACGGTCACGTAGGGGCAAACTCCGAGGTCCACCAGGAAGCAAGGACTGGGTAACAGCACTTAAGGGCTGCGATGACCCTCTTTTTCTGGACTTCCTCAAGCAGTGTCTGGAGTGGGACCCGACTTTGCGTATGACTCCGAGTCAGGCCCTTCGCCACCCGTGGCTGAGAAGACGCTTGCCAAAACCTCCCACCGGGGAGAAAACTGCCGTAAAGCGAATCACTGAGGGCACAGGTGCTATAACCTCTATCTCCAAATTACCTCCCACATCAAGTTCAGCCTCAAAATTAAGGACTAACCTGGCACAAATGACCGATGCCAATGGGAATATACAGCAGAGGACAGTGTTGCCAAAATTAGTCAGTTGAATAATTGTTTTTGTTTAGTTTTGTTTTTGGGAATATTGATATTTAAATATGTGGAGAGTTGAGCATCCACGAGTGTGAAAGGTTTTAGGAATATAGTCTTTAATTCATTGTTTATTTACAGCTTTGTAGCACCATTTTTTTTTTTTTAAAGAAGTACTAAAATGGCCATGATAGAGGGAACAGTGCTTTTAAGTTTTTATCTCAGGACTGTGTAGGACACTCCCGAAAGCGTTCATGCAATCTGGCTTATTACTAATGAAGTCCTAATTAGCTTTACATTTTGAAGTGTAGACTAAACACTCACAACGATGAAGTAGAATTTGACTTTTGATGTGTGCGCTCGCTAACGTTTAGCTCGTTACCTCTATATAATCTGTTTGACAGCACTGCGTTGATGATGAAGAAGAATTTTGCACGCATTTCTACACTGCTATGCTACCTGCAGTTGTGTAGCGTTTAAAGATCTTTATATGTTTATAATGGGTATTGTGAATCTGAAGGAAGGTCGAGATGTAGAAGATATTTGAAGAGCATAGAGAAGGCAAAAATGAAAGTTTTAGACTGCACTGAGGTAGAAGGAGGGGGAAAAAATGTTTACATGACAGTCTTGGTATGTGCCTAAAATCTCTTGACATTCCTTATTAAATTGACTCAAGGAAAAAAGAGACTTCAGGGTAGTATAACTTTATAAATAGACTTCTGGCAAGTTAAAAGGAATTTCTTTAGTTTGACTGAGTTGAATCCGTTCTCGGCAGCACTCGACAGGCTCGTGTATTTAACTATAAGCTTTTCTCTGGAAGAACTGCTGGGAGCAAAATGTTGTCCTGTGTAGAGGGGAAATTTTTGGGGGTTTGCCTTTTTTTTCTTTTTTTTATAAAAGTTTTTTTTTTTTTTTTTTTTTTTTTTTTTTTTAAACGTTATTTTAAACCTGTGCTCATGGAACAAAATAATGTTTTGAAGCTTATCTAATAGTTAATGACTAGGAAGTAATAGGAAGCTTTTGAAATTTGCTAATTCTCCCTTCTAAGGACTGCAGCTTTTGCAGTGATTTAGAAAGGATTGTGCTAATCATTTATCAACAGGACTACTTGAATCTGAGCCAGTATTAACACTAGCATTGAAAAACCATGGCGGAGAGGGCCACTTTACACGAGTGTCTCATCTCATCCGGCTGTCGTTCGTAATCAGAGATCACCCTCTGAAATTCATATCACATTTTCTATATTTAGCTTTTAGAGCGGACTCACTAGTATGCAGCCAGAGTTTAAACTCTTAAAAGCTTGTTCCCTTCTTTATATGAAATTGCATGTTTTTACCCGAAAAAAAATGAATGGAAAAGAATTTCGCAGACTGGCCATTTTTGTAGCATTTTTAATGTAAGGGGGGGGACTGACATTGGGTTTGAAAGCTTTGTAAAAGTTTATTTATTTGTTAATATTGGTTGATTTAATTATTTCTTAAAGAAGAGCTAATATAAAAAAGAAAAGAAACAGTGGCCAGAACATGTGTTTGTGGCTTGGTATCAGTGGAGTGAATCGCAGTGTAATGCACAAGAATTCTGTCTATTACTCTGAGACTCCACTCCCAGGAACGCACCCTCAACCGGATGCGAATGTGGCGTGGGGGGTAAAATGGGGTGAAAAAATGGGCCGCTAAGTGGCAAAGCCGTGGCATTTATGTCACTGGCCAGTCTCCTCTGGACGCCTACACTACATTTGCGAATGCACAATAATCTGCCAACATCAGCAGGCAGTACACATTGTACTTTATATGTTTTTGGAGTTTTGTGAATGAACAGCGGTGGGGAATATTTGTGCCCTTAGGTTTAATACAAATGTGCCTTTGATTATCAATGCCATTCATTTTTGTCGAGCAGTGACACCCCCAACCCACTCATTTGCTGTTAAGTACACCGACATGTAGACAGTTACAAAGATCCTTTTATAATGGTGAACATCTTGCACTTGTCTGAGCATTGCCCAACCCTTGTAGTGGGTTCTAGGTGGAAAGTGGCTGTGCAAGTGAAATGATTTGTATGCGGTTTTGAACACGTGATTTGAGTTAAGAACTCCGAGACCCATTGCCAACAGGGATATCTCACCAAGTCAAACCTGTACCTGTGTGTTTTTTAAACATTTTTTTAGTGCAAACTGGATCTTTTGTATGGCGTCCATCTTGTCTTAACAAACTCAAGGGGTTCCATTTGCTTCATTGTGTTACTCTATAAAAGACACATCTTACTATTTTACCTCAGACTGTTGTAATATTCTTGTAATTTATTAGCCCAGGGCATTTGGTATAAACCAAAGTGCATTCCTTTCTATGTTTTTGGCTAAGAGGAAAAAAAAGCCAGAATTTCTCAATTTTTTTTTTTAAGCTGAGAAAGAAGTAGTTCTTAAGCTAATTCTGCCTGTCAAGAGCTGTAAAAAAAATCAAGAAAGAGAGGTAGAAGATGGGTGTTTGTGGCACGCAGCCTTACGTTTCATGATGCACCATGCCTCCAAACGTCTGTTGCAAGACATGGCTGGATGTATCTTTAATGTGCTGAATATTGCTGCCCCCAAAAACCTGCAGCAAGTCAATAATCAGCCCTGGCTGCGATACAGCAATCGTGTCATTGGGGCAAACTGAAGCAAATGGCGGCATGTTCCGTTTTGAAAGAATGAACCTTTTTACTACTTTCTATCAAAATGTTCTCCTAGCAAGTCGAATCTAGCTATCCACCGTCAACTCTGGTCTGTTCTTCTTTTTATTTATTTATTTTTCCCAAGCAAATATTTAAATAAGGAACAAAGTTAAAATTCATTTATATCCAACTTTAGAAAAGTACTGTATATATATGAACTTTACTAAGAATTCAATGTGGATGTGTACATATGTAAAATGTTTTCCCTTTTTTGTCAAATGCTGCTGATAACACTACATCAGTTATGTAGTGGATTTTAATTGTGGCGGCCAGTTTTATGATACTGTATGTATTGTACAGCTGATGAGTCATTTTTTTCTAGTGATCATTCGTTAAATTTTATTGTTGTGGCCAGAAATAATTAATAATAAAAGTTTTAATGTTGATCTTTAAAAAAACTTGCATTTTGTTGACAAGTCACTTTGAGAAAACTGCTTATCTTGAACATACCAAAAGAGTTTAAGGGTTTAAACTTAAAGCTGGTTGGCTGACAGAGAGAAGCCTTATCTCATAGCACAGGAGTATGTTTTTTAAGAAACTGATATTGGGCAAAAGAGCTTCTTCCTTAAAGGTTGCTCAAAAGGGTTTCAGTGTTTGATTGGATAACCAACCAGGGAAACTTTGGTCACCCGAAGTCCTGTTGAAATGTATTCATTTAAATATGAAAATGCTCATAGAAACCGTTTCTCACATCGGTGTCGGCTTAATTGGCTTTTTAACGCTTGATTATTGCTTATCTGTTGGCTGTTTTCTGGGGCACCATTTTTCAGATAACCAAGCACCGGTGCTATTGTTGGTGGATTGATATTTTCTGAGTCTGTTGAGAGTATGCTGTTTACTTTTTGGGTAGATAAATGTCTTTTAAAAAGCCAAATGACTACAACAAATCTAATAAAATTTAATATATGGAGAAGCACATGCCTTGATTAAGGTTTAGGTTTATAAGAAGTTGGTCGCAGAGCAATAAAAATTAATCAAAACAAAACTAGAGTCACTGTCTGTGAGCAAAAGGTGACAAGTTTTTCCCTGAGATAAATTACTACAGACAACTATTTTCTTATCCTAGACATGACGGCAGAAAACAGAAGAGCCGTGTATGTTGCTCGATCCTAATTAATTGAAAGTGTTAGATATATTTTCATTGATTAGTTAGTTATTATCTGACGTAATTTTTATCATCAAACAGTAATATATTGTCATTTTTATTCTGTGTGTGGAGGGTTCATGTCCTTCTCTCAGCTCAGAGTTTAATTCCTGTTCTTATCTCGAGCCTGCAGTATTTCGGTGACCTTAAGTAACCTTGAATGTCCTGCTTCAAGAAGCTTGCTTATCAAAGAAACAACATTTTACACTGTAGCTAACAGGGCATTTTATCTTAAATTATAACCACAGTTAAAAAAAAAAATTAGAGCATATTGGTATCTTGTTTGTGATCCAATCTTAACCTTATATAAATTATGTGTCGTGTATTGATATTGTGGTAATTTTAAATGTTCTGCAAGAATGTAATCTTTTTAATATTAGACAGCTGTTGAAATTTCTTTTTGCTAACAACTGAATTTATTATGTCAAGATTTACCTTAGATGAATCCTCTTTTAAAAAAAGAATAAATAAATAAATAAATAAACAGTAAAAAATACTATGCATTGTAGTTAGAATAGAATCCTTTTCTCTAAACGTTAAAAAAAAAAAAAAGGACTACTTAAACCTTTCCTAGCTGCTGGAGTGGAGGGAAACATAAAAAAAAAAAGTTGTTTCCCTAATAATAATAACAACAACAACAATAATAATATTCATAATAATAAAAGGTTAATAAACCTAAAGTAACGAGTAAATGTTACTTTATTCTTTAGTAAAAGTGTTGGTATCTTGGACTTCATGTTAAGTCTTGCATTACATTTAAAGAACAAGTTATCTTTTAATGTAAATTGTATTTATTACAATCTGCTTCTGCTCATAAAACACAGAACCACTAAATTTTCAGAAATATTTATTGAAATATCAGTCATGTTTTGAAAGTAAAGAATGAAAGGGTATACTAATAGTATCTTTGTGCTTCTGTTCTAATGATTATGAATACCTTAAAGGAAATGATACCCTAATGTACCTTAAACTTCTAAAAGGTGCATGTCTTTTTAGGTTACAGTTAAAAGTCAGGAGCTTAGGAAACCATTTGATCGTTTATCATGGTGGAGGAAAAGAGGATCTCAGAGATCGGTGATCTTCAGCGGTCACCAATTTCTGTAAACACTGATCTCACAGTTGGTTGCTTTATGTATGTTTTTTACAGATGAGGGATAATGGAATAAAACTGCACTTGGACACAAAGACAAGAATTTCAGGTGGGAAACTGGATCATTTAAGCACCTTGTCTTCAGTTATTAGGTAAACATTTCCAAAACCCAAGTTGTGCATGTGAGATGTGACCATTGACTGTATATGAGATCAGATCTCATTCTAAAGAAACAAAGCTTTTTCACCTGCCCTGTTGACAAATTAATTTACTTTATCTGGCTCTATTATGTGTAGTAGCTGGCCACTGCTCTCGTGCCACTGGTGCAAATGATCGGACTCTCAAATTCTCTTTGTTACATCTATCCACAGAGCTAAAATAGTTTTTAGTCTATGGGTGTTGCTAAATACATTTACATTTACAGCATTTGGCAGACGCTCTTATCCAGAGCGACTTACAATTATCATTGTTATACAACTGAGCAACTGAGTGTTAAGAGCCTTGCTCAAGGGCCCAACAGTGGTGATAGTGGCGATTGAACCGCTAGACATAGATACATTGAAATGAATGCATAAAACAAGTTTGACTACACCTGAAAAGTTCATATGACTACTGGTTGGATGCCAGAAACACAAAGCGTGCTCCATGAAGGCATAATTTGCCGAGATTAGACTGGAAGAACTCTAGTGTCCTACACAGAGCCCTGATCTCAACCCCACTGAAGACCTTTGGGATGAAATGGAACACTGACTGGGTGCCAAGCCTCCACATATTATGTCCATCCTCTGTTGTGCCTGAATGAGCAAAGCTCCATCGCCAAAATCTATTGGAAAGGCTCATCAGTAGAATGGAGGTTATTTACAGCAAAGGGAAACTATAATCTGGGATGTTGAACGAACATGCTTGGGTGTGATTGGTCAGGTGTTCACGAATCTTTGGCCGCATAGTGTCGCTGAGGTTCAGGAACTGTCACAACGAGGATGTACAGTGTATGCTATGCTAACAGTGTTGGTATTACAGTGTTCTTTGGGCATAGAGGAAGGATTTATATGGAAAAAAAAATCAACATCCTTCTGGTTTAGGGTTCATGCTCATTTTGTGCTAACATTTCTAATAGAGCTACATGTGGTGGCATTGTGTTTTCACCCCAAATATAAATATACTGCAGGCCTCCAAAAGGCTCAATAGTGCAAAAAAAAGTCTAATCCAGTGGTATGAAAGATGCTTTGGGTAATTTTATGACTCTAATGTTCTGTTTTTTAGGGTGAACTCCTGTGGGAAGAATGCTCATGTGACAGGCCTGTGTGACCAGACTGCTGGAGATGAGCCATTGATGTCATTGCGCAGGAATGCAGAACATTACAGTGCATGGGCACCATGGCAACAAGGAACATAGGTATTTCCCCAAACAAAAAGAAATGTCATTGTTTGAACCTGTCAGTTTATTAGAACAACTCTGGGCCTGAATGTCTGTAAAATCTGCCATTTTATGTGTTTGTGTGTTCATCCACAGGAACATGAAAGCTCAAATAGAGTTTAAAGGCATGTAACCTGCTACAGAGTTTAAATAAAACAAAAAACTCAAATAGAGTTTATGCAGTGAAATATAACCACGTATTAATTAAAAGGAGGGTCATTGTGTGTGACTTTGCTAATGAGGTCTAAAGGGAACAATGCCTGGATGATTAGCCCTTCATTAAAATACTCATTACGAGAAAAAGGCTTTATTAATCCAGCAGTTAGTGTTATGTTGTTTTGAATAACCCAGTGATATCTGGTAAACAGCTTTCAACACTAGTTCATATTATTTAATTTATTACTTATTATTAACCATGATAATTGGTAGTTTGCATCAAGGTTTCACATTCTTAACAGTACCATATAGTGTAATTAAATCCATACTTCATTAAATCAACCTAGTAAACCTTTAATTTGAGTAGATGTGGTGTGAAATAGTGGATTTCCATGTCACATGCTGTACTATTATGCCGCATCAGCTAATGATACACTTACAGTGATGTACTGCGTTTAAAATGAGCTCTCGCAGTGCGAGATAAGTAATACAGTGCGGATCGGCATTACATGGTTGTTTAGAAATCCTGATTAAAATGAAATTAATGCCAGATTGTTCCTGACACTGGCTCAAGGCGGGGTACACCCTGAACAGCTTGCCAGACCATCGCAGGGCTAACACACACACACACACACACACACACACACACAAAACCATTCACACTTATAACCAGGGCGATTTGGAAGAGACAGTTAGCCTAATGTGCATGTCTTTTGACTGTGGGAGGAAACTGGAGTATCCGGAGGAAACCCATGCAGCCATGGGAAGAACACACAAACTCCACAAAGAAACGCCCTCGCCAAGCCTCAGACTTGAACCCAGAAGCTTCTTGCTGTGAGGTGGACGTGCTAACCACTACGACACTCTGCCCTTATGATGATCCGTGTTATGTAGACCTCTGTTTGGTTTTCCACCGACCTTCTGCTGAATTAGGAACCATTCATGGATGCAACAGATCATTGTCTAAAATACGCAAAGCTTTTTACACCTGAGCCTAGTGGCTCATCAGGCCGGTGCTTATCCCCGGTTTCCATAGCGTGAAGTGACTAGGAGAACCCACGACCTCCTGATTATCAACCTGTCACCCTAACCACTACGCCACCGACCCCACAAAATGCGTGAAAAGGTATCAATAAATATACTGTACTTCCAAAATATAAATCTGGTTTTAGGCTTTTGCTCTATATGTACTGACCCTTATGTAATTAAACATTTGTACTTTAATTCCCTATTACGAGGGCGAATGTCTCATTCACATGCTATCCATGGTTAGTATTTAAATGTACATGTTAAAAGCAGCTCTGTTGTTACATAATATGAACAAACACAATGCCATTATTGTGTGACCTAATCCACTGAAAGAACAAACAGATTTCTGTATCTGAGTTCATATATCCATTGACCTGTTGCCTTTTTTTGTCAGTTGAATGGATGACAAGCTCAATTGAGAGGCATTTGTTCTACTACTTCAGTTGATTTCATGCCCCTTGTATGAACGCAAGGTGTGGTCTTGAACCTCGATGAGTAACACCTCTCAGCCACATACAGGATGATTTTGAGGATAATCGCCAGGCTTTTTAAATGAGTAAATTTGATGTGAGGGCTGTGAAAAAAAATCCGATCTTAACCCCATGTTCAACATCTATGACTAACTATCCTGGAGTGTGTGTGGTGGAACACCGGCTGTCCATGGGAATAAGCAATCTTGGTGCCACGCATGAAAGACGCCTAGGATCGCTGAGCCAAGATGCTCCCATGTTTGTTTTGAGTCATGAATAATTCTGAAAGTTATAAGTTTTGCGATCATTGGTCAGGACTCTCGAGCATAATCTGAAATTTGACAATGATATACAGTGGAACAAAACATACACCAGTAAAATCTGCCTTTATATCTGGGGTCTGTGGTCTGGTTATTAGGGCTCTGGGAGAATAGGACTGTTATGGGACCCTTTCTACTTAAACAAATAAAATTCTCAAAGGATCTTACCGGATACCGCACCTGATACTGTCCCAAGACTCACTTCCAGAGAGTATGATTTGGCAGTGATTAGAGTCTACCAGCCAAGCATTGCTAGAAGGACATGGAGTGTTAGCTGTGCATCATATTTATGTTTTGGAACACTCATCCCTCACATATCCTTAAACTGCTGGCCATGTCTTCCTCTTAGAGATACTTTTTAAGGAGTAGACAGTCAGTAGACAGACTTTCTAAGAAGTCAGTTGAGTAATGATTCTGAGAGTGGATGCCACAAAAGTACAGGACTGGAATGAATACTGACCTATTGTAGTTGCACTCAGCTGTATTTGTTATGTGCATGATGAAACCTCCTGCAGTGACTTACAAAGCCATGTTGAATGAAGTTCACAGCTGTACTGCGCTTTAGAGGAAAGAACATCCATGTGCTTCTTTTAAATGGCTACCTGGAGCTTTTATATAAGAGTTGACAACTTGCCCTACTTGGCCTCTGGCATGCAGGCAACAGTGCTAGATCATCAGCGCTAACCTGCGTCATCAACACCAGTGGTGTCACCTGCTCTGGAGTAATAATGAGTCAGTAACAACCTGTAAAACTTTGTGCATTAAGTTAGTATCTCATGGGGTGGGGAATGCTGACAAAGGTAGCAAATTTTGGGTTTTGTAAGCTTTCGTAAAAGGTTGCAAAAAAGTTCGCAAACAGTTTTTATTTTTCATAGGTAAATTTTTTTTTTCTGCAAACGTTTGCAAAAAAGTTGTAAACATTTGCAAATGGTTGTAACACACATCACTAAAGTTATTTTTGGCTCGCCAGACAGCGAACAGTCACTTTTACTGTTTAGTTTTACTGTTGTTTATACATATTCTGGATTATGGATGAATTCACAATACAGTATTCATTCATTTGCCGAACCACTTAATCCTTCCAGGGTTGTGGGGAGGCTGGAGCCGATCTCAGCCTGTTCTGGGCAAAGGCGGGGTACACCCTGAACAGCTCGTCAATCCATTGCAGGGGTAACACACAACCATTCACACTCACACTTGCGGGCAAATCGGAACAGACAATTAGCCTAATATCTTTGGACTGTAGGAGGAAACCCACACATGCATGGGAAGAACACACAAACTCCACATACAAATGCCCCTGAACCCAGAACCTTCCTGCTGTTAGGTGGCCACCATGCCACCACTTTCTGATACATCTTTTTTTAAAGGAATATTTTTGTGTGAGAAATCAAGTTTGTCTTACAACACACACATATAGGTACATATAAGTACAATGTAGGGGTATAATGCTACAAATGAGCAATCAAGGGTTAAGGGTCAAGGGTCCAACAGTGGAAGCTTGGTGGTACTTGAACCCCCGACCTTTGTATCAGTAACCAGAGCCTTAACCACTGAGCCACCACTGCCCCATATTCATCAAGGGTAAGAACCCAAGGAAAAACATAATGATGGTCTTGTGTGTATATTATATCTAAAAAAAAAAAAAAAAAAGTAGGAATAATTGGTGGATAACACATGAGAACAGCATGTAGCCCTGCCACCTCACAGCTCCAGACTCCCTGCTGTGATTCTGAGCTTGGCTTCTCCTTGTGTCTGCATGGGTATTTTTCTGGGTCCCCTGGTTTCCTGCCACCTCCTAAAATATTTAGGGAATTTATCATATTAGCTATGATATATTACACCTAGGTATGAATGAGTGGGTGAATGTGTGTGTTTGTGTGTGTGCTTGCATGTTGCTTTCCTCACTCCCATTGTCCCCAGGAGAGTTTTTGGGCCTTGAGAACGACCAGGATCCTGATGATACATGAGTGATGAATAGTTAGTTTCTGTCCACAGTCGGCATACTTTGACAGAATTTCAATGGGGCAATTATACTGTTGGATGAAGTTTGTGTAGCCTTTATTCTCACCCTTTCCAAGACTGGTTGTTCATTGTTGTTCATCCCCCAATGTGTTCCCATTGAAATTGTTTCTTTGAGACTGACAAGTTTAATTTGTTTTTACAACTAACCCTGCAAGCACTGGCATTTTTAAAAACTTATATTTTAATTACACTTTAGCTATCAATACTTTGTTTCATGGGATTATTTGTAATATTTCTATTGAATAATTTTGTTATAACCATTTGACATATCCAGTCATACTGGCTCATGTAGTTGCTACACCGTACTGGTGTCTGGAAATGTGTTACTTGCGTTTTTCCGGCTCTAATAAATGATGTCAATCCAAATAACTAGGGCTCTGTGATGACAGTATAATTAATAGTCTACAGAAATCAGGAGGTTGGTGGCTTGGGCCAGACTGCACTCCATATTAGGAGTGTGTGAGGCCAAGATTAAGGGGCTGCTATGATTCGTAGGAACTGCTAAGTCAGTCGAATGGAAGCGAGTTATTTTTAGCCTCCCAGCACCCAAGAGACGGCAGGGGATCAGAGGGTCAGAATACAAATCAAGACCCCTTGATCCATCACACAGTGTTTGACTGCATGGTCTCTTTACACAGCTAACTATGTTTAATCCCAGTACTGACTTACTCTCATGTGCATTTACTGATTGGAAACATTTAGATTTAGAAAAATCTTGCATTCTCTATAGCTGTGAAAATTATTATAGTGGGTATAATTGTTAGGATTAAGGGAGGGATGGTCTATTGAATGGAAGGGCGAACAAATTCTGACACCTATCAGTAGCTCTGTATTACTATAACTGTACCATTATGGTCATGTCTTATAGGACAGGGTCAAATGCCTGTGTATAAAAAAAAAAAAAAAAAAGTTGCCACCGCACCAGCCATTACCTAGCGACTATAAACAATTTCAGAACATTTTGCTGATCTTAAACTTGACCTACAATGACCTTTTCATAAACTCATCTCAGCTTTTGGTCTCAGGTTGCTACCCTGAAAACTGGAAGGAGCTATATCCATCAGTTCTTGAGACTATAGGCATGTGAAGCCACAAAAAAACACACACACACACACACAAACTTACAAGTGAAACCAATACCAGCTACACTTTCATTGTTGGTAAACATGGACAGTGGAACATCTCTAAAAAGTGAAGCAACCGCAGGTCTAGTGCCCCTGCTGGCTGGCTTCAGTATCATTTGTAGCCCCGCCCATCCTCACATGTTTCAGTGACAAAATAGTGTTACTTTTCTTACATAACCCGTTTTTCCATCTGCAGTGTCCAATTCGAAAAATTAGTTTTCCCTATAATGGAATCTGCACATTTTTATTCCCCTCAGAACTTAGTTCTTAAAACATTATTTTATTACTGTATGTATTGTGATTGACTGAAGGGGCAGACCTACCAAATGAGTAGGTATACCTGACTTGGCATAGAATTTCTATAAGGATTAAAAGGATAATCAAGTTATCCTTTAAGGATAAGAATGTGCAGCTACGACTTACTGAAATCTTTAAGGCTTATTCACTTTTCGCTTACTTTGGATTCGTTTTAACTTAAACAAAAGGGAACAAGACTGCTGAAGTTGCTGTTTAAATGTAATGAGAATACATGACTAGAAATGTTATCTTTATATGCAACATATGGATGCAGGCGGGTGGGACGGTGGCATAGTCAGTGGTGGCATAGTCACATAGACGTTAGCACGTCTGCCTCACGGCAGGAAGGTCCTGGGTTCGTTTCCCGGGCTCGGGCGTTTCTGTGTGGAGTCTGCATGTTCTCTTCGTGCTTGCTTGGGTTTCTTCTGGGTACCCCAGTTTCCTCCCACAGTCCAAAGAAATGTACATTAAGATAATTTGCTGCTTCGGATTACATCTCGGTGTGAGTGTGAATGGTTGTGTGTGTTGCCCTATGATGGTTTGGTGAGCTGTTCAGGATGTACACTGCCTTCGTTCAGTGTAAGCTGAGATAGGCACCAGCCTTCTCATGAATCAGGATTAAGTAGTTCAGCAAATGACTGAGTGAGTGGATGCAGGCTATTCATTTAAAAACAGACTAAATGTAAAACTGTTGTATATGGAAATAGAGGTTAGGGTTGTAACCCAAACAGGAGCACATTATTTGGATTGAATGGATAATTTGCTGTAAAAAAAAAAAAATCCAAATGTATATATGAATAAAAGGTGAATGTTTTTAAAGCCCACCTGAAGGTTCACTGGGCATCTACCGTAGATGTGTGCACCAGAATCTTACAGGATCTAATTAAGTAGTCATATAAATTGGAGATTTTTACTTTGCCTTGCGTGCTTCATACCTGATAGGTCATTCATACCAATATCAAAGATGGCGCTCAGTAGTATGAATGCGTGATGGTCCTTTGAAATTGCTTGGTTCGAATCACTGTTGTTTCAATTAATCTAGAATTTTAAAGTTTACGTTTTGGGGGATAGAACCAACTAAATTTGCAAGGAAATGTCACAGGCTCATATATAATAATTAATAATTGTTCAAGTGAGAGTAAATCATTCCTGAGCACATATCAGTCTTTGAGTTGACAGAAGAGGCATATTGAACTTGAGGCATAGAGGTGATATTGAGGACCTCTCAGTGCCTGGTTTATATTTAATTTGAAAAAAGAAGGAAAAAATTCCCCTCAGATTTAAGCTATTCTCATGAGTTTAAATTTAAAATCCCCTAATGGATGGTAAGATATCAACAGGCTAGTGTTATAGCACATACAAAGGGTTCAGTAAAATCCTTATGCATTCAAGACTCTCCATTTAGACTTTCAAAGGTCACACTAACAAGCTGTGTAAAAAAAAAAACTATGTTAGCCAATATCCTTAGCTGAGGTCAGCGCCGAGCTCTCACTGTGACCAGCTTTCACTTGCTGTGATTGTGGAGTAATGAACTTGGAGAAGTGGAGAAAGTAGCGTGTATGTAAGGTTAAGTGGGGGGCACATAAGTTAGCCATATACTAACTTGACATCACTACTATTCATGTTATTCATCATGCAGTCATGTGGAGCTATACTTATATTACTTATAAGCTAAGAACAGGCTGCAACCCTCTAACCTAATTGCACTGTTGTAAAGCAGTTGTCTTAGAAAAAAAGAAATAAATGTAATATAGGGCCTTTCTGGTTCCTGGATGCTATACTAATTACATCTCATTACAGTGGCATACATCATGGGGTGTGGTATATTAGATACAAAGTGAACAGAATGTTCCTCAAGTTGACGTGTTGGAGGCAGGAAAAACGAGCGAGTATAAGGATCTGAGTGACGGGCCAGGATGAAGTGTTATGGCTAGATGGCTGGGTCTATTCATCTCCAAATCTACAGGTCTTGTGGAGGTGTTCCTGGTAGGTACCTACTAAAAGTGGTACAATGAAGACAAACAGTGAGCCAATAACAGATTCATGGGCTCACTGACAGAAAACAGCATAAATTACCAAAGGAGTGAATGCTGGCTATGATAGAAAGGTGTTAGAAGATGCAGTGCATTGCAAATTGCTGCGTATGAGGCTGTGTAGCTGCAGACCAGTCGGAGTGCACATGCTTGACCGTGGGTGAGAACGTGAGCATCAAAACTGAACCGTGGAGCAATGCGGAAAAAAGTGGTCTGGTCTGATAAATCACATTTTCTTTTGCATGTTGTAAACAGCTGGGTGCATATGTGCTACTTCCATGGAGATGGCCATGAACTATGTGAAGAAGGCAAACCACCAGAAGGGTGTGATGTTCTGGGCGATGTTTTACGGGAAAATCTTAGTTCCTTGAATTCATGTGGATGTGACTTTAACATGTACTCATACGCCTAATCTAAACATTGCCGCAGACCAAAAAGCCCCCTTTATGGCAATAGTGTTTCTGGCGACAGTATCCTCGTTCAACAGGATACTGCACCCTGCCAGACTGCAAAAAAATATTCAGGAATGGTTTGAGGAAATTGGCAACCAAATTCTCTATCTATTGGATGTGCTGGACAAACAAGTCCAAACCATGTATGCCCCACCTTGCAGCCTGAAGGAAATATACGATGTGCTGTGCGCTGTTTGGTGACAGATACGTACCACAGCACATGATCAGAGGTCTTGTGGAGTCTATGCCTTATGGATTAGAGCCATTCTGGTGACACATGTAGAACCTCATAATAATAAGCAGGTGGTTTTAATGTTATGGCTGATGGGTGTTTAAACTGTTTGTTGGTATCTATTGTATATGTTTTATTTTAAACATTGATGTCCCATGTGTATTGTGATGAGGGTGATGTGGCATATGAACAGGGCGGTGCTTGCCAGAGAAAATCTAAACATAGCGGCTCACTCGCCTATAGGAATTTCAGAGGTCCTTTAAAAGAAGGCATGTGATACAAATGTGTCTCACAACACTCCACGATGGTGCTACTTCATCAGTTCTGAGTCGCCTTGGTGATGGTGTTTTGAAATCAAAGTAGCATTTACCTTACTCGCAGAACAAGCAGCTTGCAGCTGTCTCTATACAAAGGCCTGCACTGAATGACACTTGTATTTTTAGCTTTACATCTCATTTACTAGGTGATATTCTGTTGCGGCTCACCTGGTCTAGTGCAAGGTTAGATGTTCTACACAACTATGGGACATCAAGCAGTAAATCTTGTAAGATAATAGAAGAACGTTCGCGATGTATAAAGCAGAAAGTTTTGCAGTGAGAGTTTCAGAAGATTTTAAAAGCTACGTATGTTCATGCCTCAATTTATCTCCATACTGTCTTTGACTTTTCTATGCTGCTTATTCCTAATTAGGGTTGCGGGGAGGCTGCCGCCCATCTTGGCTGACTCTGGGCGAAGGCGGCGTACACCCTGGACAGCTCGCCAGGACATTCAGGTCCAACACACATACAACCGTTCACACTCACTCTCACACCTAGGGGCGATTTGGAACTGCCAGTCAGCCTACTGTGCTTTTTTTTTAGACTGTAGGAAGAAACTGGATTACCAGGAGGAAACCCATGCAAGCACAGGAATCGAACCCAGGACCTCCTTGCTGTGAGACGAACGTGCTAAGCACTGCGCCACCGTGCCGCCCTTGATGAGCTGATGAGTTTCCATTTAGTATTATTCTCTTTCATTATTATTATCATTATTATTAATTATGTCTGGCATCTAAAATATCTTGGCAGACATGATCTACTCATACTTAAAGCATTCATATGCAGTAATAATAGGAGGAAAGAGTGCACTCTGATACACATTCTGAGCCCTCAACACCTAATTTTACTGAGTCTCAGACTGCAGACAACTATTAATGGCCTAGTGGAGAGGCCCTCTGTCATTTACTGGGTTGTTATAATCCACTCTTGATGCAGAGTGTGTGTATATAGTAAGGCTTAACTCTTCCTTTTTTTATTTTTTTATTTAAAGAGTTCATTATGAAACTGGAGATGCCTCATGAATCAGCGAGCAAGCCTAAATGCCCGGGAGTGCTGTGGTTTCATGCTGGCATTTTACAGGAAGGCTTCACAGGCGTGCTGAGAGTAAACAGCTAGCAAATGCATTAAGGGCTATAATGGCTACCCGTAACACCTGTGACATGACACTCCCATCTCTTTACCCATGCACACTGTTGTAATCAGGACTGTAGTTGCCATAAGGCATGTGGTGTTGGTTACTATATAAATGTTGGTACATTTAAAGCTTGGCCGATGCACAGTATCCAGTATTGTTATAAGACCATTCCTTGCCATGCTGTAAAAGATTATTATAATAAAATCTTGGCTGAATTCTGTGGCAGACTGTGTGATGATGTGTTTTTCATGGCAGGTTAAATGATAAAATCCTCTAAAGATAGACCTGTGATAAAGGAAAAGGACTAGATTCTGCTTAAATCATCATTCAGTGCAATCTGAGCTTGTGCGTTCAGTATAACAGTCGCTTGGCATCGGATAGCAAGCATGGCAATCCTTCAAACTGGGATTTATGTAATGAGAAATGCACGATGATTATGATCCTGTAAAAGAAAAATCTGTGAAACTGTACAACACAAACCTTATTTTGTGATACTGAAGGTTCTTTGGATTATAATGCAGACACAGGGCTTTGCTTGTGTGTTTTAGTATGTCTAGCTGAATAAACAGAACACCCTTGGAGTTGCTGTAAGCAGTGGGTCAGCATTACTGTGGCTCAGTCTGACGCCTACTTCAGATGCTGTCTCACCTCACTTTACTTTAAGCTATTTAGTCCCATCTATCTAACTCTCAAACCTACTGTCTGTCTGATATGCCATCTGTTAGTCTGTCTCACTGTGTCTCATGTGGTTCTCTGTTGCACTCCCTTCTCCCTTTCTATCTCTCTGTATGTATATAAACATTGCTGCTAGCTCTGAGTTGTTACTCATCACTTATTCATTTGTCAAACTGCTTAATATTTCTAGGATGACAATGGGCAGATACAGGGTACACCCTGAAGAGCTCTCCAGACCATCACAGGGTGACACACACACACACACACACACACACAACCCTTCACACTTAGGGTCAGTTTGGAACAGCCAGTTAGCCTAATGCGCATGTTTTTGGACTGTGGGAGGAAACCAGAGTCCCCAGAGGAAACCCACAACAGCAAACTCCACCCGAGCCCAGGAATCAAACCCAGGACCTTCTTTCTGTGAGGTGGATGTGCTAACCACTACGCCACCATGCCGCGTAACTGATTTCTTTGTTCAGGAATTGAGCTGACTAATAAAATCAGGGCTTACTCTTCATATGTGGATTATTGACTTAGCTGGATTAATTGATTTGGTTGATGGTACACGATCTTGTCATGATCCATCCCCTGAAGCTTCCCAAGATAACGAAACGGTCAGTGCTCAAATCTGCTCAAGGACAGGCTTAATCAACGTAAAACTACACATAACAGCATTGTATATCCAGTAAATCTATATCACAGAAGTTAAAGGTTTGCACATTTTGTTCTCTCATCTATCATAAAAGGGAACCATGGTGGTGTAGTGTTTAGCACATCCGCCACCCACCAAAAATGTCCTGGGTTCAAGCCAGGCCGCCAAGGGTGTATCTGTGTGGATGCAAGTGTGAATGAATGTGTGTGTGCGTGTGTGTGTGAGTGTGAGAGTGTTGGCCCTGTGATGGTCTGGTGAGCTGTTCAGGGTGTACCCCTGGGATGGGCTGCAGCATCCCCGAGACACTAATAAATGATAAAGTAGTTTGGAAAATGATGTGAAGTGAATAAAAATGTAAAAGGAAAAGTATGCATTCAGAATAAAAGGGTCAATTTAAAAGAATACAGCTGCATATTTCTGCAGACCAGGGATTGCTGGGGTGGAGATTATCCAACTGATTGTCAGTGATGGGTTAAACACAGTCTTTAGGGAATGTTTAATAGTCACTGGATGTATTTTACAAATCTGTGTTAAGTTACAGTGATGTTTAATTTGCATTGCGTGTTTTCAGTAAATGGGTTTTGTTCACAAATGAGTCTGACAGTCTGGCAGTAAGATAAAATCATCTGTATCAGTCACTACCATGCACTGTGCTATCCTTGTAGTTGCAAACTGCCTTTTTTTTTTTTTTTTTTTAATTATTTTTTTTATTTGTGCAAACCAAAACGCTTAATTTCCCTACTTATGCAGATCAGCTTCATGAATATAGAGTTTAAGAAGATTTATGTTATATGACAGGTGCTTTCAACTGCTGTTTAAACTTCTTTGCATTTGTCTGTAAGCTAGACCTACTTTCACGCTCCTTGATTCAGTGAATCCTTTCAGATCCAAGAGAGATTCTTACAGTATGCCTCATTCAGTCTCTTATGTACATCAGTAAGAACAGTGAGTATTTTCCGTTTAAGTTTATTTAGTCCAGGACTGCAGTGCATACAATAATAGTTTGTTTGTTGTCTACTTTAGATAATGGCTTTATTAGGCACACATTTTGTGCAAATTTAGTGAGTCTGGTAGCAAATATTTATATTTGAAGTCACTTGACCAAGCTCAAGCATGGATAACTATAATAAAATGTGCCTAGATTTTGGTGGACGTTAGATGGCTGTTTTGAAATTCAAATTGAATACAAATGCAGCCCTTCCCTGTAGCGCTCTCTCCAAAGCCATGCCCTCAAGACACATGCAAGTCTGCTGCCAAGGGTACACCTGAATGCTTGGGCAAGAAAACAAGCTTTGTGAATTCTTCCAGGAAATGTCATCATATTTGTCTAGTTAAGTTGTACGTCTTGTCAAGAAATGCCAAGGTGCCGTTTTTAAAACGAGCATTCGAGCAGTCATCATTCTGAACTGTCATTACTGTCACCAAACCCTATGTCCATTACACAGCCTAATCAAGCACTGCATCCTCCCACACTTATCTTATGCTATTATAGTGGCAAGGACGATGGCTTCTGTTCTCATGGGGCTGGTTCTGGATAGATAGTGGAGGGCCCAGGTGTGAGCGCTAATTAACAACGTTTGAAATAGCCTGTAGTGCCTAGGCCTGGCTGGTGGAGTCTATATACGGGAGTGAACTTTATTTGCACATGGTATTGACCATGGAGCCTGGGCTTCAGGTTGCCTTTGCCCAGTACCCTCAGGGCTCTATTTAGGCCATTGGCAGTATTTGAAATTTTTAATTTCAGGCCTACATAAATCTTTGTCCCAGTCAAGTAGGGGCAGGTTATTTGTGCTGCTGGCCCCTTCATCACTATTTGTCTTTGTCTTAGTCCCAAGCACCAGGACACAGCTCGGGCCTCACAAGCTGTTAAATGGAGATGAAAGCCTTTCTTAGCTTGCCAAGAAACAGTCCTGTCCTGGGCAATCGATGCTCCAAAACCTGCTGAATCCAGATTTACAGGGATAAAAAAACTATTCTCATCAGCGTTTTCTTTTGAACAATCTATTTCAGCTTTTGATTGTATCCAATTTTTAGCGGACATGCATTTGTATTTTAACCACTTCTTTTGTTTTTCAGTTTTTCTGATTGCTGTTGTGTGCAAGCTGTACCCATAGATTTCACCACATCCTTTGTCTGTTCGAGTCTTTCAATGCTCACTTCAATGATAACAGGCAGAGGGTGGTTTGTTAGTTGTCCTTCTAAGTTCTTTATACCTAAACTCCAGATTTCATCTTTTTCATATACATATATATACACACACAATACAAGCTGCTGATGCAAGTAGAACTATCAATGTGCCTTAGACAAGAATTTTGTAGGCCTGGTATAAGTGACACGCATACTTCTCATTCACACAATAAATGTATGTGTCTCAGTGCTGCATGTCTTTCAGCACGTATGGATATTCATGGCTTGGATTTACGACCCACCCATTCACTAGAGAAATGTGACACCATGACACAAATAGAATCAGGTCAGTAATTCGTGTATACTCTTAATGAAACAGATAATGTAGATAATAGGAGAGAATCAAGATGGCTATACTGGAAGAGAAAAGTCAAAATACAGTTTTCAGAGAATCGAATAGTTGAATGTAGTATGGTTTGACACATTGATTATCAGGCTTGATTATCAGTAAGCAGCAGTGTTAATACATTTATTTCACAAGATTAAGATCTAAGCTTCCGTTTTCATCACAAGGACATGTTGCCAACTACACAAAATATTTACCAGCACAGGTCTCGTAGCAGGTCAGTGGAATAGCTGAAAGTTACATGAGACTATATCTGGGTTCAGGAAAATATAAAGATTATCATTACACTGCAATCCTTGTAACACAGATCTCTAAACTCATCCCTTTCATTATAGCTATACCCTAAACAGTACCCAACAGAAGTGTTTAAATACACTTAATAACATTATTTCTTTAAATTTAGAAAGCATTCATAAGCACCACTGTGTATGCTAAACTGTCCTGTTAACACCGTCATGTATACAAGAATTTGTACTGATATCTTTTTCCCTTGTCTTGTAAAAGCCTGTCATAATTTTATCACTTTAAGTATGAGCGCAGTGCCAGTCTCGACATGGGCTTCAAACAAGCATTTATCTTGTGTGTTTAACAAGCTGATGTCATCACAATTAATGAAGACGTCTGTGACAACGTGACTTCTCTGTCAATTTACTGTAGTGAAGATTTGCGGAGTGGAAAACAGAAGAGAAGAGCAGTGCAATACAGAGCTAATCGGATTAGCTACCCTCTAAGCAGGCACAGAGGACACACCTAATTCAGTCTCCTGACGTATCGGAACTGATGACTATGGATTTGATACGTCGGTAAAACATGTGACACCTAAAACTAAATTGGAAATCTTGCATTTGTGTGTGTGTGTGTGTGTGTGTGTGTGTGTGTGTGTGTGTGTGTGTGTGTGTGTATCTATATCTATATCTATATCTATCTATATAATGTGGTAGTTAGCATTTTTGGGAAATTGAAAATTACAATTAATACAAGACATTCTTGTAATAACTTTTTGTTGTTGCGATAAAATGGAAGCTCCCATATCACAGCAAATACGTTAAAAAACAAAAAATAGCGAATTGTGGTAGCATTACATTATTATATTTGTTATATAGGTCTTAACTTCTTTAAAGTTTTCTGGGCAAAGGAGGGGTCACTCGCTCACAAATCCATTGCTGGGCTACCACACACAGTCACACCTAGGGGCAATTTGTAGTGGCCAGTTAGTCTAATGTGCATGTCTTTACACTGTGGAAGAAAACCCGGAGTACCTGGAGGAAGTCCACACAAGCACAGGGAGAACATGCAAACTCCACACAGAAAAGCCCTTGCCGAGCCAGGGACTCAAACCCAGGACCTTCTTGCTGTGAGAAGGTCATGATAAACGCTATGCCACTGTGCCGCCCTACTGTAAAATTATAAATAATAATTGACAAAAAACTGAAATATAACAAAACAAAACACAAACCGAGAACCACATAAATAAACAGGGTTCATAAGAGGGTGTGTCCATGTAAAAGAATTTTTAGAGCGCAGATAATTTGATTGGTCACAGTATGATTCAGCATGGCAAAGCAGGTGTACTAGTTAAACAAGATTAACAAGTTAACCTAACACTCAGTCCCCAAGCATAATTTTTTGTTTTTAACTCATTATATTTACCGTAACAGTCTTAGTGGACTAATTAACATCGGCAGAGAGAAAAACAGATAATGTTCCTCAGATTACTGTCTCAAGGGGTGTTTAGATGTTTCCTAAACACATAATATCATTTTAAAACTAATTTGGATAGTTTGTTATACAAGTCTCATAATTATTGTTCATATTAACCTAATTATTTTTAACATTATTATTTATATAATTAAATAATTTTTTCATTTTTTGTTTTAAAGTAATGAATACTATAAAACTGCAATTAATTAAATTATTTGCAATGCAATAGAAATCCAATACAACCCTCACTCACTCATCACTCTATCATTTGCTGAACTGCTTAATCCTATCAGGATCGCGGGGACGCTGGAGCCTATCTCGGCCGACGCAGGGCGTAGGTGGGGTACACCTTGAACAGCTCGACAGACCATCACAGGGCCAACACAAACACAACAAATATGCAAACTCACATCCACACCTAGGCACAATTCGGAACAGCCAATTAGCCTAACATGATGTCTTTGGACTGTGGGAGGAAACTGAAGTACCCGGAGGAAACCCACGCAAGCATGGGGAGATCATGCAAACTCCACACAGAGCCCGGAACTCAAACCCAGGCTCTTCTACGCCACCACGCGGCCCCCGGTGAAAACATGTCAATTATTTTTCTTTTCTCCTTATGAATATACAGTTTGTGTTACAGTATTTCTGAGTAAAGTTATATTAGCTGCAAAGTAAAATATTGCCACAAACCTTGTAGTTTAAATCACTTTAAATTACTGCTACCTAATCTTTTCGACTTGTGTGATTAGCAATAGCTGTTTTTATCATATATGTACTGTCCACATGCACTACTGCAACGTGATTGGCTGATTAGATAAATGCATGAATGTACTGGTGTATACTTGTTCCTAATAATGTGGCCGGTGAGTATACTGGGGTGGGCTGAAAAGTTAATCGGCTGACCATAGTCAAAACTTTCAACATAGTCTCCCCTGCAGTCTACGCACTTCTTCCATCGGTGTTGTAGCGCTTGGATCCTCTTTGAATAGAACTCTCAAATTTCATTGCTCTGGCATTACACCTTTTTAGCCTTTATAAGGGCTTTTCAGTTCACCCTTGTATGTTTTTGCTAAACAGAATACCTTAAGAAAAAAAAAAATTGTGTATTAGAAATGTCTGTGTTTGTTAACCAAGCCTGATTCACTCTGCTGAATGTGTTAAATACAGTGTGTCAGACAACACCCACTCATATATAAATGGTGGCCTATTTTAGCCCGACAGGGCCCCATGGCACTGTCTCAACTGTCAGTTTGTCATGGGGCTTGAAAGGTGTAAAGTTGTTGTGTTAAGAGATGCATGTCATTGAGAAACATGTATAGCCATACCTTTACATGCACAAGATCCTCATATAGTCTTTTACATTCTCATGCTGTCAGCTTTTCTGTGTTTTTTGATTAAAGTTTTAAGATTTTGATTCTGTTATTGAAATCATATAATATCATTATATTATAGAGGATATGTCTCTATCCTGCTTTATTTGGCTCAAATGGTTACTCTGTATTCTCTGCTTGGAGTATCGGCAATGAAAGCAAAATGGCCATTGATGGTAATCTCTACAACCACCTCGTCCCACACCAGGCCTATCTTGCACACTAAGACCTTTACTGTCAGTCCTTAACGTGGCATTAGGTTACAACACAGGGATTACTCCACAAAGATCTTTCGTCCCAGGATAGTACAGAAAGAGTATATTTAGCTGGCTTGATGTGTAGCCAACATATTACCGTGTCCACCAGCTATCACCCTCCTCATGCCCCGATGATACTCCCAGTGAGAGGCTCATGATTGCACTGACCCAGGTCAAAACTAGAAAGCATTTAGGAGGTCATAAGTATCGAATCTTCCTAATTTTAGTGTTTTATTTCCTATTCGGTGGTGTTATCTTGATGACGATGTTCTTCATGTTGGAATATGGTATGATATACAGCAGTATTCTCCTTCATTGTTAAAACGGTCAGTTTCAGCGCATACAGTTGAGTAATTGCACTTCCCAAATGCTTCCCAGATGCATTACACAGAAAACTTAAAATTGAATGCTAACATACAAGTAAGACATGGGAAAAGTTTTGTGCAGATTAAAAATATTGTTCTTGAAAACAACTTTGGTTATAAGTAACATCGAATGCACAGCAATGGAAAAGATTTTCACCTCCTTCTTTATTCTCAGCTGCTGAAGCAAATGGAAGAATTTGTTGGCCGTGGTGTGTATGTGAACGCTATCATGCCCACATTATGATCCAGTCACATGTGGCATTCTCCAAGCTGAGACACCTCCAATCAGTCTTTATTTGGCTGTAGTTCTGTTGTATTGCTGATTGTGGGAAGTTGCAGACTGATTAGAATTTTCCACTTCTGCAGATTACTTTATGAAGATTAGATCGTGTTTTTTTGTCTTTTCTAAATTAGAGATTTCAATCCCCCTATGATATACGTTTATACACAGATTTAGGGTTAAAGCCTCTTTAGAAGCCATTGCTTTAATGTGCTTATAGAATAAAGGAGCAAAGTTTCTAACTTTAGTGCGTAAAGCATTAAGTACTGCAGGAAATAAATTTCAGACTCTCTGTTGGAGAAATATTAAAAGCACTTTTGCAAAGCTTAAATAATAAAAGTAACACATTGCTAGACAAGTCAAGCCAAGCAGAAACTATATACATGCATGGCGTTTGTGTAATCTTGAAGAAGGTGCTCATATTATTAAAAAAATACATAATCATACTTCTGCAGCTTCCTTTGCAAAATGTATAACCTTGCTTAGCCTAACAGACTGGGGTCATTGTGTCCACCAGCCTAATTTGGCTTGGGGCTGGCTCTAAATCTTTGTCTGTATTAAGAGTACAACAGGCTTGCCTAACTGACCATGAGGAGGATGCTCAGTCATTTACTGGAACAGTAATATAATACCACAGCATGGTCATAGGGATTAGAGCATAAATCTGAATCGCAAAAAAACAAATCCTGGTTCATAAAGATCACACCACTTTGACTGTCCTCATGCCTCTGCCACCATCAGCGGAGACGAGATTTATTGGAAATCCCTGTCGCAGTGTCCTGCAAGGCCTTCATTATGCTTGTAGAACCCAATAAGTGTATATCAGGACAGGACTATTTCTGACTGTACAGTTTGCCCTGGTGCATTGTTCCATTCTCCTCCCGTTGGTGTCATGCAGAGGACAAAAGCTCATAGTGTACTCTGTGACCACTCGTAATTCATGCCAAAGTTCACATATGTAGAGCTAAAACTAATGACGTCTTCTGTAATCAGTTGATCATCAAACCACGTTGTTAGCACGTCCGCCTCACAGCAAGAAGGTTCTGGGTTCAAACCTTGGGCCTGGGCATTTCTGTGTGTAGTTTGCATGTTCTCCCCGTGTTTTCTCCAGGTGCTTCGGTTTCCTCCCACAATCCAAATACATATACATTAGGCTAATTGGCTGTTGCAAATTGCCCCTAGGTGTGGATGTGAGTGTGAATGGTTGTATGTGTTACCCTGTGATGGTCTGGTGAACTGTTCAGGGTGTACCCCACCTTCGCCCAGGGTCGGCTGAGATCCCCCTAGTAGTAGGATTAAGCGGTTCGACGAATGAGAGAGTGAGTGAGTGATCATCAAACCTGTGCTGATCAGTAGTGAGGAAGTTATAACAGATTAATAAATGATTACTAACCGATCAATAGGGGTGGTTTTATTTATTTATTTGTTTTTAACCAAATATTTCGTAAAGATTTTCAAAGAGCTAAACATGTTGCTGCCTTACACTCAGAGGAGTACCCTGTGGAAAAATTGTGTAAGCAAGGCCACATTACACTGTCAGGCTTCCCAAGATCCATTACTCTACACTTATAGGTGGTTACTTGATGCCGTACTATCTATGCAGTAAAGACCCCCAGCCAAAGGTGTCACATAGCTAGAACCTGAACCACCACCCTAGCGTCCAACGCTGCTCAGCCGTTGATGCATTGTCATTAGATGCAAGCTCATGTTCCAAGTTATGGCAGATATAAATAGTGTTGAAACTCATCCCTAGTCACTGCTTATATTTATTAAGCACATTTTAGTATGCATTGCCCCCTGGGAATATCCCTGTGTGTTGCTTTGTGTTGGTTGACATCAGTTGGCTATATGGACATACTGTCACCTGCTCTGATGCTGGTAGAAGATTTAATATCAGCCCATAAGTACGTCATGTTGATGTGTTTATTTATATTACATACTTTTATAATCTTTTATCTGATTTCTGGCACATTGGTTAGCACGTCCACCTCACAGCAAGAAGGCCTTGATTTGATTCCCGGGCTCCTGTGTTTCTGTGTGGAGTTTGCTTATTCTCCCTGAGCTTGTGAGGGTTTCCTCCGGGTACTCCTGTTTCCTCCTACAGTCCAAAAACATGCACAGTGGGCTAACTGGCTGTTCCAAATTGCCCCTAGGTGTGACTGTGAGTGTGAATGGTTGTGTGTGTTGGCCCTGCAATGGCCTGGCGAGCTCTTCAGGGTGTACCCCGCCCTCAGCCAAAGTCGGCTGAGATAGGCGCCAGCCATCCCGCAACCCTAATTTGGATTAAGCGGCTTAGATAAAGAATGAACGAATGAATCTGATGAGTTCTGTGTTCATTATCATGTCAGCAAAAAAGATGAGCTTAGAACTTATGGTATAATGTGTGTTATATATGGTATAATGTATAATTACTGCTCCACGCTTATGAAAAGTCTGGAAATCAGTCTCGAAAATATAACATGGACCTCTAATAATAATAGAATTAGTTTGTTTCCATTGAAGCAAGTGCGTTTCATCCTATGCCTGGTTTCTGTTGCATAAACTTAGTCATTTCCATAAAGGTTTTGTTTACAGTCATCTGTCACATGTGTTGTACCTTTAGCCCATTTAACCACACACATGCTATGCCCGTGTGGTATCCTAGGAAAATTTCTATGTGATTTTCTTAGAAGGTCAACTGCAGCCTTTGTTTTTCTGAGAATCATTCTGTTTGAACTGTGTCTACATTCCAAGGAACATTCACTGTGTCACTGCTTATCATTACTGTTAACAAAATCAAATCTTATTAATTTAGAGCAAGGATCCAATACTGCTTAATTACAAAAAAATCTTGCAAAAACAATTTTACTATATATTAAAAGGTCTGATAACACTATGAATGGAATTCATTTGTTTACATTCTGCAAATATATATATATATAATTTTTCATTTTCTGAACCGCATAATCCTAATTAGGGTCGCGGGGAAGCTGACACGGGCGTTTCTGTGTGGCGTTTGCATGTGCTTGCGTGTGGTTTCTTCCCACAGTCCAAAGACATGCACTTTAGGCTAATTGGCTGTTCCAAATCGCCCCAGGTGTGAGTGTGAGTGTAAATGGTTGTGTGTTGGCTCTGCGATGGACTGGCAAACTGTTCAGTGTGTACCCCACCTTCTCCCAATTACCCTAATAGTAGTATTAAGTGTGTTGTACAGTACACAGCACTTTGTTCATGAACGTACCACTGGATTTGTTGATTGTGAAAGTCATTTGAAATGGATCTGTGTTAATGTCAATGCTAGTTATGCTGTATATACAATATTTTGACACATGTCACAGAGTCAGATAAGTAATATAATTATTTAAATACATTTGTTCCACTTCTCTTTATCAGTATCTGAATAATTATATTTGCACTGTAAGGACAAGCTTTCATTTGAGAATAGTGTCCGTCAACACTACTAGGAGAGTCTTTGTTTCACTTCAAATGGTTACTCTGCTCTTGTTAAACTAGCAGATTATTTTCAAAAGACAATGTCATTATTCTTTCAATACAAATCCTGAGTCTTCAGGTAACATGTGACAACGAGACCTTTATTTCCTCGAACAATAAAAAAAGCACCATACGGTGGTGTACCAAGGAGCCATCAGTCCCAACATCCTGTTGAACTGTGTTTTGTTTTTGGTTAAAAGCACTAATGTTGACTTTTGTGGCACTGCACAGTGATTATTAATGAAAAATCTCAGCAATCTCAATTCCTTCACAAAGAAAGTACATTTATAGATTGTAATATCGATGGTTTAATAGCATTGATGTTTAGATTGTCTACCTCTCATGAGTTTTCCATGTCTGCCACTCAGAAGTTTTCATGTGTGATTATGAGAATAATACATCATCCCATGTAAAAGTGCTTTACAACTGAGATTAATATTTAATCATGTAAATTTCAATTCAGATGACATAATTTGAGGACTAGTGTGCTACACAGTGTGTGCTAGTGTGCTAATCCAGAATTCAGCAAAAAGTTGGCGACATGGTGAAGTAGTGGTTAGCATGTGTATCTCACAGCAAGACGGTCCTGCATTTGGGTCCTGGGCTCGAGTGTTTCTGTGTGGAGTTTCCATGTTCTCCCCCATGCTTGTGTGAGTTTCCTCCAGTTACGCCAAAGACATGCACATTTGGCTAATTGGCTAGGTGAGAGTGTGTGTGTGTGTCATCCCTGCTATGGTCTGGCGAGATGTTCATGGTGTACCCTACCTTCACCCAGTGTCGTCTGAGATGGGCTCAGCCTCTTCGTGAAGCTAATATGATTGTGCGGTTCGACTGATGCTAAAGATGCTGCTGCTGCTGCTGTTGCTGATGATGATGATAATTTATTATGGGGAGGTGTGAAACTTAAAATAATCAAATCGTGTCTAAAGAAATTACATGAAAATAATCAATTTGTAATTAAAGTCACATGTGAAACTAGGGTGTTCCCCGTCTTTGCTCAGTGTCGGCTGAGATAGGCTCCAGCCTCCCCACACCCCTAACTGGATTAAACGGTTCAGCAAATGAGTGAGTGAGTGAGTGAGTCACATGTGAATCTAAAAGAAAGTTCAAAAAATCTAGTTGTTAAAAAAATTACTTGTGAACATTAATTAATGTTTTTTAAAAATCTATTACAAAAAAGGTTATACAGTTCTGTCAGTATGTAAAAGTCAACTGTGCAAACATGAATGTCAGAGTAAATAAGCCATACAATTAAAATCATGCAAAAAATCTAACAAAATATGTGTCCAATGTAATACGGTGTACAGTAATATGCACTGCAATGCAAACTGGGCTTCGTACATCATCAGTGAAGACACTGGCATGATTCTAGTTATGAAATAATAATAAGCTTCCCACACAGATTGGTTTTGGTGCGTTGCTTGCTGGCTTCTTTTTCTTGGAGTCATACTGCCAGCACTGTATGTCTGAGAGTAACTCTGGAAGTGGTCCAAGCATAACTGAAACTGATTCAGGCAACAGAAGAGCCACAGTGGGGCAGCTATATGGCAGTGATCTCATTGCTGTAATCAAATTACTTTTGTTGGTGTAGTTCAAAATTGGATTTCAACTAGATTACTTTCATTGTAAGTCTTTTAGTCTTCTGTTTTATCTGTCAGTTTATAATAAAATGAATTTAATAATATGAATAAGGTCTGATCCAAAATGAAGAAGCAGATATATCTAGATTTGCTTTTGACCAGTAAATTGTTAAGAAATAAGAAATGCAGTTAAACCATTTTATAGTAGGGCGGCACAATGGTGTAGTGGTTAGCACGTATGCCTCACAGCAAGAAGGTCTTGGGTTTGATTCCCGGGCTTGGGCATTTCTATGTGGAGTTTGCATGTTCTCTCTGTGCTTGTGTGGGTTTCCTCTGTGTACTCTGGTTTCCTCCTAAAGTCCAAACACAAGTTGTTAATTGGCCATTCCAAATTGCCCCTTGGTGTGAGTATGAGTGTGAATGGTTGGGTGTGTGTACATGTGTTTTATCCCTGCAATGGTCTGGCGAGCTGTACCCTGCCTTCACCCAGTGTTGGCTGAGATAGGCATCAGCCTCCCTGCGACCTTAGTAGGATTCGGCAAAATAAGTAAGAGAATGTTAAACCATTTTTTGTGTTGACTAGAGACATACAACCATTTTTGTGTAACATTTATTTATTTTGTTGTTGTTGGAAAAGTAATGGTTGGAGATATAAAATGTTTTTGAACCAATTATAAATAACAATGAGGGAAGGCTTGTATAGTGTCCACAAATCTAGGGCCATATCGTATATTTATTTTTCTTTATCTAGGGCCATATCATATATAAATTTTTATGTTCCTCCTAAATATTTGTTCAGTAGATCATTTTAAACATTTATGATCTGTATCTATTTTCAAAACTTACAACTATATATCATCAAGATTTATCTACAGTATCGCTAATATAGAGATTCATAGAATATATAGTGTATATAACAGTGTTTTTTCAAAGTGCATTATTCATTCATTCATTTTCTGAACCGCTTAATCCTAATTAGGGTCAAGGGGAGGCTGGCGCCCATCTCAGCCGACTCTGGGCGAGGGCAGAGCACACCCTGGACAGCTCGCCAGGCCATCGCAGGGCAGAAACATGCTGACGGCTATGCAATGGTTCTTTCACATGCCTCTCACCACAGACAGTGAGAGACATGGCCGGCCTTTGATAACCCAGTTAGCTCCACTGGGGGGACAGCAGTGACATCCCGTTGATAGTGGAGCTTGACCTTCGGATCAGTAATCCAGCACCCTACCACCGGGCCACCACTGCCCCCAAAGTGCATTATCAAAGTTATTATTACTTACTATGTTCTTATAGTTATCAGTCTGTTTGACTGGTCACTTATTTAAAATGGCTTTAATACAAACCTTAATAATTGAAAAAAAAAACATTAATAATAATAATAAGTAGGTCAATAAATAAGGACCTCTTCTATCAGAGAAAAGTTCAGGAATGAAAACTGAAATTAATACCCAGGAGATCATTGCACATATAAAAAAAATAATAATAATTAAAATTTTATAATATTTAAATAATTCAGAAAATCAATGTGGATATGGATTTATGGTTAGAGGCGTTTCTGGTTTTGTTTAAAATAAACCTTTCATCCATTATTTATTTGATGTGTGAGATATATGTTGGGGGGTGGAGACAGGGGTGTATCATGCGGAGTGTGGATTTTAGAGACAAACAGAATTGAGACAGTGTTGAGTGGTGGAATAGTGAAATGTGAACTGTCATCAGAGGTGATGAATGACGAGTTGTGCAGCAGATTGTAGAGCAGTTGTGTGAGTTTCTGTCCAGAGCACTGCTGCGCTGAAACCTATACACATGAATATTCCCGTCCTTATAAAACATATCGACCTGGATTATATGTTCATGTAGAAGCCAACATGGAAACCTACTCTATAGATGTAAGAGCTTATGATATTTTCAGTCAAGTTGCTTCTATCTTGATATAGGTCATTCTTGTACATACAGATCTAATGCTATGGTTCGATAATAAGGCCTAATGGCTGCTGGAAAGGTGTATATAAACTATATGGTCAGACGTTTGTGGACACTAGAACATCACATCCATACTGTATATGGTTCTTTCCCAAGCATGTGCAATGAAATTTGAAGCAATCAATCATATAGGATATCTTTGTATGCTGTAATATTACAATTTCCTCCAGCTGAACAGTTCAAAAACAGAAGCCATTCTTTTTGGCACTGCACACCAGCTCCGCTCCTCCACCAT
>JBCNYH010000024.1:12395147-12417572 GCA_039654325.1 Tandanus tandanus
ACACACACACACACACACACACACACACACACACACACACACACACACACACACACACACACACACACATGCATGCAGATGTGAACAGACTTTTTTAGGTAAGAGAACAAAATGAAAATGAGTCGTTTTCCTGAGAAATTGAAGACATTATTTTCCCAACGTCATCTACAGTATGTAATGAAAAGCATCCAAGCTGTGTATAGTTATAAAACATTAAAACATATATTGACATTGTTTTATTAATGATTTCTCTGCATATATATATATATACAGTACATCTATTTTTATTTATTAATTTGTTTTTATTTATTTTTTTGCTGCTGTTGCTGTTGTTGTAATTTGCTCTGTCATCAGGTATTAAAGCCGTTTTTCCATTATTTGAATGCAGAGACTTTGCAATGGTCAATTACTCTCTCTTTCTGTTTCTGCAGTAGGTTTAGAAAGGGTTGGGTCTGTGGTCTGCACTGTGCACTGCTTATCGTAAGCCTCATCAGCTGTCTGCTTACCAGAAATGACAGGAGGTGGGGGTTTCTCACATATCTCAGCAGACAAACGCAATAAAGGTGCTATATATGTGGACTTAACAGTGGGAGTTTCACTTAATTTCAATTACTAGTTAATGTGAAATTATGGACTATGTATAAGAATGCATACTTCAGAAGTAATTCAAGGACACTTTAGTAATTAGCATGGAGGTTATCAATATTTCCGTGTAGCACACAAAATTTCTTGAGAAACAGAACTTCCTGTTGCATGGACGTCCTTCATCGGCCATGCTTGTACAAAGTGCATTTGAAGCTGTAGGAGGTGAAACCAGTTGATATTACTTTGATGTCTGCTGATTTAATCTTTGATAGTTTTAGGAACATTTTGAAAAATAACGTGTGTAATTTTTATTTAAACTAAAATGCTTGAGGCCTAACACTTTTGCATGGCAGCTTGTAGAATGACAGTTAAATAAAAGTCACCTGATCAAAATGGTGACTGGTTTAAAGTTCCTCAGCATATGTTGCTTTGGCCTGAATGACTTGAAACACTTGCAAATTGCTGTCCTGGAGACCGGTGTGTAGCGCCCCCTATGGGACTTGAAAGACACTAAAGATTTCAAGTTCAAAAAGTTTGACCTCATTAAGATTGCCTCATTTGCTATAGAAGTGGCATCTGCCCTCCTTCAGTCAACCAATATTGAACTAGATCAGAGGGTAAACTTACCCTTGCTTGCATGAATGGACTGGTTTTTTTTTTTGGTTTTTTTTGCAGAGCAGAACAATATGTTGAAGATTTTGTTTGCTCATGAGTCAGTTCAGTAATGTATAATGATTCCCTCAGTGCATGCACCACCACCATGACCCCATAGCGCATGAAATTACATAGCTTCATCACATAGCATTGAGGAGGCATTGTTGTCTTCTTAAGTGAAATCTCAAGGCTTTGTAAGTATTATTATCTTTAAAATAAATAAATCTCTTATGAAACATTGTTTTAAATTTTTTATTGAAACCAGACACAAGTTGTGAAAAGCATTATACTCAGGTAAGGTAACTTATTTGTTGTAGTACTCTTTGCGTGACATATATAAAAACATATCTTTTTCAAATATAGAAATTCTATATAAAAAGTATAATTGCAATCATACATAGTCATGGTCACTGTTGACTTTTGCACTTGTCTGCACTCTGCATCTATCACAAGCTTACATATATGGATACGGATTCTACTGGGATGATATTCAGCCATTTGTTTTTTGGAAAGCACTACCAGGGATGTAGTGATGAAGAGACTTTAGTTCATCCATGGCTGTCTGTCGGATGGTTGTGTCATTTAACTAAGAGAGAGAGAGAGAGAGAGAGAGAGAGAGAGAGACCTGTTTAGGTGGTTGTGGGTGGTTGGGTATGAAAGAGGGGGGGGGAAGGGTACCATGGGAAAAAATCTATAGGTGAATCAGTACCGAAATGACAGTAAAGGCAGAGACATCTGCATCACAGTGCAAGCTCATGACCCAGCTAAGTCTATTGTCATACTTACCCTTAAATTAGCATGATTAAGCTTTTGTAGCTGAAAGATGGCCACCTCCTGTGCATTCATATCCGCTTCGGCAATCTAGGTCATATGATGCAATGGTGTGTTTATTTATTTATTTATTTATGCCAATTTTGGATATTGCCTGTTCAGAATAACATATTAATTTGTTAAGATTACTACTCCTTAGATTACCTCTAAATCCGCTTGCTGGTTCGCCTTTTGATACAACAACTCACATCTGTTCACCTGAAACCATAACAAAAAAACAATGACTAATAAAAAACAAACAAAAAACACCCCACAAGTATTAAAATCATTCAAGCAGCCTTTGATCCAAACAGTACAATTGCTTTCATGAGCTTGGTAAACCTGAGCCAGGTGAGAATCTGTAATTCAATACAATATTGTGCACAGTATGATGATGTGATATTATGAATAGTTCTTACTTTATAAGTGCAGTTTCTCACTTTCTCCAAGGTGGAGATCAGATCAAGATCAGAGGTTTGGATGGATTGGTCACTGGATAGGACATTCATGTAGAATTCCAGGATTTTTTCTAGGACGCATGCATGGAGGTACTTCTGTTGAAGAAAGATTAAGATATTCAGTGTTTATTGTTTTTTGCCGAATGCAGTATTGGCTAATGGAGTAATTATAAAAATGAAGCACTAAAAAGTTATCTTACCTTCTTGCGAATCTTATCAAAAGTTTTGCTCTTTAATAAAATGTTGTCATGGTCTACGCCTGGCTGGAGAATTTAAATCACATAAATCATAATTATTAAAATGATATAAACATGCTCAGAATAATTTGCCACAATTAATCTTTAGAAAATAAAAAGAAAAACAAACCCAAACAGACTAAATTAGGCATAACCAGACACTGTCTTTCTAGTAATTTGATGGATTACTCACCACATCCTTGCTGATACGCCGGGCCATACTCTCAACAATTAGTAGGTCAAAGCATGGTGGTTGTGAAGTGCACCTGGTCCGCTCTGGTATCCCGTTACACTCATGCACTGATATAGTAAACATCAGGAGCAGAAGCACATACTGTACGCTGGCCATGCCCACAGCCTGACTAACTTTACTGCTCGGTGATTGAGGAAAAGATAGCTGCTTCGCGTGGATGAACCAAAAGAATACTTTCTACTTTCTTCACCTTTCCTTTTATGCCTCCGCAGGTCCTACTGATGACATCAGGTGTTCCTCCTTTGTTTCTTCATTCTTGACCTTATTCCGCACTGTCTCTTCCTGTTGAGATTTCCATAACAGTCATGTGGCAACTTTATGAAAATATGTTTGCTACCAGGATGCAGGTTACAACATGATCTTTGATGAACAGAAGATTGTTTCTATCCAAGAGGCAGAGTCTAGTAAATAATAGTAAAATATTGTATTTGTGAGAAGATAAAGGTTACCACTGAGTGGGTGCAAATTGCGGTCATGTCTTAGGATGTCCTAGATTCTAATTATAGAACAAAAAAGTTCTAGGTGAATAGATGCTAACCGGAAAAAAAGGAAATATTACATTCTTAATGTAAGTACCATAACACACATTAATATCATGTTAGGTTGGAATTTGATCACTGCATTTGGGATCTTTTGGTAAATCTTACTATTGATGGCCAACAGCTTAATCTCTTTCTCTCCGAGATGCTACCCATGCTTTCTGAATCTCATAGAGAAAACAAACATGTCTCCTAAGTCTATTTAATGCAGTGCAGGCAAGTTTTGCCATTATATTCTTTACAACAGTCCTGTTGAATCCTTATTCTTGACTGGTCAGTTCAGGTCGTATGTATATGTTAATGTGCTCATTCTAATAGGTTATCTTTTATGTTGTATATATAGTATGTACAGCATGGCTATCGTGCAGACACCTAACCATCACCCCATTTGTGAGTTTTCCTTTAACTCTTGCCACAAAGTTGGAAGCACACAGGATGTCTCAGTGTCACGCTACGGTGTGGCTGGAGGAAAAGGTGGAGGGAGGGATGCAGAATTAAAAAGCCATATATTGACTAACCAATCAATCTTATCTTTACTTAAAAGTTATAAGATTGCTATATTTCTTCCCCTTGTAAACCATGAAGTGCTGGGTTGGGCAGGTGCCTGGCTGTGTGAAGCACAGCGGGAATTGAGAGGAGATGGTGACATTCAGCATACTGTAGATTTAAGATTCCGCTTCACAGGAACTAAGAGGCTTAAACATGTTCCATTATTACAGTGTCCTTGTGCATAATGTGAGTTCTATGATTTGCCAAAATCGTTATGGAAGATCCTGATTGGCCTGCATAGAACCCTGACTTTGACCCCACTATACACCCCTGAGATACACCCGAGAAAATGGTAACTATCACGCCTTCTTATTTGATATCACTACCCAACATCCAGCATTTAAAAATCTAGAGGAAAGGCTTCCCAAAGGAGTGAAGGGGCAAAGGATCATATTTCCATGATGTCAGGTGTCTTTATAGTATATATAGTATATTATATAATCACAGTTATACAGTAGATACAACTAACAGTGAATTATATGGAGCTGAGTCAGATAAACAGATTTTTATGGGGGTCCACATAATTAATATAACTATAAAGTATTAACAAGTGTGTAAATTAATAATACTTGTAATTGTCTACCAATTTTTGGTATAAGAGCATTGATACATCTCTGGACATGGCATTATAGTAAGATGATCAGCTTTAGATGTTACACAGAACCTCTGCTTCAAGCCACATCAGGAATTTTTGATATTACATAATGAATTTGAACTGATCAGTCCATATGTAATCAGACTGAGAAATCCAACATGCTGTGATGCACTTTGGGCTAGGAATAGACTTGGATGGACAGTCAGATTGAGCAGAATAAACTGCCCCTAAAATAATACTAGCAGCTTCTTTAGTACCCTTTATACACTAGAACCATGTAGGAGGTTTATTTGCATGATTAAACAAGGCCTTGAGGTTCATTGCCTCAGTAGCACTTAACTGCTACTGCTTACATGCTGCTGACTTTACTCTTGGCAGAGAATGTTGTTCTCACTCTTTTCACAAACTTAACTGGTTATGTTAGTTCAGCATTTTTCAGTTCTTACCTAAAGTTTCTTGTGCACCTTTAATTTCACTTTGTATATGGCATAGAATGTATCAGGCTGGTAGAATCCCTCAAGGTCTAGGGATTTCCATTTTGTTGTCTCAGCTTATTGGTTTCCCCATCATGCATCTCTTCATGTCTGTAGAGCCACTAGAGGAGGGGGTTTCCACATATGTTCTGTATTACTTTCTTCACTTTCTTTTTTTCCTTTATCTTTAACCTGTTTCCCTTAAATGAGGGTCTTATATATAAGTAACACTGTGTAACTGCCCAGCCTCTATTTAGCTAGCAATTCTTTAATTATGCAGAATTAGAAGAAAGACTGTAAGAACACTGCATCTGAGTGACAGGAATCTTAAGCCATAGACAATGAAGGAAGACAATGATTTCATAAATACATAGAATGATAAGTCTTCTGCAGAGTCAAAAACTCTTGTACTGTCATCTGAAATGATCCAATCCTAAAGGAATTGAGTGCAGGAAATATAATTTAAACTTTATTCATTAAAGATATATCCATATTCCCTGCTGTTACTTGTAAATCAGAAGCAGAGGGATGAATGTTAATAATGTGGTATGAATGAACTCTTCTTCCTAAATGCTGCCCATTACATCAAAACTCCTCTTAGTTGAGTGACGGCTCATTCGGAAACAATTAGGGGTTTTAATTTGGAAACTACAACTAATTTATTTCCTGTTATGAAGACTTGAATTTAGAGTAGGTATAAGGGTAAAGATTAAAAAGGACAGTACTCGAACTTCATAAATATAGTGTGTTATCAATTTATGCATAATTAGGGTAGCAGGGTAAGCTGGAGCCAATGCCAGCTCACTTCATGTGAAGGGATGGTGGGTAATTCAGCAATCTGTCACAGGGTTAACACAGAGTCAACCATGCACACTCACTATCCTGGATGACTTAGAGTAGCCAATTATCCTGTATGTCTTTGAGTTGTGGGAGAAAATCAGACTACCAGGAGGAAACCCACACAGGAACAGGGAGAACATGTGAGCAATGTACAGAAATGCCTGCATTAGCTGCAAGGTTTGAACCAAGAACTTACTTGCTCTGTGGTGACAATGCTAACCACTGAGCCACCATGCCACCAGTTCCAAATTATGTTTACTTTAATTTATGTGTGAATATGCTTCCTGGTTCAAGGGCAACAAATATGCATCTGTACAAGTCCTTTTTGCAGGCAGTAGGCCTTACCTCAGACACCCCAGTTTTGATGGCAGCAAATTATATATATATATATATTTGTTTTTTGTTTTTTTGTTTTTTTTGGTCCAAAGTGATTGGACAATTCTCAATACAGTATTTCAAATTCATGCATGCCCACCATGATTAAAATGGAAAATTTTATTTCCATGGGACTGCATTTTTGTCATTATGTGCATGTGACCTCAATATCTACAAATCTGGCGTGCATGGGATGGCTGCAAGAGGAAAGCCCCTCTTCAAGAAAGGCCATATTACATCACCTTGAAGATTCTAGGGCCAAATTAATAGAAAGTGTTATGGTGAAATGAGACCAAAATTGAACTATTTGTACTCAACACCAAATAGGATATATGACTGAAAGCCAATACATCTACCATCCAGAGAACACCATACATACAGTAAACCATGGAGGTGGTAGCACCCTATTGTGGGGGTGTATTTCTGCAGCAGGGACTGGGGCACATATCAAGATAGAAGAAATATGGATGAGGCAAAATATTGTAAATGTCTTGAGAAACACCTGCTGCCCTTTGCCAGAAAGTTGTCAGTGGGAAGAAGGTTTACCTTGCAACATGACAATGACCCAAAGTTGACCACATTGAAAGACAAAAAGGTAAATGTTCTTGCATGGCCTATTCAGAGCCCAGACTTAATCTTCATTTAAATTTTAAACACTTATGTCAAGTAGAGTGGGCAAATATGCCAGTGTAGATGTGCAAAGTTGGTAAAGAAGTATCCCAACAGACTCATGACTGTAATCAAGGCGATTCTACAAAGTACTGACATGACCCTTTAACCAGTGATTAATTTTTTTATTTATGAGTTGCGCTCCTGAGCGGAACCCAGTAGGCACAGAACATGATTTGGATGGCTGTTCAATACCCATACCCTGTCACTGACTTGATGCTGATTGGCTGTTATGTATAGCTTGCACAATAACGAAACTGAAACCCAAAAAATAGAGGCTCCCACACCACCGCTCAGACTCGCACAATAACCAGACTGAAACCCAAAAAACAGAGGCTCATACACCACCACTTAGATGCTTAGACAATAATAACAAACCAATAAGCTAACTCAGGGTGGCAGATAGACTTTCATAGAGCAAAAAAACATGGAACATTAGCAGCAACACGGAACATGAACTTGTTGCACAGATAATTAAGCTAGCAATACAGGTGATACAAATGAACATGGAAATCAGCTATTAAAAGGCAGACAAAAGAAAACTCAGTGTTAATCTTTCCTTCTTTCGCTCCACACCAAATTCGGGTAATGCAGGGATTCATTTATTTATTTCCTTAAGGGCTAAAGTTGATTTAACTCTTAAAGGAGCCACGCCACTCTTATAACACCAGCTTTGGACACCTATCAGTAGAGATATCTATATGGACCTATGCTGATATCTATCTATCTGGACCCAAAATATATCTTTATTTTGTTATTTTTTTATGTGCTCTCATTTTCAGGCTGCAAAGCAACACAATGTGAATATTCTGAAAGGGGTGATACTTTTCTATACCACAGTATATGTAATGTGACTTTGGTATCTTTCCCATTGTTTAAAAAAATGTATCTCCAGCTGCCACTGTAAAAATTCCATCCCTAACTGAAGCATGATAATGCTAGCATTATGTCAAGCATTACCTTACCCATAACCTCTTCTATACAGCAATGTAACCACAAATTTTTCCTATGATAATTAAGTCATCTCACACTTCAGAAATGAATTCAAACCCTTAATTATAATAAATATTTCCATTTATTTAGTCATAGACTTTACAATACTTGCTTTAGCAAGATATAACCAATTGAAAAGCCTTAATAAGGCAAGAACAGGCATTAAAGCACAAAATAAATAGATTAAATAGAAATACAATTAAATAAATTAATACAATTAACAAAATAAGAATTTAATATTGTTAATAAATTATGTCAGTATCACTAATATATATATAAAACTTGAGGTACTGTATTAAAATAAATAATTAATTCTCATCAAATACATTTTCTTGGCTATGAACGCTGCTTTTTGGAGCCTTTAGCTTGACGTCGTCTCCGGTGGTTCTCAGTTGACTGGGACCCCAAGTATGCTGCCCTATGGTAGACAGTCTTCAGCTCCTGTATCGCTCTTCTCTGGATCCGCAGGTCATTTTCCTAAGATGAAACAGTAGGTTAATTGTCAGTTCCTGGTTAGTGGTGAAATTAAAGATAGATTGTTAAAACAAGCTTCAGTTTAAGCCAAATAGAGGTACTGAGCACTAATTACTAAGACAGTCATTGCATATACATACACTTTGTTGTTTATCTCAGGTAAGAAACAAGTTACTGATGCCCCCCACCTCTCACCCCCTAGTATCATGAAAGGCCCATTCATTCATTCATTTTCTGAACCGCTTAATCCTAATTAGGATCGCGGGGAGGCTGGCGCTCATCTCAGCCGACTCTGGGCGAGGGCGAGGTACACCCTGGACAGCTCGTCAGGCCATCGCAGTCATGAAAGGCCCATGCCATTTAAAGTGTGAAGTCATTAATACCCACTTCCTTTCCCATGAATAAATAAGCAGTTCCTCTTTACTTGTGCAGCTTTTCAAGAATAAGATTTGAGATACGAATCAATGAACACATCCATGACAGGACTTACCTTAAGAGATAGAAGCTCAGTGACATATTTCTTGATATCAGCATGTTTGCCAGAGAAGAAGTGTTCTTTCAGCTTGTTCATTTGATCTTTTACTTCATGCAAGTCATGCTTTAGCTTTTCATCCTGAGTGTCATTCTCCATCTGGGTGAAAATTCTGTTGTATACGTCAAGAATAATAGTCATCAGGAGCTTCTGTTCACCTTCCTGTGCACAAAAGAGAGACAAGCAGTGGGTTAATTATTATTGGCTTCCCAAGATCCACGGACATGCTGAAGTAAAAAATAGCAAAGAAATTCTTATAGTATGCAAAATGCAATGCTACCATCTACATGATATTCTGTTTTGATATACTAAAGGGATGTCAGAAATGAAGTAGTGGATTGTTTACCTCAAACGTTTTATCCTTCAGCTTCTCTATAAAGAGTGGATGTCCATTAAACAGGCTGGTCGGGTCAGGATTCTGAAAGAGATAAAGATGGTAAAAATTTATGTAAGAATTCATGTTAAATGAAAATTGTGCAACCTTTTACTGACTTAAACAACATATCTTTCTTTTCCCCCCTTTTCACCTCTGTCACACCATAAACAAGTGGCTATATGGGTGACAAATCTTGAAACTAATGATCCCACCCATAAACACAACCCACATAGTCAGAATGAAGCTATGATCATTTGCTTTCACAGTCTACTTCCTGGACTATTTCAGAGTATGTTATTTATCTCCCTTCATAACTTTGGTAGAAAACACAAGTGAAACAAGATGTCATGCAAAAAAATGTAAATAATAATAATACTGAATGAATAAATGCCAAGTAAACTTATCTATAATAAACACTACAAATAGATATTAGTTCACTGCTTTTAGCATAACTGATATCGTACAGTATTATTAAGACATACTTTTCTTACATAATGGTCATTCAGATGGTCAATTGACTGCTTGATGGTTTCTGGCATTATGGCCTCGGAGTATGCTAGCATTCCAAAAAGGACACAGAATATTCTCCAGAACAGCGTCATCATTCGTCTCTGATGTAAGTTTCAGCCTGGCACCAAATTCCAACAGATATTCCCAAATGACGGATACAAAGTTTTCTTTTCGTATCACCTGTTGGATCTCTCTGACTGAAGTCACCGCTGTGCTCGTTGTACCTCTGTCAAGCACCTCTGTCTTCTATCAGTCTGAACTGATGTATTTATAGTTTTTCTGCGTAGTGTGAGTGTGCGCGAGCAGGCAGCAGTAGATGGGCCAAGGTGTGAAATTTGTGGTTTTCTGACACTCTGAGTTTCCTATAAATCACAATGCATATTCTATTCATAATTAACATACGACACCCAAGGTGGAATCTATGGGATAGCACGGGGCGGAGCTGTTGGTGCTTTCTGTGCTAAAATGGCTCTTTTTCAAAAAATTGTAAGTATGGGGGTCTGGGGGACAAAGTTCTTTGAAAATACTGTGTCATGAAGACCATGAATGTTCTTTATTGCATGTGGTGGAAGGAAGTAGAGGTTGTGGTAATGTACTCTAGGAGGCTGTTTTCTAATTTTTGGACATTTAAGTAAAAAATAGTGGAAGTGAAATTAGCAGTAATGACATTAACAGTCACTCAAACATGCTCTCATTATTATTCACCGTGAATTATATCATGCTTTCACAAATGCTGCTGGCATCAGTCACATTAACCAGTCACATAAGGTTGCCTCATGGGCTTACCATGAAATGGGTGACTAGGCCCTCGGACGGTACTGCAGAAGAATTTTCCGATGCTGGAAAATACTAGCAATTAATACGCAATACCTCATTTTCAACATGTGGTTCAAATGCCTTAGATGTCTGAATTTGCCCTGTTTTTGCTTTTTGAGTATATTTAAGTATATAATACAATGTCAATATAATATTAATGTAGTGATCGCATTCATGCACATTTACTGCACACAAAATTCAGTACCCAGAAACAGCAATAAGAGAGACATGGATAACAGAATTGGAAGCATTTTACTTTATTTTAGTTATTTTATTAAGTGCATTGTTTATTTCCTAAGGTCGATGCACCACAGTTGAAACGTTGTTGTACAAATCTCTAATAATAAATAAAGATTTCCTGCTGTATCCCTTAAAATAGCACAGTCAGAATGTATTATTACACATTTCCATGTCCACATACAAGAGTCAACTTGAAATATTGTTCAAGGAGAGTAAAACAAATCAGTGTGTGATGTTACAGTTTAGGTTCAATAATAAGTGCTGCACAACATAATAAATGCATGAAATAATACAGTTATTTAACTATAAAAGCTCACAGGAGTAGCCATAGGGTAAACCAGATGGCATGCTTATGCAAAGTTGTGAAGACACACAGGGTTGGATTAAGGAATCTTTAGCAACTCTGTGTTTTTTAGATAAGTACTTTTTAAACAGTAGCCGTAGCATTTTGCATTTGGCATGGTTTGGATCCACTTATGCCCTTAAGCCGCATACACACAGGAAGGAACCAGCGACATGTGACAATGCAAAGTCAATGGTCGTGCTCAAAACACACAATGAGATGCGAGATTTTTTCAGGCGACATGAAGTGGGCAAGCGTGAAGTTCAATTGAGTTCAATGTTCGCAATTCTAACGATTACTAGTCAGAGCTTAACGATACCATTGATTGGCAGATGCCACCAAACACAGAGTTCACCAAAACCTTTCTGTAGGAAAACAACGAACACAAGCTTAAGTAATCTACCCACATCAACACAGAAGATGTGAGGTTATTATTGCTGTGTCTAAATATCCTGTGCTTTATGACTGCACACAGAAATTTTACAGGGATAATAATCAGATATGCCATGCTTGGGTCCACATTTATAAAACGGTCCGCATTTCGAGTGAGTTTATATTTATACATGTTTAACTCTTCCCTGTTCATGATGCGCAAGAGTCTCCGTTCTATATTTGCTGTGTGATAATTCATTCATTCATTCATTTTCTGAACCGCTTATTCCCAGTTAGGATCGCAGGGTGGCTGGCGCCCATCTTAGCTGACTCTGTCCGAGGGCAGAGTACACCCTGGACAGCTTGCTCCCATCGCAGGGCGCTGTGTGATAATACTAATGATAATAATAATCTATATATGATGATAATGTGAGTTAAATAAACTCAAATAATATAAGATAATGATAATAAAAGCTCTCAAGGACCTACTGTAGGGCACTAGCATGATGCTGCTCAGTTTCATTTAAAAAGATTTTTAAAAGGGAAACAAGTGAGGGAGTTACATAGGCATCAAGTGCTGAGCTGTGAAGTGATTTGCTTCTCTCACCAGGCAATGTCTCGTGTCACTTAGCGGCGAAGCGATTCACTTGTTTCTTATCACTGCAAATCAATACAGAGTGTTTCTGCCTGATCAACTTTATCCTCTGATGGTCTGCTCAAGGATGACATTGCTAATCGATAATTGACTTAATGAGGTTTAATGAGGATGAAAATAATATGAATCAGTGGTGCCCAACCTTGGGCCTGGAGATCTACCTCCCTGAAGACTTTAGCTCCAACCAAAATGGTGTGCACTTGACAAATCTAATCACTGTCTTCAGTCTTCATTACAAGGTCTTAAGTCTTGATTAGATGTTTGGATGGTCAGGTGAGCATGATCATGGTTGGGGAAAAAGTCTTCAGGGATGTAGATCTCCAGGAACAATGGGTTGGGCTCCCCTGATGTAAAGCAGTTGCTACTTTAAGGGGTTAAATTTAAGGTTTTGAGTGTGATATTTGAGAAAGCTGAGTAGAAACACTGTAACCGATTGCCGTAGTTCTTACGGTAACATACGTTATTTGCTGCAGCAATATACCGTATGATTGTTCTACAGTAAGTTACCGTAACTACATAGCATGCCGGGAATTTTCTTTGGCGCAAAGTATCCGCAGCTTCCCGCACACGGCTTTGTCTGCATTGATACCGTAATAGATTTTCACAGATCGCCACGTGAGTGCAACCACATGTCTGGCTACTCTGCTGCCAGTAATTTACCGTAACTTTTAAGGTAAATTTTTTACAGTGTTGACTGGATGAATATTAGCACGTAATAAGGAGATCATAATTAGTAAGATTTGAGAGATATGAACATATGAGTAGGCAAACAATATTTGAACTTCATAAACCATTTGCATGTGTTACAGACATTTTTGCATTAGAGTGTTTCTGATAACTGCAAGTTTAACTAGACTCTTTATGTTGATTTTGCAGTTGTGGTAAATATTAAAGTGGGGATAATTTGTAGGTGTTAGGTGTTAATAAGTAATAAGTAGTAATAAGTGTTAATAAGATGAGAATTATTGAGCTCTGAGGTTTTAACACCTCGTTATCTGTGCGTAAGAGATCATAAAGTGCAAAGTAAAGCAAAAAAGACCTTTTATCAGAATGAGAGCATCTGGCGTTTTCAGAATAGTTGTTTATGCCGCTTGATGGTACATACTGGCCTGCTCCTTTGGCTTTTCATTTTAGACCTGCCATTCCACTGTTAAATTTGTTTACTTAATCTAAAATATAATGCCTTGCATTCGTAATCAGAAAAGTTTTGACCCCAGCAGAGATTCCCACATCATCATATCTCTCCATTACTGTGTAGGATTAGGTTCAGGTAATGACCTAGCCTGGAACAGCGGTGGCGTCCCGAGAAATGATTCTGAAACTGCACCTTAAATTTTACAGCCGACCATTTTCTGCTTCTTCTTCAATCTGCATGGTTGGTTTTCCGGCGCTGTGGCTGCCAATGAAACTCTTGCGTTATGAGGGAATCTCTCCGTCACCTCAACTACCATGACGCTGAATGTGGACCACGCGCAAACTGAAAGAAGCTCCATTGTCAATTTGGATTTTATTAGTCATGGGTTTAAACAAATTAGGAGTCTGCTAATTGGATGACATCAGATAAGTCAAGTTTGGCTATTGATTAACACTGCCGTATATATTTTTCTATATTAAATAAATATGAGGTAATTATGTGAACTAGGTATTAAATTGATTTTCTTTTACTAGCACAGTCACACAGAATGTAGTGAAATATGACAAATTATGTGTGATTGAGTCGACATTCATTGTGAAACCATTGAGTCTACTTACTACAAAAAACAAAACTCTTCAGTCTTGTACTTCTGTGATTATTTTCTGGAAAATCATGTTAGCACTGAATACCAAATTAACTACATTGAATTCTTTATCACTGTTAGGTTTTTGGCTGTTCATCCATTGGTCAATTATATTGTGATATAGCTGTTATTATTTATTTTCAAAAAAGGTGCCTTTTTTGGATATAAATCTTTGAATTAAATTTTAATTTATTTCTTGAACAGCCACAGCACTATGCACTTCTCACTAATAAAAGCCAAGAAAGTGAATTTGCGGACTGATCACCATCATCCTACAATTAATTATTTCTATTCTTGTGCGGTACACACTGGTCCCTTCCAGGATGACCCCGACCATGTACACAGGGTGTGAGGTGTCATTGAATGGTTTGATAAGGATAACGAAGATGTACATAATGTGCCATGACTCACTAAAACCTTTTGCATGCACTTTATGTATGTGTATAACAGTTATTCGCCAAAGGTGAGGTGGATATCGCTGAATGGTAAATAATTGTTCTAGTATATACTACACAAGAACACAAGCAAACCAAAAAGCAATTTTTTATAGTTTATTTACTTTTACATTTTTTAAATATTTAAGCATTATCCCAAGTTTTCGGGGTCGATAATGTCTAACAGTATGTACTACACAGGAATGGCACAATCTGATTGGTTAGCTATGTCTGGATAATCAACAATTATTCGCCAAAGGTGGATGTCGCTGAATTGTTGTCAATTAGAACTATTCGGCGACATCCAAGCCATAGGTGAATAATGGTTTTAGCACATACTGCACAGGAACATAAAATAAAAAAGCAAACTAAAACAATATGTTCATAGTATATTTAATAAATATATATTAAGCATAAGAGTAGCAGGTAAGCTCCATGTGCACATGCATATGTCAGACTTCCAGCAGAGCAGAGAACTTACCACTGTTCTACTGCTAACAAATAACTCGAAAAGTCTCTATGATGGTATACAAGTTTATTTAAATAAAATTACTTTTTATCAACTCATTTAGAGTTGTATTACTACATGGAAACATGGGAAAAACATGTTCTGTAATGGAAGATTTTTAAATTCATTTATAATTGTAGTATATACTATTCAGAAACATAATAAAAGCAAACCATGGCAAGATTTTTACAGTTTATCTTTTCATATTTACAATGTGACAATGATCACATCACCTGCTCCATCACATGGTCATTTGCACTTCATGGCAGCATCTTTTGAAACTTATTCAAAGTTTGAAAAAAGTACTTTTTTACTTTGAAAAATGTGAAGAATGTATTGTGCAGATTTCATGGAATTGTGTTGGATTTCCAGGATTTCAGACTCAGCGACTGTGAGTTTTGGGCAATCATTTTGTTTTAAAACCCTGCAAAGTGTCACACTTTATAATGTAAAAACAAACCATAAAAGTCTCATTTTAGTTTGCTTTTCTAATGTTTCTGTTTAATATGTACTATAACCAGTATTTGCCTTGTGGATACAGTGCTCAGTGGATACAGGCTCAGTGGATACCATGATTTTTTTTTCTATATTTCTATGTAAATATGACTTAAGACTGAGTTGATGCTGATTAGCTGTTATATGTCACTGACTTGCATGATGAACTATAACAAAACTGAAATCCAAAAATAGAAGCTGATGCACCACTCAGATTACACAGAATAAAAATCACACAATCTAACTTTGGTAAACAGACAGACTTACAGGTAAATAAATGTTTGTGGAGCAAACACCAAAATGAGAAGCTTGACAGATAATGAACTCATTAAACGGATAGATAAACTAACAAGACAGGTGATACAAATTAAACCGGAAATCAGCTAGTCTACTCTAAGCAAACCCAGGCTCAGACACCTATGAGAGCTTCACTTTTAGGCAGTGCCTAAATCTATATTTTATATTTGGTCATCATTTACTGAGAAAAATAATCCAGTGTTACATATCTGCAAAATGTATGTGAAGCTCAAATATTATCAATTAATTAGAAGGTGAAATTGTGAAAGAGTGAAGTGTTTTTAATCAATGGAATGCCAATCATGTCTTCACTGGGCACCCTATTTTATCTATCACAGTGTTCACAACATATTTGTGGAAGTGTATCATTCAAAAAAACAACAACAACAAAGCTAATTTCTGAGGACCTCAGAAAAAAAGCTGCTGATGCTCATCAGTCTGGCAAACAAAAAAAATGGAGTTTGGAGTTAACCAGTCTACGGTCAGACTGGTTTGAGGAAATGCAAGACCATTGATACCCTCTCATAGAGCACAACAAAGATCACCCCATGAGCAGAGTGTGTAACCGTGTAACTGCTCTCTAAATATAACACTGCTAGCTTAAAGGCTGTTAGAAAAATGTTGTGGGACCAGACCAAAGAAATTGTTGTTGGTTGAAATGAGAAGTGTTATGTTTGGTGAAAGTACTGTATTCCTGTAATCTGTGAACATGGTGGTGGTTGTATCATGGTTTTGGTTGGCTTTACTGCAAGATGTGCAAGTCATGCAACAAGACAGCGGCCCTAAGCAGTTCTACCAATGAATGATTGAAGGAGAATATGGTTAAAGTTTTGGAATGACAAAGTCTTAACCGTAATCAGAAAGAAATGTTGTGAGAGCAGTTCATGTGAGGAAAACTACCATCATCTCAAAGTGCTTAGGAATGGGCTAAAAATCCTTCAAGGTGATGTGCAGGACTGATCAGCAGTTACTGGAAATGTGTCATGAGTCTGAAAGCAAAGGCTCCTATGCTAATTAATATACAGTAGGTATGTTCCTTTTTTATTTATTTATTTTATTTTTTTTTTTTTTTACAAAAGAGAACATCATATTACCCACTGCCATTCAATTGCCGAAGCGATTAATTCTACTAGGGTCGCAGGGAGGCTGAAACCTCCCTCAGCCAACACTGACGGGGTACATCCTGAACAGCTTGCCAGACCATCGCACGGCCAACACACACACACACACACACACAACCATTCACACTCACATCCACACCTACAGGCAATTTGATACAGCCAATTAGTCTAATATGCATGTAGATGATCTGTGGGAGGAAACTGGAGTACCTGGAAGAAATCTACGCAAGCCTGGGGACAACATGCAAACTCTACACGAAAACACCCGAGCTCAAGACCAAGGACCTTCTTGCTTCTTGTGAGGCAGATGTGCTAACCACTACGGAGTAAAAGACTCGTAGACTGGCAAAGCTCAAGAAAAGTAACAAATGACACATTATTAGCTATTTATACTACTGTTATACGACCACATTTACTTTTTTGCTTTTTGTCAGTTTGAGTCAGCGATGGTTCTAAATGACAGTTGTGGCACTTTTAGAGACTCATGGAGCAAGATTTACATATTTACAAATCACCTGGATAACATTAGAACTAACTGGAAAGGTGTTCAGAGATTACTGTTACATTCATCCATATATTCATTCATTCATTCAATAAATGGACAGCTCACCAGGCCATCCCAGAGCCTACACACATACAACCATTCATACTCACACTCACACCTAGGGGCGATTTGGAACAGCCAAGTAGCCTACTGTGCATGTTTTTAGACTGTGGGGAAAAAAACGGAGTACTCGGAGGAAAGCCATGCAAGCATGGGGAGAACATGCAAACTCCACACAGAAACACCCAAGCCCGGGAATCAAACCCAGGTCTTCTTGCTGTGAGGCGGACATGCTAACCAATGCACCACCGTGCCACCCCTGTTACATTCATACCATTGGAAAAGCATTGGTAAATTTGTAAAAGTAATTCCATGGAGACATTCCCTGTAGAGTGGAATGTTACTGGGGTAGAGACGGCTCAACAGCTATGGCTACTTATTAGATGGTCAGAGGTCAAGCTCTAGCATCACCAAGCTACCAGTGATAGGTCTTGGAACAAAGTACTTACCCTTTTCGTATCTTGGCTGACCCTGCACTCTGACCCCAACTTCCTAACAAACAGACATAGGTGAGGAAAAGAATTTGTAAAAATGGTATAATGCAGGGGTGCCCAATCCTGTTCCCTGTGATCTACCTTCCCTAAAACATTAACTCCAAACCTAATTATGCCCAACTGACATTCCAATCATCTAATCAAGATTTAAGACTTGGAAATGAAGACTTAAAGCGATGATTAGATTTGTCGTAGATCACCAGGAACAGGATTGGGCACCCCTGGTATAATGTGTAAGCTTCTTCTTCAGTAGGTCTCCAGGGTCCAGTTCATCTATAGACCATGTTGACCCAATGGGCCAGTCACTTGTCAGAAAAGTTAGAGTTTAGAATTGCCCTGAGTTTAGAGTATTATGGTCACCATTCAGTCTAAATCAGAGGTGTCCAATTTTCTCTGCAAAGGGCTGATGTGGGTGGAGGAGCTGTACCTGAGAGTTTACTGAAACAAGTTAAAACTGGTTTAAACAGGTGTAATGTATGGCTCCTACATGTTTGGAATGAAAACCTTCCCCCACACTGGCCCTTTGCAAAAAGATTGGACACCCATGGCCTAAAATGTATGGTTACTGAGTGAACAGCCTGTATGGCCTTTTATATTTCCAATGAGGCTCACCTGTGCCTTGCCAAATTTTTTCTAATATTTGAGACACCACTTTTGGGTGCATTCCCCCTGCACATAGTCAGCCTACCTGCTGAACCACTGTAAAGTCCCAGTAGGTGAATTGGTTTTCAGTGAGGTTAACTGTGGACAGGCAGAAGGTTTTGTGCAAGGTTTTGTGCAAAGTGAAGGAGCTGTTTGACTTCATACTAACTTGATAATTTACCTATCTGACTGTTACGACTTTGTCTGAGAAGCTCAGGACATGCAATAGAAACATCTTAGAACATATAAGAACATTTCAGCCAGCTTCAATTTTATCTGGTTGGCTTACCATGATCAAACAATACTGTGATATATGTTTGCAGCCATACTGCCCACTATAGAATGCATTGTTCTGTGCTGGGGCGGCACGGTGGCCTAGTGCTTAGCACATCTGCCTCACAGCAAGAAGAGTCCCAGGCTTGGGTGTTTCTGTGTGGAGTTTGCATGTTCTCCCTGTGCTTGTGTGGGTTTCCTCTAGGTACTTCGGTTTCCTCCCACAGCCCAAAGACATGCACAGTAAGTTACCTGGTTGTTCCTCATTGCCCTTAGGTGTGAATAAGGGTGTGAATGGTTGTGTTTTGGCCTTGCGATGGTCTGGTGAGCAGTTCAGGGTGTACTCCACCTTCGTCCGGTGGCAAATGATTGAGAGTGCCCTGTGTTGCCTAATATGTGATCCCTGTGATATTTTTGAAAGATATTTTTGAGGCATTTAATATTTTTAGTTATGATGGCTTGGATATTTTCTCTTAGCAACTTTTTTGTACAAGTCTTTGATGCAGAATCCGTGTTTGAAAAAGTGCCTGTACTTACATTTACGCCATTTGGCAGACCCTCTTATCCAGAGCGACTTACATTAATCATTTTGTATACAACTAAGCAGTTGAGGGTTGGGGGCCTTGCTCAAGGGCCCAACAGTGGCAGCATGCTGGTACTGGGGATTGAACCTTGACCTTTAGATCACTAACCCAGAACCACCACTGCCCAGGATGTAAATACTTCTGAGGTAAAACCTGCTGTGCTTTTGTATTTTTCTATTATGGCATCTGGTTGTGCATTAAATGATCAGATTTTTTTCTGAACAAAGCATTAATGCAAAAAGTTAGTGATTTATTATATTAATACAGGAAGTCACTGACCGTACATACAAAACTGTAAACTGAACTGCACAGAAAAATAAGTTACATGTTACAGGTATACTGAAATTTGTGATGAAAATAAATATGTTAAATTAAATTTGGAATTGTTGTTAAATTAGGTTTGATAAATAACACTAGAATAAATGAGTAAAGTACTGCAGGTTTGTCCACCGAATTCTCCTAATGTTGCATTAATTTATTGAGTAGCGATTGGGTCTTCTTGGAATTTTGTCCAGCTTGTGAGGCCTTAGAGTACACAGAGTTAAAGTCGTTCACTGCTCCGCCTTGGACTGTGTTGTCATCTTTCTAAATGTGAAAAAAAATGATAGGATCATGAACATAAAATAGAGCATTACAGTATTATCTTTCAGACCTTCTGGATTAACCCCTTCAATCTATAACACTATATTTAGATAGAAATTTAGATTGTTTTAAATACATACATTTCCTTTAAGTAAACTGTAGTTAGTAATAAAGCATGTGACTTTTTAAATAATGTTATTTCAGCTGGCGCTAACCAGGGTGCAGTGCAAAGGAAATTGCAGGAACTTGTGCTACAGGTGTTCAACAAAAATTATAAACAAACAAACAAAAAAAAAAAATCTTACTTTTATGGAGTTTATCTCGTGAAGTACTTTCCACACCGCCTGTTCATTTTTGTATTTGTCTTTCAGTGCTTTCACACTTTCCTGGAGTTCTTTCAGACTAGTCTTAGTCTCAACACTGTTGGCCTTTTTCAGCATGTCCGAAAAGATGTCCAGGTAACCATTCAGCATACGCAGAAGCACCAACTTCTCACAAGTGCAAGTGCCCTAATGAGACATTAATAGGTTTTTGAAAATCATGAGTCACTCCTGTGAAAGCTTGGAGCTGTCATGCTGCAAATGGATTTGTTGCGCTTACCTCTATTTTGCCCAAGTAGGGAGTAAATACAGCTTTTCCAACCCATTTTGTGTCTGTTAACCCCTGCAGAATGCAGAAAGAACATAATGAGTTCTCAGAAAAATTGTGCATGCAATCTTTAACCATAACTTTCTCTGGTTACTTTAACAGTCTCATTCCTTCATCAAGATTCACTTTATACTTAAAAGAAACATACTGCAACGTGCACTTTTTTTGTGCTGAGAGTGCCCTCTATTAGCCATAGCCGTAACAAGTGCACGGTATACGATAAAGTGCGTTTTTAAAAACTTATGTAAGTTAGTTGTTTGTACAGTCATACGGTAACTGTTTCACTAATACTAACTGCAAGTGCAACATTGTGACCTGACATGCTACTCCGTTTGACCTGGTTTAGTTTAGAGCGTTTATGCCCAAGGAAGTAAACTCAAGATAAGATGAACTTATTTAACCCTGTAAACAGAAAACACTTACATGATGTATTTGCAATGTGTTTACAGCTTTGGTCAGGTTATGAATCCCGTGTCCAGTAGTTCCATTCAGCAGTGCCACCATGACAAGTCCGCACATTAGCATCAGGTTCGACCAAGAATCCATTTTCTTTGTTTTTCTTCTGAACACCGTGCTCTAAGCGTTTAATCAGAATAATGAGACTCAGAGCAAGTGACTAATGCTCACCAGAATGGGTCAGGGGATTTATATAGAAAGAGAGCAACCTGAGAGGGCGTTAAGGGATGCACTTGGGGTTTTGGGGTTTCTGTGGGCTCCTCATCTATGAAAGTTTCCTTTAAATAAGAGACATGCTGCTCCTAAATGCCTGATGTTGCAGTAACCGCTACGCCAAATGCAGGTAATTTCCTCACAGGAATTCATAGAGAGAGCAATGATTGCTCAAAAGACATGCATCATTAATCAATACACGTATTCTGCCAGTACGTGGCTTTAAACTTGCTGGGGAAAAAATCACTTCTTAAAATGTTACGAAGTAATCAAGTCAACACTTTCTCTGTTAATTCGTGTCACATTTATATAGTTAATACAGCCACGAATTATGCACATCGTTAATGCAGATTAAATTTTAATATCTATCTATCTATCTATCTATCTATCTATCTATCTATCTATCTATCTATCTATCTATCTGTGTTTATATCCATGTGTGTTTGTATGCATGAATGTGTGTGCTTTTGTATATGATTGTGTGCATGTGTGTGTGTGTGTGTGTGTGTGTGTGTGTGTGTGTGTTTTCATATGTATGCATTATGTATGTGTGTATATTCGTGTGTGTGTGTTTGTATACGTGTGTATGTGTGTGTGTGTGTGTGTTTATATGTATGCATTCATGTATTTGTGTGTATTCATGTCTGTGTGTATGCATGTGTGTGTGTCTGTGTGTGCATGCGTGTGTGTGTGTGTTTTTGTTTGTTTGTTTGTATGTGTGTGTGTGTGCATACATATGGTGTATGTGTTTGTGTGTGTATGTGTGTATATTCATGTCTGTGTGTGTGTTTGTTTGTTTGTTTGTATACATGTGTGTGTGTGTTTATATGTATGCATTCATGTGTATTCATGTCTGTGTGCATGCATGTGCATGTGTGTGTGTGTGTGTGTGTGCTTTATTTACAAAGACTTTAATTCTGGCACATTCTGATAAAGTCTAGACATCAAG
>JBCNYH010000024.1:12430461-12441626 GCA_039654325.1 Tandanus tandanus
TATATATACTTTATTCAATTCTTAGTTCGTAATGGAACTGAAAACAAAATGTTCATGGTTATGATTTGATTGGGCTATTTTTTTTGATTTCTTGAATTTTATTTTATTTAGGTGCTTACTATGTGCCCAGGCTGCTCCTTCTCTTCCAGCTGAGTGATGATGCCAATTACAACCCAGAAAAGAGAGTTGTAGCATTATTTACTGATTACATTCTGTTTACATTGGGGCACAATGTCCATGATCTCCGCGATTTGAGAGAATCGTGATGAGTGTGGGGGGTCGTGGGATCCAAGGGCGTAACCATAGTTTAGACAATGGGGGGTCCAAATGAGAACTCTGAAGTTACCTGTAGTGTTTTTTTATTTATTAATATATTTTTTCATTATTAAATACTCATACTTGTGATTTATGTGCTCTACTAAATTGTTTTACTGTTCCCATTCCAATGTCTTACCTGATCATCTGCCTCTTCGGGCATGTCTGTGTCTGGCCTCTCCCTTCAGCATCTGTCTCTCTCTCATTGTCTCTCTGTGCTGCCTGCACTATGACCAGATATCATTACTGTACCAGAAGAACTGACCCTGATGACCATTTTAATTTGAAGCTAATGTTATTTGCTTTAATGTCAGTTGAAATTTAACTATTTAACTGTCAATCACACAGCACACACATGGCACACACGGGGGAGATAGATTATCTTCATCATCTTCATCTTCTTCCGCTTGTCCCGGGGTCGAACTTCTCACAGAACTTCTCACCCTATCTCTAAGAGAGAGCCCTGCCACTCTGCAAAGGACGCTCTTTTCAGCCGCTTGTATTCGCAATCTTGTTCTTTCGGTCACTACCCAAAGCTCGTGACCATAGGTGAGGGAAGGAACGTAAATCGACTGGTAAATTGAGAGCTTTACTTTCCGGCTCAGCTCCCTCTTCACCACAAAGGACCGGTACAAACTCCACTTTACAGCAGAGGCTGCACCGTTCCACCTGTCGATCTCCCACTCCATCCTTCCCTCATGATGACCATGCGATGTTGCTGAGACGTGTCAACCAAGACAGTCCAACAACATCCAGAGGGAGCTGAGCCGAAAAGCAAATCTTTCAATTTACCAGTCGATCTACGTTCCAACCTTCACCTATGGTCACGAGCTTTGGGTAGTGACCAAAAGAACAAGATTGTGGATACAGGCAGCTGAAATGAGCTTTCTTCGCAGGGTGGCAGGGCTCCCCAAAAGCTCAGCCATCCGGGAGGAGCTCGGAGTAGAACCGCTGCTCCTTCGCGTTGAGAGGAGCCAGTTGAGGTGGCTCGGGCATCTGATTAGAATGCCTCCCGAACGCCTACCTAGTGTGGTGTTTCGGGCATGTCCAACCGGGAAGAGACCCTAGGGTCGACCCAGAACACGCTGGAGGGACTATATCTCTCATCTGGTCTGGGAACGCCTCGGTGTTCACCCGGAAGAGCTGAAGGAAGTGGCTGGGGAGAGGGACGTCTGGACCTCACTGCTTAGGCTGCTGCCCCCGTGACCCGACCCCGGAACAAGCAGATGAAGATGATGATGAGTTCCCCTCGGAGGCGGAAGCAGATAGCCTACCTTATACTTTTATTTGCATATATCTTCACTCTAGCTTTGCTGAGTAAACTGAGTCACTTCAACACGATACATATTTTCACATTAATTAAAAAAATTGCTCACTCATGTTGGCAACAGCACTATTATTTAGGTATTTAGTTGCTTACTGTCTGAAAAAACATTCTAACGTCTGGCAGCTGGTCCTGCTTTTTCCACTTTTTAGCTGCTAATGGTACTCCCTCCATGATCTGTATCAGACCTCCCACTGGCCTGGCTGTGACAGTGTCAGTCAGAGCCAGTCAGAGCAGTGTTTTAAAGAAAGCCCCCAGGGCTGGGCACAACCAAGTGTGCAACTGAGAGAGGGGTGGCCACACACGTTTCTTTTCCTTCACAAACGGATACAGGAAAATAAATCGTAGGAGACGGATCCGATCCGTTAACAGTCAAGGCTCATAAAGTGGTTCATATGTCACATATTAATGTGTATTATTGGTGGGGACAGATTTGTATTTTCCCAATATTGGGAGGGACGTGTCCCCCCAAAGAATACCTTGTTACGCCCATGGTGAGATCGAATCGTGATGATTTTGAGGGAACTTGGTGGATTCGTGATGATCTTGAGGGAACTTAGTGGATTCATGATGATTGCGCTGATTGTGGCCAAATTTTGACACTCAAATATTTTATAATAATAAGCATGTTGGCTTTTTTCCTCAAGTTCCATTATGAATTCAGCATTTACTAATAAAGCTTTTTTTATATTAAAAGAGTGCCTTGGTTTACATTTTTTGTTTATTACTCTAAAATGAGTGTATGATTAGTTCATTCATTCATCCATTTTCTGAAGCGCTTAATCCTAATTAGGGTCGCAGGGAGGCTGGTGCCCAGCTCAGCCAACTCTGGGTGAGGGCAGAGTACACCCTGGACAGCTTGCCAGGCTATGCAGCCTACTCTTGACGAAAATCAGCAATGGTTCTTTTACATGCCTCTAACCATAGCTGCACTGGGGGGGACAGCAGTAACAACCCGTTGATAGTGGGGCTTTAACCCCCGACCTTGAGATCAGTAATCCAGCATCCTACCACCGGGCCACCACTGCCCTGTATGATTAGTTGAGGCCTGTATTTACCCAATGAGTCATGTAAAAAGAGATGTTTACCAGTTCACTTCTACAAGAATGAGTACTGTTATCTGGGATGAAGGATATTATGTGTGTCACCAGTTCAAGTATAAACATAGGTTTAAATAAAGTGATAGAGTAAGTGTTAAGAAGAAGTGGTTTAGTGGATAGCAGTGTCTGTTTGAACCTTGTGGCCAACTGGGGCATATGTGTGAGTTTCCCAGTACCACTATGGGCTTCCTCAGAGTGCTCCAGTTTCCTCCTACAGTCTAAAGACATGTACATTGAGTTAACTGGCTTCTCTAAATTGCCCACAGGTGTAAATGTTAGTCCGAATGGTTGTTTGTGTCTGTGTTAGCCTGCAATAGACTCGCGAATTGTTAAGAGTGTACCCCGCTTCTCACCCAGTGTCACCTGGGATTGATTCCAGCTTTCATTGCACCCCTGATAGATAAGCAGTATACAAGGATCATTATAAAGATATGTGTGTAACTGATATACTTTATGTTAATACTATGTGAGATTCTTGTTAGATTTCTTGTGGAATCTTCTCATTTATATATTTTAAATTGTCCCTACAATTTTTCTAGTATGATGAACTTGTGAATCCCAATGAAAGCAGGATTTAAAATATATACATAAATGAATAAAACTAGCACAAAATATGTATAGGTGTGTTTTTTGTTTTAGGACATAACAGAATCAGTAAAAGCATCTCATCAGGAACTCTTTAGCTGGTTTGATTCTTATTTGCTGACTTTTACACTCCTGAGCTTTGTCAAAAATGCATTCTGTTGAAGTATGAGGGGGGGAAAAAACACTTTTTTTTTTCAATTTTTATTTTAATGCAAAAATGTACAGATCTTAAACAACAACAACAACAACAACAACAAAAAACAAATTTATAAAATATGTAATAGAGTATATTGATAGTACTTGGGGTATTTATTATTTCAGAGGTATAGAATCCAGTCTCTTATAAGTCACACATTACACATGACTTGAACATTCAGTCAATACTCAGACACTCAGACACTACAGTACTCACAGTACCAGCTAGAAATCCAGAAATAATACATAAAAAGTTGAATAAAATAAATTATATATGAAAAAATAAGTTATTTTAGAAACCATATATATTTATAGCACAGGAAAGCATTTTATGCCTGCAGTTTCAGACATTTCAGAAATACCTGTATCTTGTCTCCCAATACATACAGTCAACACTAAGACACTGGATTAAGTTACTGGACCAATTAAAATGTCACCATGAGTACCTAATATCCTATCAGGTTCCCCCACAGTTTGACTCATCATTCAGTGGGTGAAGTCATTCTTATGGAGCGACCTGACTGCCAGGTGTGTAAAGAGAACAGGAGCCTGTTGGTGTAATATTACCACCTGGTTTCATGAGACGTTCGAATGAAAGCAAGCAAAGGTGATGCGATCGGATTATTTTTCCATTTCAAACAATGTCTCAAGAAAAGGTACAAATGTCTACCATGTCCTTTATCCTAAACTTAACTTTGTTTCCTTTTCATACCACTTTAGTCATGAAAATTGTTATGAATAAGATTATAGTGATACACTATTCACAATATAAACGTTTACCTGGGCTGGACAATATGACATATGATAAAATTATGCTTTTCACAATATGCTCTTCATAATAATTTTAACAATTAATTAAAAAAAAAATAGATTTAATTCTATATATTTGTTTCTGATGTGTTCACAGTTCACATCACCTAATACCTGCATCTTGCACCTAATCTATAAAATTTAATAAGTAGCAATTAAGATGTACTGTACATATTATTAGAAAAAGTAACATTAAAAAAATATGAACAACATTTAAATATTTCTAACATCATCGTCAGGATCAAAAAACAAACAAACAAACAAAAAAACCTGATGATGAACCTGACGATGGTGTTAGTGACACTGAAACATTGTTCATCTTTTTAATCTTTAAAATATTAAATATAAATATATATAAATATTTAAAATTGTAAAAAAAATAAATTATAATAAAAAGGTTAATAATAATAATAATAATAATAATAATAATAATAATAATTTTTTTTTAAACTTTAAAGATTTTTTAAATACTGAACTATGTTAGTGGAAATTGGCCGCCTTAACCTTGCCTGAGTGCTGAACACATCAAATCACAAATCTGCATATTTCATGCTTACCTTGAGAAAAATCCATGCCACTTCAGTCAGAAACATTCTGCATTGGTAATTCCGCTGTACATGCAGTTGGCTGACATGCAATAAGTTCCTTATGTAATCTGATTCATCTTGAATACACTGGGGGACCATTAGCCAGCGGCTATCATGCTAGTCACTAAACAGAAGTGGCCTCGCTGAGTGTCCTGGTCACATGACAAAAATTAGCTCCCGCAGAAACTCCTCAAATTTCTAATAAATCGTGTAGTTTTTAATGCAGCATTGAATGTTTGCGCCAGTGTGCTTGATTCAATATTGAATGTCCATTGGTTTTGAATATGTAGAGGTTCAAAAAAATACAGTGGCAGCTCTACGACTGTTCCACTTGCAAACCGCTTCCAAACACCTCATCACGTATTGCACAAGTGTGGCGGCCCAAAGAGGTCAGGCTACCTTCCATATATGGTAAAGTACTCTGCCGCGGGTCTTTCATTTCATTTGGCCTCATTTACCAACTCACTCATTTGCCAAACCACTTAATCTTACTAGGGTCACGGGGAGGCTGGTGCCTATCTCAGCCGACACTGGAAGAAGGCAAGGTACATCCTGAACAGCTCACCAGACCATCACAGGGCCAACAACCATTCACACTCACACACACCTAGAGGCAATTTGAAACAGCCAATTAGCCTAATTGCACGTCTTTGGACTATAGGAGGAAACCGGAGTACCCACAGGAAGCCTGAAGGAGACCTTGCTCTGAGGCGGACGTGCTAACCACTCATTTAGTTAAGTAAAAATATCTAAGTCTAAAGAAAACACTCACGGTATCTTTTTCATTTAAGTTATCAGTTGAATTGACCGAATCTTTTGAATTTCACGACCAAATGTTTTTTTAAAGATTTGTTCATTTATTTTACAAATGGATTGTTATTATTCATTTTTTTCTTACTATTTTTAGGACAACAGAGTAAAATCAAGCAGTTTCAGTGCAACATTACTTTACTGCTGGCAGTTTGGGAACAAGTCTTTATTATACTATTGTACAGAATCATGAATATTTTTGTCATATTGTCCAGGCCTACCTCTACATTTGTTTTAATTCCTGCTCAGTCATAATTTATAGCCACTGACTAATCGCATTTGTTGTGTGATAGGTTTTTGTCAGTGTAAAGACTGATCCAACGGAGTATCGTCTCAAAGTCCCCTGCTGCTTTTGACAGCTCTTCAGATTGCAGCTGCAAAAGACAGAAATATGTATATGTTATTTATAAATCGAAAGATTTATTTATTTTGTTTATTTTTACAGTCCATTCGATAAAAAAAAAAAAAGATTGTTCATGTTGTACAGCATCTACTGTAGCACATAACTTAAAATGAGGAACGAGCAACCAAATTAATAAATAGAACATCAGTAATTGTTTGATGAGTGGTTACAGACTATAACCTGTACTTTACCGCACCTTTTTGTTAACCAAGACTGTGCACCACAAATAATAGCATGCCTTATATTGTTAGCAAATACCAATATGTGGGGCCTTCCTACCTTTTTGAAATCCTCTTCCATTCCCTTGATCTTCTGCTTTGCATAGCGAGTGAGGTCTCCTTGACCACGGTTTGTCTAATGAAGAAACGAGAAGGTATTTAAAAAAAAAAAAGGGTAGCCAATGTGCGTGCATATTTATCATTCTCTGGTACATGATTACAGAATGATTGATGCAGAATCAACTCGAAGAACTTAGACTAGACTTATGGAGAACTGGACAGTTCTTCCTGGATGTGCACAGATTCTCACCCTCTGCCACAGCAAAAGCTAGCGGTGATTACGACTAAATATAAATTACGAAGGGGCTTTAGGTGTGCTTTCCTAGTTAGCTCCCGCCACATAGTGGGGGAAGCTATTGGAATGGATGGCGTCCGTCCGTCCGTCCATCACACTTTGGTTTCCGGACGATAACGATTTTGATAAAATTTGGTATGCAGGTTTGTCTTACAGGTACCTCGCCGGGGATTGGTCCACGCCAAAATCCATACTTAATTATTGAGCCAACTGGACTTCATTTGTTTAACACATCAGTGTTCCTTGATTTTGGTTTAAGGAAGATATAGATCAAGTATAAAATACACATTCCTGGGCGGCGGAAGCTTTGGACCCCTGCGGTCTATTTTTTCATATTACATCAATTATGCAACAGTTATTACACCTTTTCTGGGTTGGCATGGTGGCGTAGTGGCTCGCAAGAAGTTCCTGGGTTCGAGTACCACGCTTGCCGCGGGTGTTTCTGTGTGGAGTTTGCATGTTCTCCACATACTTGCGTGGGTTTTCTCCGGGTACGCCGGATTCCTCCCACAGTCCAAAGACATGCACATTAGGCAAATTGGCTGTTCCAGATTGTCCCTAGGTGTGAGTTTGAGTGTAAACGTTTATGTGTGTTGCCCTGCAATGGACTGGAGAGCTGTTCAGGGTGTACCCCGCCTTCGCAAAGTGTCGGTTGAACTAAGCTTCAGCCTCCCCACGAGCCTAATAGGATTAAGAGGTTTGTTTGTCAGGGTTCTTTGGATATTTATGGCCTCTTAGTGTCATTAATAGCTTCTATTTTTAACCCTTTCTGATTGATGAACACTCTGTTGTAAGGTGATATGTACAATCTTTAAGGGTTCCTTCCCTGAGACTGACAACCGCAGAACCCTAATGATTCAGATTTTTTTTCAACTGGTCTTTTACGTGGGTTTGTAGTGTTAGAAAAGAAAATTAGTACTCACACAGCGTTCCACGCTCAATCTTAGTCGGTAGAAGGAATGGATAAATGAGTCAGGATACTCGAGGTCATGGGTCCACTGCTTCTTGAATACATGATCTTCATAGATTTCCAGCATCTTGTTGATGTCTGCGATGTCCAGGTTCTGGTTGATACAGTTCAACAGATTTAACATGATGTTCAGGTTCAGGTGATCCTGTTTTTCTCTAAATGTACTTCATTTGCACTGCATATTATAAATTTCACAATAACAATTTTCATTTTTTTTCTGCCATTATTGTTATTAATTAACGAATGATTATGTCATTATTGGTCATTAGCCGATATCCATACCCATCTCTTATTGGTTCCAAATGGAAGCACTTTACAATTAAACTATTTCACCTAAGCAAAATCACTTGTTTTGTAAATGTAATAAATATAACAAGGTATATATACAATAAAATCAGACCTGACTTAAAAAAAAAAAAAAAAACACAACAATCAAGTATAAAATTTGTAAACATAAACATCTCCAGCTCCCAAAATAAATGTGTGTTCGGAATCAAATCCATTCTTTGTTCTTTGGTGCATGATGAGATACATACATACAATATGTCTTATTCGATATAATTTTTTTTTTTTTTTTTTTTTTTTTGCCATCAGCTTGTTATCAGTACTAGACATCAAACATGAATACCAGTACCAGCATGGCACAGTGTCCAGTAATAAAAGGGAGATATATATATATATCCCTTTTATTATATGAGATACCTTTTTGCCTCCTCTTTATTATTTTAATTTTATATTAGCTTAAAATGTCATGGAGGCCTATTCCTCATGTTTTCACTCATTCTAGGCTCCCTACACTTACCTTTATATAAAACTTTGGTAAATATCTTTTGTGGCGTCTGTCATCACTCTGCCAAAAGAAAAGAACATGAATTAATAAATAAATAAATGAATTAATTAATAATTATAAGTGATCTTCTAAAACTACTTACAGACCAAGGCTTGCTGATGCTCTTCAGGGTTTTGATCATGTCCTTGATCATGGGTAGAGGCAGGCAGCTCGCCAGGCAGTTCACCTGCACACACCTTGCATTCTCCTCACCTGGGCAAACGCGCACGAGCACTGCCAGGACGAGCACGGCCAGGACTCTCACGCGCATTCTGCTATGAGACAGTTATCACCAGCAGCCTGTTGTCGAACCATAACCGATGACATTTATACCTTTTAAACCTTTATAGGGCCCAGCATTGTGCTGCCTTAAAAATTCCCACACTTGTGACGTGGGAACTCGGCACCGCCCCTTTGAAAGCGGCGCGCGGAGCCTTCACGCGCTTTGATGAGGCGCTCGCGGTCAGAATCAGCTGCTGACAGTGTGCGGCGCGCGCTCTGATTACTGGACGCTCCAGATTTGGGTTTCAGCAGCGCGCGCGGATTTCCTCGCTCTACTGCCTACGTTTCTTTAAAAAAATGCACAGTGTTGGAAAAAAAAAACTATTGGTTCCTATTTAACTCAGAATGAATTCGGGTCATTGGGGCATCAAGTGAATCTGGAGTAGCTTATTTATTTTCCAATCTTTATAAATAATGATGATAATAATAATAATAATAATAATAATAATAGTAATTATAATAATCATCATCATCATCATCATCATACCATGATCTATTTTATGCATAGTTTTGGGCACATGCACACACCCGCATGTGATATAAATATAAATAATTATATTTTATAATTTGTATATTAGCAAGTTAGTACAAAAAACACTTTAGTTTTCCAGCACAAAATTAAATGTTACATTTAAAAAATGTTAGTACAGTATGTCAATAAAGAAAGCAGCATATTCCGTATAAGAAACCACTTTTCAGACAAAAATATAATGAATGAATATAATGAAGGCTGCTGCTATTTGCAAATAAATAATCAAGTGTGACAGTCAACATTTCCAGGAGAACTGTGGCTGGTTCTGTAAGACACCCAGTAGATACAGTACTTGTAAAACTGCACAAACTCTACCTGATGCTATTCTATTTTTAAACAAAAAGTCTTCACCTAATACTGAATTAGTTTCATTTATTACTGTTTGCTGTGATCTATAGAATTTTTAAGTAGAGATCTTTAATTTAATGTCATTATTTATATGTAAATGTACGGCATCTTTGTTCTACACCATTTCTTTGTGTACAGTATCTACCAAATATCTTACAGAACCAGCCACAGTTCTCCTGGAAATGTTGACTGTCACACTTGATTCTTTATCTGCATGTAAATCGCAGCAGCCTTCATTATATTTTTGTCTGAAAAGTGGTCTCATACGTAATATGCTGCTTTCTTTTCTGCCATACTGTACTAGCATTTTTATTATGTAACATTTCATTTTGTGCTGGAAAACTAATGTTTGGAAATCTGAAGTGCGTTTTTGTACTAACTTGCTAATATACAAATTATAAAATAAAAATCTATAGCAAAGTTTATACTAAAAAAAATAATAATAGGGTACCTAAAACTTTTGCACAATACTGTATAGGCTATGTATACACATCCTCTAATAACGGGTCTTAGTTTCTCAAGGGCATAGAAAAAAAAATTATTTCTATAAAAAGTGCATCATTTAAAAACAACCAGGCCTTCAATAACGCCAGTGATGCCCATACATTAAATTACCATGTCATAAAAATTTAAACCAAGTCAGTTTATCACCGTGTGGGCAACACTAATGAGGTTTTAGATAAAAAACAATGTTATTGCATTATGTTATTGCATTACCTTAAATGACTGCAGGGATGTGTACAGGCCAGTGGTGGCTCAGTGGTTATGGCTCTGGCTTACCAATCTAACGGTTGGGGGTTCAAGCCCCAGTACCACCCATATACCACTGTTGGGCCCTTAACCCCATCTGCTCAGTCGTATAAATTAGATTAAAAGGTAAGTCCCTCTGGATACGGGTGTCTACCAGAATGCTGTAAATGTACAAGTAAAAAACATGATGTAAAATTAATCAGTATTTCATTTTAAATAGAATGTTTAATTATAACGTCTGTGAATAAAGATATTTTTACAGGTACGTATAGTCAGACATTGTGTGGAGTTCCGATCGATTCACATTACCGTTAAATTAGAGATTTACAGAAAATTTAAGCCATTGCGTGTTTGAAGGATTTGTTATTTCTACTGATTTCATTCCGTGTCATGTAGAACCCAGATAAAATGCTTACAATGTGACTAACAAGATTTGGCACACACAATTAGTGCTGAATTACCACATTTATTTACTGATACTCTGAGGATCAGTCAAATGAGTGTATAAATCTGTCACCTCCAGCTTTTGCCATCATTTTAAACCAGGTCATCAACCACCTGATTCAGCGAGAACTTCACCTGACCCAGATAGATGGCTTACCACTTTCTACCACAGTCAGGGTTCCAACCAGAACCTCCTTCCAAGACGTGCTTTACTCAGTAACATGAAAGATATCTCTCTCTCTCTCTCTCTCTCTCTCTCTCTCTCTCTCTCTCTCTCTCTCTCTCTCTCTCTCTCCCTCTCTCTGTCT
>JBCNYH010000024.1:12446609-12459327 GCA_039654325.1 Tandanus tandanus
ATATAAACATCACTAACTGGAAATTATACAGTATATATATATATATATATATATATATATATATATATGTATGTATACTGTACAATTTCCAGCTAGTGATGTAGCTAAGCTAATGTCAAATCAGACTTGAGTATTTTAATCTTTATTAACCGATGATCAGGTGTTTCAGTGCAGCAATGGGTAGCATGGACACCTCACAGCCCCAGGATGTTTAGTCCAAAAATTCTAACCATTTTCCAGTTTGATGAATTAAATTTTAGCCACAGTAAAAAGCATTTATAAGTAGCATGAATTTAATAATTGTCAATATGACACAAAATATAAAGTATGATTTACAGTAACCTAACACAGTATTGTAGTTCTACCAGCATAACTCAGAAAGCATGATGCAAAATGTCGTCTTTGGTTGTTGACCTAGTGTGTTTTTAACCCAGTGACCCGGGTTTTTTTTAGTTTTTTTTTGTTTGTTTGGTTTTCTTGAGTGTGTGACCCCCAGACTTCAATGTTTATACCGACTAGCTTTTAGCACTGCACTGTTCTTAAGGTCTATTTTGCCTAAGTAATGACCATCATACTGGATGAATCAAATAACATAAATGTTAAATGCTAAAGCTACCTTTATTTTGCCCAGCAATTTGGCAACATCATATCAGACTAAAAGCATTTAATAGTTACGTTGGTGTAGATTCTCAATCATCCAGGTCATGGTAATCTTAAAAAGCTTAGGTCGAGGCAACTGGACTTCTTTTTGTGGTTTTTGAAGACGTTTCGCTTTTAATCCCAAAAGTTTCATCAGTTAGAAAAATCTGGTGGAAAGTTCCAGCCTTATAAAGGCTGAGGAAAAATCTCTCAAGTCACATGCAAATCACTGTCCCACTTTATCCACTAGGGTTGTTTACCTGGTCTGCATATGAGGTCGTTTGGTCACCTGAATTAAGGTTGCATTAACATTTAAATAGTTAGTATGTACTACAAAGGAATGGTGCAATCTGATATGTTTGCTATCTCAGTGTCATAAACTATTAAAAAAAAAAAAGCACATTTTCGTTTGTTTTCTTGTGTTTCTGGTAGTATGTACTAAAATACCTTTACGGAGCGAACTTTACATTCACTTCTTTACCTTTGTTTCAAAACATGCCATTAGCAAAACAGAGCTATTACCTTAGCTATCCAGGGTGAACCCGCCTTTGCTGGGATATAAGCCGCAGTTTCCCTGCAATGCAACAGGAAAAAAATTACAGATTATAGGATGACACAGAGCTTTTAAGGCTTACGGAGCACTGTTTACTTTTGTTTTTAAATCAGTATGCTGAACAGGCCAGACCAGACACCATTACTTACACAGAGTCTCAAAGCTATTAGCTCCTTCAAAGCATGGACTACCTAACCTGCTTCAGTGTCATGGTCATATTATGTAAATATAAACTATAAAAATTTCATTTCAATTTGCTTTTCATAATGTTTCTTTCAGTACAGTACCACCACAACTCTGTAAACTCTTTAAAGGGCCCCCGATTCACTCTGCATCTGTCTGCACTAGGAACTTATCTCTGTCTGTCATGATACAAAAATAAATAAATACATGAATAATAAAAAAAATATATTGTTTTATTGTTGCTTTTTGCTTAGGTGATAGTATATACTAATACACCTCAGGCACAGGTGATGTTGCAAAAATGAATATTCTGTGACATAACCCTCAAATTCTGGCAAAATTGTTAAATAGCTTCAGTTCAGGGGAGACTCATTCACTCAGTTCAGTATTTTAATAACTCACTGTCACAGCCTCCTCAAACTCTAACCAGTCTCTGCACTACACGTTCCAGCATGCACCTCACCACTCACAATCGCCTGACTTCTGACACATGTATCACATGATCTCCAGCACACCCCACAGCACTCATACCTAATTACACATGGCAGTATATAATCCACCAGGAGGATTAGTCGGTAAGCCAAAGCAGAGAACTCCTATTGCTGACTATAATGCGCCAATACACTCACCGTTGCAATTGCCGTTAAAAAACAAACAAACAGACAAACACTCATTGTGAAGTACTGCCTGTGTACTCATATGTGCATATCGAGCCATTGTTATTTTGTGATTGCTTTTACTGTTTATGATCTCTTTCTGCCTCACCTGTAATATTGAACTGTTGTGTATGACTCCCACCTGCTTAACCTTAATGGTCTCTGCCTTGCGTCTGATATCCTGTCTGCGTGATCTCCTGAACTCTGCATGCTTAAGGTTTACATCATTGGATTGTGTCATTTGAGCATTAAATTACCGTTGAACTGCATATTTAATCCGCCACGTTCACTGTCATGAAGCAATGTGACACCAACAAAATTCTGACTTGCAAACCAGCAACTGTATTTAACTTTAGTCAAGCAGGACTAAGGACTGCACTGGATCCTAATAGAAGGTACCATCACACCAGTGTGAAATGACCATTCTATATCTGGGTGCGTGCTATTTTAGAGTCTTGAACACCTTACTTTTAAAACAATAAAAGCATTAGTTAAAAACTCCCTGCTGAAAGGTTAAAGTTAGCACAACAACCTGAAACCAGCCAACTAACAAGATAGAAACGAAGCACTCTGGAATGGAAAACAGAGAAAATCTAAATTAGCCTGACTCAACAGGCAAAACAATAATATAATCATTTTATTCATAATCGTTTACTCATGATAGTACGTTGAATCATAACATATAATTTTTAGTCATCAGACAATAATTACAATAACAATTATCCCATAACAATATACATAACCTTTTTGCATATATGTAAGTAATAGCAAAATGTCCTCTTAATTGTTTGATGGAGTTTACACATTTTCCCTGTGTATGTGTGGTTTCCCCCAGGTTTTCCAGTTTCTTCTTACTGTCCAGAAACAGGCTGTAGTGTAAAGATTACTTATGCTAAATTTCCCCTATCCTGACTGGACTAGTTGACTAGAAAATTATCAGTTGATTTTAGCAATTTATGAATATTTATGAATATTTTATATACATATTCATTCATTCATCCATCTTCTTTCGCTTGTTCTGGGGTCGGGTCCTCAGCAACCTAAGCAGTGAGGTCCAGACGTCCCTCTCCTCAGCCACTTCCTCCAGCTCTTCCGGGGGGATGGCAAGGCGTTCCCAGACCAGCCGAGAGACATAGTCCCTCCAGCGTGTTCTGGGTCGACCTCGGGGTCTCTTCCCGGTTGGGCATGCCCGAAACACCACACCAGGGAGGCGTTCGGGAGGCATTCTTATCAGATGCCCGAGCCACCTCAACTGCTGATCTGTCAAATGTTTATACATTGATGATTCATTAGACACGCTAGTTTTCGTCGCGCTCACGCAATGTTTCTGTATGACCCAGCTTAATCAACGTGTGTCAGCATTTGCAAAAAATAAAAATTAGGTCACACTTGCAGAAACCACAAATTCACCAGGAGAAATAAGAACAATGGGATTTTAATCTAACTCTTGCCCATTTTCTGCTTTTTTTCACAAAATTACCATCTCTGTGAACCTTTTCTCAGGATGATCAAGAATTGGTGACTGATGACTGGTTCGTTTATTGTAGGTGTAAATGCATGTGTTAATGGTGCCCAGTAGTGGACTGTTTGATTTTTTTTTTCATTTTGATATACTGTATTAATCCCGCAAGGGAAATGATTGCCTCTGCATTTAACCCATCCAAAGTGAGCACACACACACGTAAACAGTGAGCACACACACATTGCAGCACCCGGAGAGCAGTTGGGGGTTAGGTGCCTTGCTTAAGGGCACTTCAGCCAAGAATGTGAAGGAAGGGAAGGTGCAGCTCACTCCCCCATTGCCACACATTTTTCCTCCTGTTTTTTTGGGAATCGAACAAGCGACCTTTCGGCCACAAAACCACTTCTCTAGCCATTAGACCATGGCTAATGACACATCAGTGGGGCCGGTGGCGCAGTGGTTAGGGTGCCGGGCTCACGATCAAATAAAAAGCCCAACAGACTTACCTTACCTTACCTAATGACACATCTGGGGTAAATTCATTTGAATCAATGCTACTGAAAAAAAGTACTTATTGAAGATGAAATGAATGAATAAACTGAATATTTTACTGTAATTATGTTGGAAAATGTAATTTTTCTCCCACAAGAAGAATGAATTTTGTATAAATGGTTTCCAAAAAAAAAAAAATGAGTCCTCTATTTTTAATTCTAGATTAATAGGTTGTGGATACTGCATTATCTTTCTCAAATGTATGGTTAGATAACACACAACTGACCTGATAACATCTTAAAGTCATAGCTTATTTTTCAGTTATTCAACTTAACTGCAGTGAAGATAGAGGACAGTTAATTAATTAAAAATATTATCGATGTGGATGCATTAAGGCACAAACGTCTTAGAAACACATTTGAGGTATCCTTTTCATTCAATTTATTTAAGAGTTGTTGTTGTTTTGAAAATGACCCTGCCAATGTAGTCAAAATTTACATGTATTGAAATCCTTTTATTTCTTGTCTCTAGAAAATATATGTTGATGAAATGTTCAGCCACTTTCACTTTATGAAGTCAATCATGTTTGAGCATCATTGTTTGTTGAAAAGTTTTACCCTCAGTTGTATATCAATTATGTACAAGAAACAACGTATTTCTTAAAAAGCTTTTATTGTGAATATGCAAATAAATATGTAGAAAACAGACATACAACAATTTAGAACTCTGTTTTACAGCATTGTTAAATAATTTGATTTTAATAATTGCTCAAAGTAAAAAAAAAAAGTACAGAGCAGGAATGCTTTTACAATGCATTTATATTATTTTACTCTGGTATCGTAGGTACATTGGTGTGGCTTTAAGTTGTAATGACCCAGTTCACACATGGTGTGAATGGAGCCGATACTGTCAATACAAAATTCAATAATTTATAGTCATCACATAATGCTAAATAAATAAAGCTAATAAATAAATTCTAATAATAAATAATGACTATCAAATATTTCAAAACACTTTTCATGGTATACTCAGAAAAAAAGTACTAAACTGTTTCTTGTTGCTGGAGTGGTTCCCTTTTATATCTTTCACTTGTGGATATAGTATAACTTTTAAAGGTACATAATTTGATGATAGCTTTAAGCAAATGCACTTTCCTAGGTGAATAGATCTATCCTTCAGTACATCACTTCAAGAAAAAAAAAAAAGAAAAGGTACACTTTAGTAACTCTTTGGTTCTGAGAGCACATTGCGGAGCCTCTTGGGCAGGTTTAGGATGTGCCGGTGCTGCTGCAGGACTCGTACAGGTAGTGGAAGAGAATATCAGTCTCCCCAATTGCCTTGTTCTTTGCTTTGGTTTTATTCTGAAACAAGAAATATAATTAGTCTAAACTGTATGCTCACAAGGTATATTAACTATTCAGAGTCTTAAGCAAATTCAGACCAGCCTACCTTGTACATCTCTCCGGCTGTTTGGAGGTTCTTTGTGAAAGTTTGTAAGTGCTCCAGGTCGGTCTGATTGGAGTTCTGAAGGAAAATAGACTTCATTGAGTATGATTATATGAGAAGACAACAATCTGGGAATCTTATTTAAGGTTTTATCACCATCATCACCCTTTTTCATCATCTTTATTTCCCCCCATAGTTGTATTATGATGCACTACTTACACAGTGTGGTTCCAGGTCTCTAGCGACTCTGTGCAAATCAGGCTTCACCAGATGCAGGCGTGGATAGTGGCGCTCCCCACCTTCATGCGTCTGACCATCCAAAATGTGCGTGAGGTAGTAATCGAGGATCTTGACGTTGACGCAGCAGACATCCCCATCCTAAAAAAAAAAATCACAGTAAAGTTATGAATGAATGCACGAATCCATCTGGCATGCCGTGTCACTGACACGCCTGCAAAGCTTCATGCACTCACTTTTAATTTGTCGCTCGAGATCACAGGGATCAGGCGGGTCTCGTGGTCTCGGTCTTGCGCTTGTGCCTGTGGATGAGCACGTGACAGGACATCAGTATTAATGCATGCACAGTTACTCACTTTGTCGGAGTTTAATCCTGCACCATGGATACGTCATATTATTTTGATTTTGCATAATAAAGCCTTTTTTATAGCATGTTGCACCAGTATTGCAAACGTCAAATATAGGAAACGTTAAATGTTCCTAAATTTGTTAACTCACGTGTTTGGCCATGACCATGACGTTGTTCCAGGTCTCAGAGTTGTCCAAAGGGCGCGAGCGTGAACGCGCAGGTCGGGCATCCGCGCTCAGGGCGCAGCAGCAGGACAGCACAGCCAGCACAGCAATCAGAGCGCACTTCATCTTTTCCTCCCAAAAAACCCCCTGTGAGTCCTCTTACAGATCAGAACAAGCTGCACCGTCCTATTTCAGTGTTACACTGCTTGTGGTAACCTGCAATAACCTAGTTGTTTATATAGTCCCCACGCTGGCCTAGATCTCGTCCCAACGTCACTGCGGTGTGATATCACTCCTCTGATTTGGACGATTCCCCACCTGCTCATGTTCAGTTTGTGCACCTATCAGCACCTCTGACTCAGGTTAATTGGTTTGGAAATTCGCACACTGTGGTGGATCGGGTTCCTGAAACGTGCAATCCAAAGAGAAGTTGCTACACCTCCTATTCTGTTCTTTTTTTTTTTACTGCCTGTCTGGAACACACTTCCGGTGAAATTCCCCATGATGACGTTTTGGGACGCCGGAAACGTCTAATTAATGTATGGTTACAGTGGAAGCTCTTTATTATCTTTACAGTTGAGCAGCTTGAACAATCTTAGAGTAAACAGTTGCCAAGAGACTTCTAAGAGGTGTTGGACTGGTGCTCAGAAAGCCATATAGAGTGCTTAGAAAGCAGGGAAGGTAAATAAGTTAGGCAATTAAAATAGATCGAAATTGTGTTGATGCTCAGTGCTGCCATGACGTAGTCTGGACGTTGCACATCCCACAAATAAACCATAAAGTGTGTCCAGAGTATGGCTGAAACCCAAACAATGAAAAACCACCTACTATATGTGTACTATTTTTGGCTTCCTCTAAAGCATTATAAATCCACTCTATAGGAAAAAACCCTTCGGATAATTTAATGTTTCGAAATAATAAAAACCAGTCCTTGGAGTCTGGGTTTCGCAACACACTTGTACACTCAAATCTACACCCTGCAATGTGTTGAAAAGTTTTCCCAAAGAGATTTGTCTAATAAATATCATTTTATGACACCTAAACTTGAAAATGGAAGGGAAGTGCATTATGTAGAATCGGGATCAATGGCGTATATCCATGAAGGCCAGAGCAGCTCGCCTTGAGCCACCTGACTAACATACACATAATATGTATAATATTTGTTGTTTTTTCTGTCTTATTCCTCATTACCTCTGGTTTTGTGTGTGTGCTTAGAGAGCCAGAACCACTCTTTTAATAATACAGCAGCTTTTAAAATTCCAGTGATAATAATTTAAGTAAAATTAAAAACACAATACAAAATGCAGCAATCAGTGAGCAAAAGTGTTTTGTTTTTCAGATTTTGCATAAATTTTTCGACAATACATTTTTTAGACATTATTTTTTTAATTTAATTAAAGACTTAAATGCACATTCATTATAACCTTTGTTCATGACAACACTATATTATCAGTATCAAAATATACTTTGAGACAAAAAAAAGTACAAACCTAAAAAATGAGTTCCCTGAATTTTACTTAACACAATAACATGGGGCTGTGAGTGAAGGACAGTGATTTTTGCAGCAGTGTGGGCACCGGAATGACATTAGCTCTTTCCCCAGAAGTTTTCTTTCCTCTTCTGAGCACGGTCCAATACCTGGGATGCCATGGAGCAAGAAGCTGCTGACTGGAATGAGATCTGGGACATCCTTTCATCCAAATCTAATGGACGATTAGACTTAGTAAATATCCATTTGGAACATATTAGGTATAAAAATTAGGCAAAAAGTAACACAAAACAATACGGCAATGGAAAACAGTAAAGAAATCTTTGCTAAGTGTGCTTAAAAATCACAAAATTTATGATTTAATATAATACATAGTAATTACTGTATAATATGTTTTAATATCAATAACTAAATGCTAGGATGGGGGCATTAGGGGTTAAAACAGTCAATGCTTCCAGTATGTACACCACATCAAAAGGTAAAGGTTGACTGAACTAGGTTGCTGTGCACTCTGACAGACATAAATGTTGCTTCAAGTTTACCTTTAGTGATAAAAAGCTGACACTGAGTCTTCAGTAAATTAACCTGGAAATTTATTGTAAAAATCGCCACACTTTCATATGAATCATATTATTAATGAGAGAATTTTACCATCGTCAGAGAGACGATCATTGGAAGGGAAAACAGTTCTTTCTGGACGATGGACTCCCAGGTTGCCTATAAATTAGATGAAAATACAGAAAAGAGAAAACTTATTTTTATATTATTTTATGATTATATTATTGCAGTAATATTATAATGTACCAACCTAACTGTATACCTGATGGCATAATATTTATATAGCGTGTTCATTTAATGTGTAATTCTGGGATTGTTATAGTTTTAACCCTCTTGATGTCTTGATACATGCCATAGCAAATTCAAAAGAATATATCTAAATAGAAAAGTATCTGTCACATGAGTACTAAAGATGGTACGTTAGTATTAAACTATGAAATTGGATAACAGATGGAGTAGGGATTGTACTGCATTCAGTCAAACTTAACTCAGTGGGCCTTCTCGAAGATTAGCACGAGTGGACCCTCAGTGGAAAAAAACACATAGATACGTTAATGGAAAAAAAAAAAGGAAACAGAAAAAGAGAGTGGGGATGGGAGACTGACCTAAATAAGTCTCCTGATGCTGTTGGCGGTAACTTAACCTCACTCTTTTCCCTGACAGTAAATGACTCATTGTAACATTTATATGGCCATTATGCTTGTATGGCTTTTGTATACACTCCATGTGTTCACACTGGTAAAAAGAGAAAGGAAACTTAGTAATGAGGATATTCACTGGATAAGGATAGCATATGCCCTGCGATGGCCTGGCGAGCTGTCCAGGGTGTACTGTGCCCTCGCTCAGAGTCGGCTGAGATGGGCGCCAGCCTCCCCGCAACCCTAATTAGGATTAAGCGGTTCAGAAAATGAATGAATGAATGAAAGGATAGCATATAACATACCGTTATGCTGAAACTCCGGGTCTCTCATTGTGCCTTGGATTCTGTTGGCATGTGATGGAGTACTATCAATGATCCAAGCACTGCTTGCTTTTTTGGGAGGTGTTTTTCTGGCTGGTTTTGGCTCAGGCTGTATTTCTCGAGAGTCCTCAGCCCATGCTTCTTCTCTTAAGGGAAGCAGGTCTACTGTGGCCAGCCCTGCAGCTAGAGGGGAACGAGACGGACTCACGCCTTCGGTCTGTGAAATGGAGTAGAATGTGACTCTTGATCAGGATTAAATGTGGCATCACTCATCATAATTAAGCTAATTTTAAAGCTTCATCTAGCAGTTTACCATTTTCAAATAACCAGATGTGCTGCAGAAAGCTAGTTTTTATTATTGCAATCACAATAAGACCACTTTCATGGTTTCCTTTGCAATGAATGAATGAGCGAATAATGTTTATATCGCTTACGTAAAAAAAAAAATAGACAAGAAACAATACTAATAAAGAGAAACAATGACAAAATAAATCAATTAAATAATTAAACAAAATGACTAAAGAAAAAAAAAAAAAGCAACAACAGCAATAATAATAATAATAATAATAATAAAACACTGAAAATAATGAAGCAATGTGTTTGTTTATCTGAGGGGATTGCAAGCCCCCTGCATGACCTCTTCTCAAGGACAAATATGACATAAATGTAGGAGAAACACCCCGGGGACATTTTGGAATGGCTGTAGTAAACAGAGGTAAACCCATGCAAGCACAGGGAGAACATGTAACCTCCACAGTAACACTCTGTATGAGCACAGGGCTCATACCCAGCACCTTCTTGCTGTGAGGTGAGAGAGTTAACCACTACACCACCATAATCAAACCCCCCCCCTCCCCCCCCCCCCAAACAAAAAAAAAACAACCAGCTCGTAATTTACATATATTGGCATTTCTCTTTGCTCATTCAATAAGGATATTATAGTCCATGTAGTTCTAGTTGCTGAGTGTTATTAACACACACACACACACACACACACACACACATATATACATATTATGATATTCAGTGACATTTTTTGGAGAAGCCTTGTACCTTTCTGTTTCTTTCTGAAACTGAGACACAACTGAGGTGCCTGTAAGGTGAGTGAGCTTTTCCAAGTGGCAGTTCTCTCCTCCTGGAGGTCTTGCTATACTTAATCTTTGGTGGGGAGACAAATATCGCACCACCTACTAGGCAGAAGGAGAAAACCTACATGAGAATTGCAGTTTCACAGAGTTTTGTCACATATTATAGGCAGGAGGAAGACCAAATTTTCACTTACATATATTTATATTTGGCAGACGCCCTTATCCTGAGCTTACATTTTAATCTCATTTAAACAATTGAGCAGTTGAGGGTTAAGGGCCTTGTTCAAGGGCCCAACAGTGGAAGCTTGGTGACATGGGGCTTGAAACCACAACATTCTGATCCATCGATAAATTGTTATAAAGATTTAAACAACCTGTCGCTGGCTCTGTAACACTTCACTACAGAAAGATATAATGTTATATTGATGAGCTGGGAACAAAGTGTGCAAATGATTTCTTTACCATCCTCGACAATTTTATTTAAACGCAAACTTCCATTCCATTGAAACTTCTTCATTTAGTAGACACCTTTATCCAGTGTGGCTTACAAAACTAGAAAGATGACTCATCGCGCTATATTTCTTTCTTCCATTGCACTCATTATACAAGGTCACGGCATATTCACCCCGATTACAAATAGTTTCCAAACAAGTTTCTACCTTCTTCCACCAAGCATTGCAAAGTCTGTGGTCATTTTTTAGACTGGAGTTTTTTCATTATATAAATTGTATTGTCTGGGGGGTTTTTCCCTCATGTTTAAATTATCCAGTAATCTTTTTGGACATTGTCTATCTGTACATATTTAAGCGGTGTCTGGTTGCTTTAAATGTACTTGTAACTTCGATTCTCTATCATAAGCTGTCTGAAGTCTTGTTTTAGTTGATTGAAGAAGTTCATTTTATCTGGTGTTTCCATTTGTGCAGTCAAAAAACTAACACAAAACCCCAAATGAACTATGTTCATACTTAAATCTGAATATATATATAAAATACAGGAAGTTATAGTATGTTCTGCTTTGAAAAATAATGAGGTAAGGAAAGTATAACAATAAGAATAAAGGAAGTTACATATATCTCTATAGAATAGATGATTGACAGCTCTATGAGAAACTTTCATGGCTGCAGGTGTTTGTTTAGTAAATGCTTTGGGTAGTAAATTCTTTAGTGTCATTCAAATATGTGGGTGGGCTATATGGCCAAAAAAAACAACCCATCACCATTCCATAACATTTCTGAATAATATTTGTGAATATTTCATATTATTTATTGTGTATATATTTTAATATTTTATTATTGTGTGTATTTTTTAATATTTGTGTCAATTTCTAATTCACTGATGAAAGATTCTCCTTATTTAAGTTGAAATAAAGTATGTACAGTACATTGTACATTATAGTCTACCGTCAAGAGAACTGGGCTCTGTTCTACAAATATCCAAAATGTGCAAATTATCACTTGACATTTTTCAGAAGGGTAAGCTCCTGTAACATACATCACACAGCAGGTGTACAACAAGTTCATGACAGAAAATTGGACAAATTTCCAGGACAGTTGTGGATGTGTCAAATGAGACACACCTGTTGTGTGACAGAAAATGCCATCTTGGAGTTTTGGAGTTTTGGACATGTTGAAAAAGATTCCATCTCACAGGTAATTCCCGATGTCAGATCCATCTCCTAAATCTGTTATGGGATGCCCTATGACATCCTATGATGTCCTACAGCAGTGTTATAATAGACATACACATTTCATAGGTATATATATATATTTACCAGCTAGCCATTTTCATTTTCTTTATGATGTGGGCTTGTACACATTTTATATATCTTTATTAATAGTTGCAGTGCTGACTGTACCATGAGTGCACCTTGATGTCATATAAATGGCTGCAGTAGAATCAGATGTATGTATGTTGGGTCTGTATGCAAAAAAAATTTACATTTGTTTGTCCCCAGTGGTAAAGAACTGTGTGGGTTCCCCTGTTCAACAATGAAACACGCAATCGCCACTTGAGTTTTAGCACCCCCTTGTGTAGAGTCTTTTTACTGCTAAACATGAGTGAGTTGCCAGTAAAATCTATTGTAGTGCTTCTCATCCAAAAAGATATCTGTCATGAGATAGGGTAACCCTGTGTAGTATAACAGAACTTCTCCCCCCAGTGTTTATAACTGTATCTAAGGAACCTGATGTACATTTTATATACAACACAGAAGTAGACTGTAATTTTTAAAATGTTTATATATAACACTACATCATTGCAATACTATAACATTATTACACACGGTTAGGTATATAAGTATGGACTGCAATGGGGTGCCACTTGTTGAACGAAAATGAAAAGTGCATTGAAATGAAAAGTAATTAGTAGTTATAGTTATTGTTCTTTTGTTCTTGTTACTTTGATAGCTTATTCACATTTTTGGACAGTCGTACTAAGCATTT
>JBCNYH010000024.1:12472134-12486969 GCA_039654325.1 Tandanus tandanus
TGGCCTTTGATAACCCAGTTAGCTGCACTGGGGGGACAGCAGTGACAACCCGGTGATAGTGGGGCTTGAACCCCCAAGCTTCAGATCAGTAAGTCAACACCCTACCACCAGGCCACCACTGCCCCTGGTTTAATGCTAATGTTTACAAAGAATTTACATAGTAAATTTTACTAATTTATAATCACAAGAAATGTGAATAAAATCTGAAAAAAAGCCCTGAAAAGCAGGCAAAACCCCTTCAGCCCACGCACCACACTATACAAGGTACAAGGAGCTAGTGCAAGGAATGCAAATTCAAGATGGTAGGTTCGGCAGCAGTATTGGATATGGAATCGCAACGAAAATCGATAGGCTTGTGTAGTTACACAGTCCCTCCAAACAAAAGTGTTGATGAGCCATAGCATTTTTGAGCTAGTGTGCAGAATACAAATTCAAGATGGCTATATCAGAACATGAAAAAATCATTAGGCTTGTGTCCAAACATCCACACCAAAAATGGTGATGATTGGTGATGGCATTTTTGAGTTAGCATGCAGAATTCAAATTCAAGTTAGCAGCAACAGCAGCCATATTGGATATGGGACTGCAAGAAAAATCAATAGGCTTGTTTAGTGTAACGTTCTAGGCACATCTTGTAACTATAGTAACATAAGAAGTGTATATGAAAGAACATATATCTATTGTGATGTAGTGATGATGTCACAGATAGTTATATTAGCTTTATAAGTGTGAAGAGTACTCTGCAGTGGTTGTTGGATGGACTACGCCGGAATCTGGACAACTAAAAGCATTTCACCAAGAATACTCAAAAAACCCCAAGACTCCACCCATCACGAGTCACCAAGTACTGTCACAACCGTCGCCTGTCGCCTCCCACCTTCACTACAACCAGCCTACGACTGCGTCTCTCCCGACTAGGTTACTTACTATACTGTTGATTGCTATATTCATTGGCTCATCTTTAATAAATTGTTAAACCGACTTCCATTGCCTGACTTGGATCATTCCAAACACTTCTGGAACTTGCACTAGTCCGTCACAAATTGGGGGCTCGTCCGGGATAGAACAATTTTGTTTATATTGAGCCATTGTACGTAGCACCATGTCTGAGCTTACAAACTTTATAAAAAACCCCACCCTAGAGTCTTTGGAGACTTTTCAACACTTAAAGAAGATCACTATAAACCTTGAGATTGACATGAAGAAAAATAAGGCAGACATATGAAAGCAATACAAAAAGCTTTAGTTGAGACAGGTTTGCTGCCAGGGGAATCGGCGCGAGACTAGTGATCCCCTAGGCGCCTTAGAGGGAAAGATTAAGGGAAAACATGAATCAGCGCACGACTTTGATGACCCCCAAGGCACCTCAGGGGCAGTAAAGGGTGGAGATAGAGAACTTCGACTCAGAGAAAAAGAATTAGAGATCCGCCGAATGGAGGCAGAAAATGAGATACGCCAAATAGAAATGGAGATGAAGAAAATGGAAATGGAGATGAAGAAAATGGACATGGGCCAACATGGACATGAAACTCAACCTACTAAAGACGAGTCACAGCCAAAATTTGATTATGGTAAACATGTAAAGCTGTTACCACCCTTTAATGAGGATGCAGTCTACAAATATTTTATTCACTTCGAAAGAACTGCCACCAAACTCGACTGGCCCCAAGAAACATGGTCGGTCCTACTGCAAAGTGTGCTAAAAGGCAAAAGCCAAGAAGCATTTGCTTCACTTCTGGCAGAAGAAAGTCAAGAGTATCATGTGGTCAAGGCCGCTATCCTCAAAGCCTATGAGCTGGTGCCAGAGGCTTACTGCCAGAAATTCAGGAACTATCATAAGCCAGACGACCACACTTACGTGCAGTTTGCCCATAAAAAAGAAATGCTGTTTGACAGGTTGTGCAGATCAAGTAAAATTGACTGCCTCAACAAAATGAAGCAAGTTATGCTGCTTGAGGACTTCAAAGGATGTGTCCACGATGACCTCAAAACCTACCTGAATGAACACAAAGTTGACACGCTTCGGGAGTCTGCCATCCTCGCTGATGACAACGTCCTTACTAATAAGAAAGTCTTTGTGAAGAGGATTGATGACTATGAGAAGCCAAAGCCTTACTCCGGTCAAAAGCCTGAGTCCTCAGCCATAACAAATCCAGGGTCCAGGAAAAGAAATCTGAGAAAGATCAGACCAGGTCAGGTCCTGAGTGTATTGTAAGAAACAAGTTCACATAATGATCAAATGTTACACTCTAAAAGGGAAAAAACAGCCTATTGTGTTTATTTCCTCTAAAAAGCCTTACGAAATGCATTATAAGGCTCCTAAACATTATGTCAAGCAGTCTGTCATTAGCGTGTCCAAGCGACAGTGTCCTTCGTTGGCGTAACCAACCCTGTACCGATCAAGATCTTGCGAGATACAGGGGCAGCTCAATCTGTGTTATTAGAAGGTGTATTACCTTTAGATTCGAATTCAGCCACTGGTAAATCTTCAATGTTGCAAGGTTTTGAGGGTGGTTGAATTACAGATTCCTTACATAATATTGAGTTAAAGTGGGACTTGGTATCAGGTCCCGTGACTGTTGCCGTTATGCCACACCTCAGAATAGAGAGTGTTTCATTACTATTGGGAAATGATTTGGCGGGTATCGGTTGTTGCCAGAGAGTCGATGCTGAGCCCAAAGCCTATGAACCAATCCCATCATCAAATAAATTACATTGTTGAAGAAGAGAATCCAGATGAGTTTCCTTCTCTTCTGGTAACGCAAGTTCCAGCCAAGAAAATGGCTAAATCACAGAAAGTTGATTTTGAAGATGACATTTTGGATTTATCACAGATATTTGCTGATCCCAGTGAGGATCTTGGTCATGCTTCAGATGTGAATAATAAGATGTCAGTTACGTCCAAGACAAATATGTCTTTGACAAGAGAAAAGCTCTCTCTGAAGAGAAGTTGGCTAAAGTCCCAGTCGGTTATTCTGTCAGAGATGGAGTCCTGATGAGGAAGTGGAGACCCCCAGATGTTCCAGCTTCCGAAGACTGGGCAGCTATACACCAGATTGTGATTCCAAAGGCATATTGTCCCGAGGTCTTGAGATTGGCACACGAGGCCCCATTCAGAGGTCACTTAGGTGTAAACAGAACTTGTGATAAGCTCACGAAACACTTTTACTGGCTGAAGACAAGGCAAGAAGTATCTAACTTCTGCCGAACTTGCTACACGTGTCAGATGGTTGGAAAACCGAATCAGAGAATTCCTGCTGCACCACTGAAGCCTATACCAGCCTTTGAAGAACCATTCAGTAGGGTCATCATCAACTGTGTTGGTCCCCTGCCCAGGACTAAATCTGGCAATCAATATCTGTTGACCATCATGTGTGCATCCACGTGTTTTCCCGAAACAATCCCTCTGAGGAGTATCAAAGCTCTGAATAACGTGAAGGCCCTAATTAATTTCACATTGTTTGGCCTACCAAAGGAAATCCAGTCTGATCAAGGGTTGAACTTCATGTCGGGCCTATTTGTGGTATATCAACTTGGAATCAAGCAGATAACATCCAGTGCATACCACCCAGAGTCTCAGGGAGCCTTAGAAAGATTTCACTCGAACCTGAAGAATATGATCAGAACTTAGTGTTTCGAGAACGAGAAATGCTGGGATGAAGGGATTCCACTGCTGCTGTTCGCCACTAGAGAGTCGGTGCAAGAATCGTTGGGATTCAGCCCATTCGAGTTGGTGTTTGGTCACATGGTGCGAGGCCTGTTAAAGCTCCTGGATGAGAGATGGCTTCAAGAGCCCCCTGGGGATGTCAGCCTGCTAGATTATGTGTCAAATTTTAAAAAGAAGCTACATCACGCATGCGTACTGGCGCATGAAAATCTGAAAAGTGCTCAGCGAAAGATGAAGCAAATGTTCAACCATCAAGCCGAAGGCCGCTGTTTCGACCCAGGAGACAAAGTGTTGGCGTTACAACCTGTCCCTGGAAGCCCTTTGCAAGCAAGGTACCATGGTCCATATGAGGTCATCAGAAAAGTCAATGATGTCGACTCCATCATAACCGACGAAAAACCTCTCAACTATGCCACATTAATATGTTAAAGGCCTGCCACCAGAGGGCCAACGAAGTCTTAGTGGTGAACAGCTGCCCTCAGGCTGAATTTGAGGAAGCCCCTATTGTGAAACTAAACAAAGATCGTCCTATGAGACTGAGAAACTCCGACATCTTGTCTGACCTACCACGGAAGCTAAGCCACTTGCAGACGTCAACTAGCCGATCTCCTGTTAGAATTCAAGGCATTATTCCCTGATGTGCCAGCAAGAGCCACATCGCTCAACATGATGTGGATGTCGGAAAAGCACCCGTACCGCGTCAACCCCCACAAGGCTGAATTAATGCAGAAAGCAATGCCCTACATGCTGGAAAATGACATTAAGCCAAGCAAGAGCGACTGGGCTTCAACTTGTGTTAAGGTTAAGATTCGCAAGCCAGAAGGTACAGTTTTGTTTTGAACTGAAATTTGGACCAGTAAATTTATGAGGTTCCGCCTTGTGAACCAACAGAAAGAAAGGAAATAAGACTGTGGTGTCAATTCTCCCATCTGCCAGTCTCTAGTGACTTTGAGCAAATGGTGGTATACACCCTCAAGAGGTTGCCAGCCTACTGTAGGGCTAACAGTGTCCCAGGCAACCATCCACACTAACATTCACACCTAGGGGCAATTTAGAGTATCTAGTAGACCCAATGTTCAAGTATTTGGACTATATTAGTAAATGGGTGTATCTGAAGGAAACCCATGCAAGCACAGGGAGAAAATACGAACTTGCGGCTTGATTAAGTTTATTAAGTAGTGATCACTTCAGACATCACCTTAATGTTTTATTTCTATTGCTTGCTGCACATCTGGATGGGTATTTCACCTATTCTACCAATATCTTTCTTACTTCTTTCCACCTGAAAAGCTTTTCTTAAAGCACTGTTGACACTATATGGAACCCTAAAGAGTTCTTCAGTCCTTTAGCCTTATGTGCTCTATGTAGAGTCCTGCAATACAGTTATCAGAGAGGGCTCCAAGAATAATAACAGAGAACTTCATCATTCAGTGAATACATGTGTAGTGTAGTGATACCCCAAGCTCGGTTGCATTAACTGGCCTTCAACAGCAAGATGCAAGAAATCTATAATAAAAGAAGCCCAAAGTAGCCATTCATAAATGATATAGGGTGGGACAGTGGAATAGTGGTTAGCCCGTCCGCCTCACAACAAGAAGGTCCTGGGTTCGAGTCCTGGGCTCGGTGAGGGCATTTTTTATGTAAGTTGCATGTTCTTCCCGTGCTTGTGTGGGTTTCCTCAAGGTACTACGGTTTCCTCCCACAGTCCAAAGACATGCACATTAGGCTAATTCTCTGTTCCAAATTGCCCTTAGGTGTGTGTGTGTGTGTGTGTTCGCCCTGTGATGAACTGGTAAGCCGTTCAGGTACCCTGCCTTTTGCTAGAGTCGGTTGGGATATACTCCAGTGTCCCTGCGATCATAGTAGTTTAAAGCGGTTCAGCATATGAATGAATAAATGTCTAAAGGGTGCATTTTTGCATTTTTTTACAGTGAAGTCTGTCAAACAAATTGACCAGAGGTAATTCTGCATTAGAAAAAGAAAGTAGCTTAAAGATTATTTTCCATTGTAGACCTTTGGTTTTATTTTAATAAAAGGTGGATGGTTGTGTAGAGCAACCTGTAACTCAGGATTTGTTTGCAACTTGCTTGATAATTAAGAATAAACAAACCATCTTATATGAGTACATGCAAAGTGATATAATCTGCAAATCACACAGCCTTGAGTACATATTTATAGGAAAGATAAGGGCGCCTGAGACCACAGCAACAAAAGAGAGAATGAAATGGTAGGCAGGTCATTTACCTCGTGATACCACCCGTGACCCTATAAGATTGATGACACAAATCAGTGATTAGCATGACCCTGATAGCATATTTGCTAGCATTTGATACATACTGTTATGTCTCCAAAGTTTACACAGGATGCTGCCTTTTTTTTTTTTTTTTCATTAAAGCTTTGATGAGTAATAGTACACAGCATGTTGGTTTGCTACCAGTTACAACTCATCATAATATAAAACAGTCCACAGCAGTTTGCAAAAGTTGTTTATGTCTATTGTTTAAAAGTGAGCAGTTTGACTTTTCTAGAGTTTAGAACTATAGTTTGGGGGTTATTTTAAATAATAGAACATTTTATAATTTTAACCATTTAAATTAAAAGTACGGATATCTGAGTTGTGATCTTCCACCATGGAGTATTTAACACTCCTTAACCCTGCTAATCAATACTTTTAGGACGACCTGAAAGGTGGACCAGCTGCGATGATGAAATATCAGATATTACCTCTCCTTGCTCCCTGTTTTATTTATTATGGTATGGTATGTGCCTTCAGTCGACTCTTGACAACTCTATTCTCATAGAGTCCTCTTAGCAGTATTTTTTTCAGGGTAGGCTGCTAGGCCTTTTCCTTAACCTTTCATAGCACCTGGTATTCCCAGGCAGTCTACTCAAGTACTAACCAGGCCCGACCCTGCTTAGTGTCTGAAATCAGATGAGGCTGAGCATTCACTGGGTGGTGGGGCTGGTGGTGTAGTGGTTAGGGTGCTGAGCTCATGATTGTGAGGTCATGGGTTTGAATACCCGTTAGACCCCCACTGTGCTAAAACCCCTGAGCAAGGTCTTAACCACAAGTGAGCCTCTGTCCACCCAGCAGTATAAATGGGTACCAGTAAAAATACTGGAAAGGTAACCTGCAATGGACTAACATCCAATCCAGGAGGAGTTGAACTCCTAGTCGATTCACGCTACAGAAACTGGGATAAACTTCGACTTGATGAGCCTCTACGCTCAAGTGTAAAAAGCTCTATGGACTTTACCTACCTACCTTTCCCTGGGTGACTGGAGGGCTATTTATTATGGTTATGATTTTTATTTTGATTTTTCAGAATGAATAGGAAAGATAAATGTTTTACATTTTGTAAGGAATAATCAGTCCACTTGGGGGCATACTGTTATAGGAAAATTATTTACAGTGCATTGTTATGATGTTGCCTGACACAAAGCAAAATTATTGCTACCACCTATAAGTTTCTTATTTTCCTATAACAACATGCCCTGAAGTGATTTATTTCTCTTATACCACAACAATTTGACAACAATTACAATTATTAATTTAAAAATAAACCGTAAGTTCTACTTTTTTAAACATTTACAGTTACTTTTAATGTTGTGGGACATCTATTAAACAAGCTAGTTCCTTATGTTACTTATATTATAGTAGCTATAAACAGACAGTTACATTATAGCCACTGTATATGGTCCCAGCTGGCATGGTGGCGTAGTGGTTAGTACGTCCGCCTTCCAGCAAGAAGGTCCTGGGTTTGAGTCCCAGGCTCAACGAGGGTGTTTCTGTGTGGAGTTTGATGGATCTCCTGTGGGTTTCTTCCGGGTTCCCACCGTCCAAAGACATGGCCATTAGGCTAATTAGCTCTTCCAGATTGCCGTTAGATATAAGTGTGAGTGTGAATGGTTGTGTGTTCAGGGTATACCCTTCCTTCACCCAGTGTCGGCTGAAATAGGCTCCTGCCTCCCCGTGACCCTAATAGGATTAAGCAGTTTGGCAAATGAGTGAGTGAGTAACTGGTCCCTCACCAGCCTCTTTTCCCCCCCTCTGTGTTTTGAACTATGAGGCTTTTCCTTGTGAAGTAACATCACATTTTTAAATCCTTTTTTGTTCAGTCTAACATTATGTGCAATGTCCACTATACATTACACTATATTATTTAGTTGTTGCTATAGGAACAATAATGTATTGGAGTAAACAGTAATATGAAGCCATAATAAGAGTTATGGCGGTAGTAATGTTAGTTTTGCTGTCATAGAAAACTAAGTAACACCTTGTGAGCAATTATATTTAAAGATTTAGCATCACTCTAGTATAAACTCATAGTGTTTAACACGTCCGATCCTCCCCCCAGTGCAGCTAACTGGATTATCAAAGGCCGGCCATATCTCTCAATGTCTATGGTGAGAGGCATGTAAAAGAACCATTGCTGATTTTCGTCACGAGTAGGCTGCATAGCCGTCAGCATGTTTCTGCCCTGCGATGGCCTGGCGAGCTGTCCAGGGTGTACTCTGCCCTCCCCCCGAGTCGGCTGAGATGGGTGCCAGCCTCCCCGCGACTCTAATTAGGATTAAGTGGTTCAGAAAATTAATGAATGAATGAACGTCCGATCCACAGTAAGAAGGTCCTGGGTTTGAGTCCTGGGCTCAGGCATTTCTGTGTGGAGTTTACATGCTCTCCATATGCTTGCATGGTTTCCTCCGGGCACTCCGGTCTTCTCCCACAGTTGAAAGTCGTGCACAGTAGGCCAAATTGCCCCTCGGTGTGGATATGAGTGTGAATGGTTGTGTGTGCTGGCCCTGCAATAGTTTGGCGAGCCTTTTATGGTGTACCCCGCCTTTGCCCAGAGTCAGCTGAGATAGGCTTCAGAATCCCCGCAAATCTAACAGGAGTAATTGGTTTGGCAAATTTGGCAAACAATAAATTTAATATTACACTAAGAATATCATGCCTTGCATTCAGTATTTGTGTTGTATGCTCACAAATTCTTCCATAGTGTAAGGGTGAGGATGAGGCATGTGAGGTTATAGCTTACCTCCTCTCCTACAGTCCTGGACCTGACCCAGGCACCATCTCTATAGCAGTACTGAAGCGGAGAGCGGAAGTTTGCACTATATTCAGTCTTTACCTTCCTACAATAGGCAAAAAAGATCAAACTGGTTTGTGCCATATTGTCCATCTTGTGTATTGTATACAGTACGTACACCAACATATGAATGGCAATCAATAGTGAGATGAATCATATGACATCAGGTTTCATTTATTTTATCTACAAAAGGCAAAACCATACACACACCTCATCACTGTGGGTGAAACAGCTTTCTGGGCTTGTGGCATCTCCAGTTTCTGCTCTACAGGCAGTGACTCTGACCGAGAAGTTTTCTCTTTGGGGCTTGACTTCCTGCTGAGGCGCTGATGCCGTGGTTTCTTCTTCTTTCTCTGTCAGTAGCGCCATATGAGAGTTAAAACAGGAGACAAAAGGTTGAAAACCGTGTTAACCTTTATTGCTTAGTCTGTACGAAATGAACTCCTGGCAAATGCTTGCTGTACTAATTACACTAGTACCTTCTCTGGGGTGATATTCTCCATTTTGAGAGAAGGAATCTCATTTAGTTCTATATCTCTTCGTAAGCGTGGGCCTTTGGGTGGAGGCGATCCTTTAAAGCACCTCTTGTACTCGCTCTCCATTACTACTGGATTAGATTTAAAAGGTGGGAGAGACCCAGTGCTGGAGTACAACATCTAAAACAGACAGCCAAAATGAACAATATCACTCAAATGAAATTGAAACAATTCTTTTTGGGTTTAGTGCAGCGATGAAGAACCATTAACTTTCCCAAGAAAAAGAGTCACCATGTTCATTACAGCTTTCTGCTACTCGTCCAGTTATGTGGTATAAAGTAGCTCTCTGCTGCCATCTAGTGTTTTTTTCTTAGGCTGAAGTGCAACAAAGCAAACTTAACAAGGCTTTTTCTAGTCAATATGGAGACCGGCCGGCACGGTGGCGTAGTGGTTAGCAAGTCCGCCTCACAGCAAGAAGGTTGTGGGTTTGAGTTCCAGGCTGGACAAAGGCGTATCTATGTGGAGTTCGCATGTTCTCCTGGTGGTCGTGTGGTTTTCCTCCGGGTACTCTGGTTTCCTCCCACTGTCCAAAGCTATGCACATTAGGTTAACTGGCAGTTCCAAATTGCTCCTCGGTGTAAGCACGAATTGTGTGTGTGTGTGTGTGTGTGTGTGTGTGTGTGTGTGTGTTGGCCCTTTGATGGATTGTTGAGCTGTTCTGGATGTACCTCGCCTTTGCCCAGTGTCAGCTGAGATAGGCTCCAGGCTTCCTGTGACCCTAGTAGGATTAAGTGGTTTGGTGAATGAAAGAATAAATATGGTGACCAAAAACTGTACTGCCATTACATTACTCAGTAAATATGGACCACCCCCTCAGTGCAGCTAACTGGGTTACCAAATGCCGGCCATATCCCTCAATGTCTATGGTGAGAGGCATGTAAAAGAACCATTGCTGATTTTCGTCAAGAGTAGGCTGCATTGCCGTCAGCATGTTTCTGCCCTGCGATGGCCTGGCGAGCTGTCCAGAGTGTACCCTGCCCTCGCCCAGAGTCAGCTGAGATGGGCGCCAGCCTCCCCGCGACCCTAATTAGGATTGAGCAGTTCAGAAAATGAATGAATGGATGAGTAAATATGGACGTAGCACAATGCACAGTGGTTATTATGTCCATCTTCGTGCAGTGTCGGCGGCTGAGATAGGTACCAGCCTCCCCGCAACCCTAGTAGGATTAAGCGGTTTGGCAAATGAATGACTTAATGAGAGAGTAAATATGGACTGTTATGTGCTGTGTAAGTTTGATAAAGTACCTCTTGGGCTGTGAGAAGAGGGGATTCAGCTGCTGAAGTTTTCCACTGAAACTGCTTCTGATATTCAGAGCTCTGGCGAACGTTCCTCTGGCGCGCTGACTTCAGGCCTGCCTTCTTCCTTAAACCATGGATAATCTGTGGAACATAACATGCTCTAGTAGTCTGGTTTAGCAAGTAGCATTTCCACATCCCAGCTCCAGGATCCTGTGGCTCCACCACAGACCACAAAGCAGTTATTAAACCTGAATGAATGTCCAGTGGTCATTACTGCATTTAAACCGACTGATATGAGAGTGATCTGGTAAGAACATACTGATAAATATATCAAGATTTTAGGAGAATTAGTACTTAAGTGCACAGTAATGCTTTGCACCCAACCATCTAACAGTTTACAGAACCTCAGGTTAATTTTCTGTATTGGTGCAATCAGCTGATAATAATTCTTTCCCCTATTTTTGCTAGACTACAAGTTTGATTATTACTTGCCTCGTCTGATGGCTGTTTTTGTGTCTGCTGGTCATCAGAGGTCCTGGATATATGACCAGACGAACATTTTTCCTGGACTAGGGTTGTTTTTGAACCTCTTATTGGTTTAGTTGTACTTGGAGATAGAAGGGTTTCTCGATTCTCTCCACTGTCTCTTTGTGTTACGGAGACCACAGCTGGAGGGGAAGCACCCAGAGTTATAATCTGCCCCCTGGTTAAAACTCCTGGATCTCCCCAATGGAGTGAAGTGGATACTTGGGGTGGGTTCAACACAGGGGCTCTCTTCTTTGATTGCAACTGGGGTTCTCTGCAAATTCCTTTAAGCAAATAGAAAACAAAACAAGATTAACCATATAATCCTTTCTTTATAGGAAAATGAAAGGAAAGCCTTCAAAACTCTCATGTTACACTGAAAATATGTACATTTTCATCATCAGGTGGTTTTTACTTACGTCTACGAAGCTGCAATCTGACAAAATATGTTCGATAGTTTGTATTAGCCTGCCTGAAAAGCCACCATTTGTAGATCATTTCACTCTTGTGATAGCAGCAAGATAACGGCAAAAATAACAGTATACAGATTTTAAACTAACAAATCAGATAGAAACTAGTGAACTTCTGAATAAATTAAAGCTAGGCACATCTGCACGTAATACTACATTAAATTTACATACATCAGACAGGCGTCTGCTCATTAACATGAACACATGATCAGTACATTTAATGCACAACACTTCCACGTTTACCGTTTCTTCAACGTCAATCACTTACAACTTTTCGAAGTACACTGCCGCCCCCCATTTGTTGCCCCACGGATTTATTACTTTCACTAATATTTATTACTATTCATTTATTTTTCCCATAAAAGTTTTATTAAGCGAAGTGTGTTTTGATGGTGTGGACATAAACTATGCATGCAAACTTGTATTTTGGGTGAGCTTTTAAGTTTGGGTTTGATTCCCCTTTAAAAATAATTACGAAAACATTAGCACTTAATATTTATAACAATGAAAGAATTCATATCAGAGATTCATAAATAACCATAAGATGTGCATATGTCACATCATCTGAAACACTCAACCCGACACTCACTACACTTCCCAGCAACCCCTGCACTGATCCCAGTCCCCTAATTATTGACAATTTGTACTTAAGAATAAATTTCTCTGTGAAGTTTTTTTCCCCCAATTCTGGTTCTATTGTATGAAACAATTATTGAATAATCCTTCAGAATGGAAACTGGCTCATCAGACAGTCATGGTTGTTATTTTCCTAAAATACACTCTCTCATTAGTCTGTCATTAGCAAGTCCAGCAATACACCAATACATCACACTGTACAGAAAAACACACACGCTTAACTGAAAACAGCTTTAGATATAATCACTGGCTTATAAAGTAGTCATTTCAAATTATTTTACTAATTTAACAATTAGTTAATTGCTTCCACTAATGACATGATCTTTAGCAACATGATCTTTAGGGACTTTACAGAAATGTATTGTAATTTGATTATAATGTTGTAGTAAAGAAATAATAGACCACTGAAGGCCAGCTTTATTAAAAGTACTGTCAATATTTACTAAGGAGACACAGTGACAAGATTGCGCCTGGGTGTTGGGGTGTCCAAAACTTTCTTCTTTTGTGACTGGCCCTGTTGCATATGCATGTCTGGAACTTCCTTTTTCAAGGCACAAAATATGGGGAGAAGAAGATTTAAATCAAGCATGCAAACTGATTTACTAAGGTTTGCAAGACACAATTTACTGCTGATTGCGGCTATATTTACCACCAGAAAAAAGCATGTATGTCCTGCTCCGGAGGCATGGCTATGTCTGACACAAAAGTCCAGACCTCTGTACATCTCACATATCGTCTCCAGTAGTTGAACTCAAAATGAAAAAAGAGATATCCTTACATAAAATAGTCAACTTTGTTCCAAGCAATGATGATTAGTTCTCAAATGACCTCAAAGCAGCTAAACAGGACACTTTAGTTTTGCCGTAGACTTAATCACTCAGTATGTTTTCCTCTTACAAGAAACTATGCTACTTGTTGAGAAGTAATTTCTTTCTTTTCTTTTTTTTTTACTTTTTAATTATGATGGCATAACATCATTCATTCATTCATTTTCTTTAATGCTTATCTATTGCAGGTTGAGGGTGGGCTGGAGCCAATCCCAACTGACACTGGGTGAAAGACGTAGTACACCCTGAACAGGTCACCAGTCTAACGCAGGGCTAACACAGAGAGACAGACAGCCATTCACACTCACATTCACAGCTATAGGCAGTTCAGAATAGCCAGTTGACCTAACCTTCGTGTCACTGGACTGTGGGACAAAACCAGTACCCAGAGAAAACCAATGCAGGTGAGGGGAAACATGCAAGTTTGAATTCAAATCCTGCTTACTGAGAGACAACAGTGACAACCACTGCATCTCCGTACCATCTGTAGCATACCACGTAACATAATTTAAAAATTAACAGGTAAGATTGTCTCACTAAAAAAAAAAAACATTTTTAAGAGACAATATATTAAATATGTAGCTGAATTCCATGACTGTTTTATTGATCATTCAAAATATTTTCAGAGTAGACAGTCAGGTAACTATGCTGCATGTGCCAGTTGTGCAATATTCATCCAACTTATCCAATTGCAAAGATGCAATAATTCGGTTATCCCATGGTAATGATACAATGCCAAGAATTATTGGATGGCTTTCAAACAAACATAAACAGGAAAATCTCTTGAATGAATAATACAACCCATTAGTATATATTACACAGGAACGGCACGATCGGATTGGTCTGCGATTTTGGGATTAAAAAATATTCGATGTGAAACAATGAAGAGAAGAGAAGAGAAGAGAAGAGAAGAAGAAAAGAAAAAAGAGAGGAGAATAGAAGAGAGGACAGCAGAGGACAAAACAAGAGAAGAGAAAAGAATAAAAAAGAGAGCAGAAAAGAGAGGAGATGGAGAGAAGAGGAGAAGAAAAGTAAAGAGAGGGAGAGAAAGAAAGGAGAAAGAGAAGGAGAGAGGAGAAAAGTAGAGAAGAAAGAAGAGAAGGAGAGAAGAGAGGAGAAAGAGAAGGAGAGAAAAGAGGAGACAGAGAAAAGAGGAGAGAAGTGAGGAGAAGGGAAAAAAGAGGAGAGAGGAGAAAAGAGGACAGAAGAGAGGAGGAGAGAATAGAAGAGAGGACAGCAGAGGAGAAAACAAGAGAAGAGAAAAGAATAAAAAAGAGATCAGAAAAGAGAGGAGATGGAGAGAAGAGAAGAGAGAAGTAAAGAAAGGGAGAGAAAGAGAAGGACAGAAAAGAGGAGAAGTGAGGAGAAGGGAAAAAAGAGAAGAGAGGAGAGGAGAAAAGAGGACAGAAGACAGAAGGAGAGAAAAGAGGAGAGAATAGAAGAGAGGACAACAGAGGAGAAAACAAGAAAAGAGAAAAGAAAAGATTTTAAAAAAAGCAGAAAAGAGAGGAGATGGAAAGAAGAGAGAAGTAAAGAGAGGGAGAGAAAGAGAGGAGAAAGAGAAGGAGAGAAAAGAGGAGATGGAGAAAAGTGGAGAGAAGTGAGGAGAATGGAAAAAAAAGAGAAGAGAGGAGAGGAGAAAAGAGGACAGAAGAGAGACGGAGAGAAGAGAAGAGAGGCAAAGGAGAAAAGAGAAGTGAGGAAAAGGGAAAAGAGGACAGAAGACAAGAGAAAAGAAGAGGAGAGGAGAAGAGAAGAGAGTAGAAGGGAAGAGAAGACAGGAGAGGACAGAAGAGAAGAGAGGAGAGAGGAGAAGAGAAGAGAGGAGAGAGAAGAAGAGAAGAG
>JBCNYH010000024.1:12529799-12544764 GCA_039654325.1 Tandanus tandanus
TATATATATATATATGTATATATATATATATATATATATATATATATATATATATATATGTATATGTATGTGTGTGTATATATCGATCTATATATTTATGGCTAGATATAGGTGTATATGTATGTATGAATATTTTTCTATATTTATTTATTATATTTCATATATATTCTAAGTTTGCCCAGAAAAAGAAAAATTATAGATGCTTATCTTATCTGTGGTTTGAATTGAGTGAAAATTAAGGCGATTACGCTCCATCCCCTAATTTCATGTATTGAAACCACTTGTGAAAACGCCTTTTTGAATGTAGCTCTTTGCAAGCGCAGTTATAGCACACAGCAAGATAATCACTACAAACACACTGCAGTGTTTAGTGCCTCTTCTGTTTTCTGTGCACTGTTGATATCGCTAATCTTTTCCCTTTTCTTTGACTAAGCATTTTTTTCAGACTAGGGAGCCTGTTGATCGATGAGATGTCACAGTGTTTGTGGTTTCCTTTGGGCGTATAGAGTGTAAAGGAGTACACAAAAACTCATCAACTCACAGCTGTGTTACAGAGATGTACGCGCCTTACATGACACTGATGTGGGCGTCCCAGAGAAGGTGTTGGTTGATGATTATGAGGCAGGTCTATGTGGTTTCCGTTTTTACATGGTGGCATAAGTCATGTAGACTGCCTCGGACCCTTATCTGTTACAGAACGAGTTTCCTGTGTCCGTGTGAGTAACGGACAGCAGCTCCTTGTGTCAGGAGTCAGAGAAGCCTTCTGTATGGGCATGAATGTTCAATGCATTAATTCTGCACATCCATCCATTCATTTTTGCTCCATGTTGGACATCGTTTTTTTTGTTGTTTGGTAATAGTCATTAGATTTTTTTTTTCCAGACCAACTTTAATATCTCCACCAAGGACAGGCATCACTGTGTTTGCTGAGACACATCAATCAAAATAAAGGTTTTTTTCTGTTATTACATTAAAATGAAGAGCACATTATAAAGAAATCCAATCCTTCTATTACATTAAAATAGAGAAAAAGAAAATTGAAGCCTATACTAATGTAAGTGTTGAACGAAAACTCTACTGGATCTCTTTTCAGTTATTAAATATTAAGAGGTGATTTTATTTCATGTATTCTGACTGTGAATGAGCAAGTATCTTTACTAAACACATATTTCCTAATATGTTTCTAGTAATAGAGTATTAGTATATACTACTCAGGAGCAGCACAGTCTGAGCTATCTCAGGGTTAAAAAACATTATTCTGAGTGGATAATGCTTGAATTAAACACTCACTGTTTCACTCACTTTAAACAGATCGTTGTCATGCTTAAAAAAACAATTGTTTCCTTGTAGCATGCACTGAACTCTGAATGAGTAGGTGCAACAGGCACCGTTAGCTATACAGTGTTTATTCCTGCACGGAGTGTGCAGAGCTGGGCGACACGGTGGTGCAGTGGTTAGCACATGCGCCTCACAGCAAGAAGGTCCTGGGTTCGAGTCCTAGGCTCGGGCATTGCTCTGTAGAGTTTTGCATGTTCTTCCCATGATTGTATGTTTTCTTCCGGGCACTCCAGTTTCCTCCAGCTGTCCAGTGACATGCACATTAGGCTAGCTAGCTGTTTTAAATTGCCTCTAGGTGTGAGTGCGAGCGGATGTGTGTGTTGCCCTGCAATTGGCTGATGAGCTGTTCAGGGTGTCCTCTACTTTTGCCTGGCATTGACTGAGATAGGCTCAGCCTCCCTGCAACCATAATAGTAGGATTAAGTGGTTTGGCAAATAAGTGTGCAGAGTGAGTCTCGTTTTAGTTTCCTGTTCTACTTCTTTCTGGTTAGGTCTGCTATAACTCTTAAAGAGAATTAAAGTGTACCGGTATCGGTCATCCTTACAGCATAGTTGTGCGTATGTAATACGTTGTATATGCTTATTTTACCATAAATGTCTAAGTAATGGTTAGCAGTCGTTTTTTTTCCTGTAAGTGATGTGAACTCGTTGGTCCGTTTTGTCCAGTGCAAGTAACCAAGCAGATCTATTCAGCGAGCCACATTTTAGATATTAAAAAAATTAGCCGTTCTATATAACATCATAACACGTCAGCCTGGACACCTCAAGCGCATGGAGGACAAAAGCCATCCCCCATATGAACAGTTTCAAACAGTCAACATTTAATTAGCCACCCTACGCACAGGTTCAGGTCATAGAGAGTGCCTACGCAAAATTTCAGGAAGCTATCATGCATATGAGCCGAGCAATGGCCTGGACAAACTTTATATGTTCAAGGTCACAGTGACAAGGTAAAAGGTCACATATGCAAATTAGCTACCCCAACCACAGGTTTAGGTCATAGGGAGTGCCTATGCAAAATTTCAGAAAGCTGGCCTGTGCATGAGCTGAGCAATGGCCGGGACAACGTTATTGTCACGCCGCCCGCCCACCAAGCCAACGACAATACCCCTCCAGCCATAACTGGCTGAGGGGTAAAAAAACGTGTTCAAGAAGCAACTCTGGCTAGCAATTTAGGGGAAATGGGTGTAAATGGTAACCTATTTGAACCAGAGAGGGAGGAGTCTTGTGGAGACAATGAGAGGTCATATTCTAGTGACTGAGGATGAGAATGCTGCCAGAGAAGTGCGTGATGGTAAATCCTAAATGGCTTATGCAGCCGATAATGTTATGATGCACAGGGTCAGTGACACAGCCCAGCCAATCCAACGAGTTCGCATCACTACCAGGCTGGAACAACCAATGAGGAAGGCAAATTGTCTCTGAGCATGCCTCGAGTCGTAACACTCGCACATAGTTTTAAAGGGGCAAGAACTGGTGTTGCTGGAAGCAATCACTGATATCCTATGTGATCGTTTTAAATAGCTAGTAAAACCACAGGTAACCTTTTAAAGAGACGCTGTTACACAGCTCGTGCTTCTGTCAGGGTTTTAAAAAAAATACCCTAAATATATCATTTTATTGTGCTTTTATGGCTTTTGTTCCCGAGTAGTATACACTAAAACAGTTATTCACCTCAGGCTCAGTGGATGTCGCTGAATAGTCTCCAAGACGCAACACCGAGTGGAGTGATTTTGATTGGATGACCGTTCAATTCATCCACCTCGCCTTCTGCCAATGATTGTTAATTATCTGGTAGATATTGCTAGGCTCTTTTTACTGACTTGGCTTTGCTCAAAGTCATGATCCAGTGGTAGTGCAGCAGTTTTCCTGTCTTGGGTATTAAATTTTCTGGTTCATCTTTGCCCAGAGGACATGTAGATTCAACATCTTAAAAAAAAAAAAAAAAAAAAAATCTTACTCCTTATTGTTATGTGTTAAGTCTCACTCAGTAATGTGCACTACTCCTTATGACTCCTGCTGCAAAACACACGCAGGGATGAGTACAGCTTTTTTTTTTTTTTAATTTTTTTTTTTTTAGTAGGACGATTAATTAGCATGCATAAATTGTATGTGGAAACACTGATAATCCTGGGCAAAATAAAACTGTGTCATACTTTATCTCCACTGCTATAAATAAACCACTTGATGAAATGAATAAGATGATGCTAGCCAGACTCCGGTAATACTCTTTACATATAATTTGTGGACAGAACAGCAGATCTCTTAACCAAAACACTGGCCGGTAATTTGGTGCCTTTTCGTCACGGGGAAAGCACAGTGTGGTACGTGATCATACATTTATCTTTCTGCATCTGTATTAATGCACTAAGCTGGCTACATTGGTGACTTTTTTACTAGAGGTCCTGTCTGGGCCTTCAGCAGAGCACCATACTGTGGAAGATACTGATTTGATTTTGGATGGCTTATACGAAGGCCTGTCATGATAATTATCAGATTGATGCAAATAATCGCCATCATTTTCCTGACCACGATAAGTCGCTGTAATTAATGTGTGATTATTTACATAATGTAACTGTGCGGAGTGTTTTTATGGTTCCGCTGCAACTCGCTTTCTCTCCACTCTCCTCACGTGTGTCTCTGACTGACACAGGGAGCCGTGGCTGAGGAGGGGGTGGGGGGACTACGGATTACAGTTCAACGACAAACTAAATTAGTTAAATTAGTGTCCATATACGTCGCGTTTCTGATTGGCTGTTACATGTTGCCATGTGCTGCAATGCTGATTGGCCGTTTGCTGTTTGGCAGGAACTAGATGTATGCCAACGTCCGGGAATGTATGAGACACTTTTAACATCTAAAGGACAACAAATTTGAAATATTATAAAGTACTTTTTTCAATGCTTCTATTGATTTATTCAACAGGATATAAATTATTGGTTATGAATGGAAAAGAGAGAAAAATCTCATGTCGAGCTCCCTTTTAGGTAGTGACTGAATCTGTATTTTATTTTGGAGGGTGTAACAGTGTGACCCTGCGTCCTTTCTCCATATTAGTATTTAATTTTGGGGATTTAGTGTTCCCCTCACCAAATACAGTTATTCTGCTCCATGTTCTTTATTGGTTGAGTATGGAACCAGATGCACAGAAAAAAATCAACTCTGCAATAGTTAATTGAAAACAAGGTTTACTGCTGCGCGCCAATGTTGTCCTCACTGCTCACGTTTCTGTGAACACTCTCTGGTGTGTGCGTCATCTTTACCCTAACCACAGCCTTCTGTAATGCCTTCCTGTACCTGGTTGTCACAGGACTTGATTTGGCCTATGCTGTAGAAGTGTGTGTGTTGGCTAGTTCTCACATCTGGTCATCCCCTGCCGTATGTTTTGAGGGATTGAAGTTGGAGCTGGAAGTTTGATTGCGCAAGTTCCTGTAGTGGAAATCTGTGCTTCGTCAAGCCTGTAGGTTTGTTTTTTTTCTTTCCAAGTATTTTGGCTCTAAGTCCCACTATAAAACCACATGCCTCATGTTGAAACCCTGTTGTGGGTTGACGTATTTCTTTTGCTGTCTTTTTCCATATCTCTTGACTGCTGCTTGCTAGGGTTCCGGAAAAGGTCAGTAAGACTGGAGTTTTTAGAGGACCATAGCGCCACAGAAACAGTAAACTACATTGTTACTGTGTTGTTTGCAGAAGTTTTTCCTCTCTCAGTCCTCGTGAACTTCTCCGCTACCCAGACAAGTCAGTAGGTATCTGTTTAACGAGTCCCGATTCGGGCGTGGCTACAGATCCTAAACCCTTCTCTGCAGGCTGTGATTTGCGCAGGAGGATGTTTCTCCATCTGCATGTCGAGACACGTGCGTGGCCCCAATCTGCTGCTGAAACATGAACTATCAGCTATCGTTCTTTTTGATTTTTTTTCTCTTATTACACATACATGCGTATTACTCACATTCCTGTAACTCAAAGCGGTGGCAACACAGAAACGGAATCAGCGTCTCAGGATGTCACTCAAACATGATGGAATATAAGCACCACCTTTATGCCCTTCTCATTATAAGTTCCTCGAAGTTATATTGAATGCATTCGTCATATCAGTCTTAGGTGGTTTTTATTCCATCTTCAGCGAGACACAGAATCTGAGGACAACATTTATCATATCAGTCTTCAGCCACCTTCATGCAATCAGTCACTGACACAAAGCTCAGATTCCCAAGCGGAAGATAGACCGGAGCTTTTATAATAAACCACAAGCTGTAAATAAACCATGAATATGGGATCTCCTTAATAAACCTTAGAGTTGCGGTTGCAGGGATCTGCACCACCCGAGGGTCCACTAATCTCAATGCTTCTCTGTATTTTTCCATACCCAGGCAACATTACTATCCTGTGTTTTCCGCCTGGTCTTATTTGCTGAAGGGTTGTATAATTTTGACGTACAGGAAGCCAGGACTGAGTGATTTTTCCAAACAAAGATCTTAAATTAACAATGACCCCTGTATCCGCGATCACTGCGTGACTGTAGTTTTGCCAAGGTTTAAGTGTGCTATTGTGAATTGTCCATCCTTCTCCAGCTGCCTGCTAGCTGAAATTTTCACCACAGGCAGAAATATTTTCCTTTCCTTTCTTTTTTTTCCCCTTTTCTTCTTCTATACCTGCCATTGTTGCAGGAAACCAGTCACCTCCATAGCATAGTCTGTGTAGGCTCAACATACTGCTTATACACAAAGGCTGGACGATAAATTTCACATATCACAATAAGTTTCTTTACATCACTCTTTCAATAACGACTGATTATTTTTAATGAACTGATTTTAATAATTAATCTTTATTTTGAAAGCCATACTTTCACTAACCATTTCCTTATTGTCAGTGTTTCTCCCGACATAAACAGTACTTGTGCAGGTGGACGTTAACTTGGGGAACCATTTTAACAAACAGGCATGAAAAATGGAGGAGGAGTGTTGTGTGAATGTTGTGCTGGAGGGATTGACTGTATGGCCAACCACGTGAATGGAAATGCATCTTACTATGTACAGTTATTTTCAACGTTGCCATGACATCATGGAGCGTGTGAGCACAGGCAGCACTTTCAGCTTGGCAGTAGTGCTTTTTTATGACTTTATGGTCGGTGATGGTGAGGGTCGGAGGCAGGATGTTTTCGGGTTACAAACGATCGCCTGTCTGTCCATCCGTCCAAGCCCCTTTTGTGAACATATTTCAAGAACATTTTAGGGGTTTTTCTTGGAGCTTTGCACAAATGTCCACCTTGACCCAAAGATGACCTGATTAGATTTTGGTGGTTAAAGGTCACTGCAGTCTCATGTGGGCCATTTTTCTGAACGCTATAGCTTGAAAATTCTTTGAGGGTTTCTCTTCCAACTTGGCACAAAAGTTTACATTGACTGGGGCATAAACAAACACAAGACCAGCGCTACTTGGTATATCGCGTGTATTCGGAACGTAACAAAGTTGTCGCCATCTTACCAGACTGGTTACCCTTGAGAACTGAGCTATATACATGTAAACAAGCTGCAGGGTTAAGAAATTTTGCTTCATTTTGCACTTTATTTGTTTAATTTTTATTTATATTTCAGACCTGTGTGAAACACTCCTTGTTCTCTCAGTCTGTTTCTGCTGTTCTCTGTCACGATGTAACCGAAAACTGCACCTCCTAAAATGATGGCTGTTTGTGTTTCACTTGATGCACATACCGTTATCAAGAGATATGATGGGTCGTTTTTAAGAGAGGAAGGAAGCATGATTGACCCGTGTTCATGCACCCCAAACCAAAATCTGTTAAGCTTTACTGACAGTTTGCATTTAATGAATTTAACACCGAGTCGTTTTATCACCCAGGCCTGTTATGGTATTTATTTTTTTTTTACTGTAATTGACCTGAAAGCATGTATTTCCTGTTTGATAAGCTGAGCATTTGAGTTTTGGGTCAAATGGAGAAGGGGAGAGAGAGTGAGAGAGGGGCTGGTGGAGAATGAAGGTGGAGTGCCACTTCCCCACTTGGAATAATCCGTTTTAATGTTGTCATGTACCACCTTTTGAATTGATAGAAAAAGGAAATTAAAATGGTTTATGTTGCCAATAATACGTCATGGCACTGTAAATGCTCTTTCAGCTGTTGCAGGCTGTTTATAACTAAGCAGCACTTGAGCACTTTGTGACGAGTAGCTTGCTTTCGTCTTTATCAGGAGTCGAAAACACTAGGAAGTGTTGCTGAGAAATCTTCGGTCTGGTTGTTTCAGCAGTTTGTACTTTTTTATAAAAGGGGGGGTTTTCCCCACACTTCTGCATATTTCTTGTTTTACCAAGGCTACACTCTTAAAAAAAAAAAAAAAAAAAAAAGGGCATAAAAATTTTTGTGCATATTTTCCACCATGTTGCGTGATGGACCACCTTCGCAAGGTAGAATCTTTTACTTGTATATTCATCAAGGTTAGTCAGAGCAAACCACCTGCGCTATATACAAGAAGGGACAGTGTAAATGTAAGCATGTGGCGACCACCTAGAGGAGCCCTGTGCGCGTTTTTAATGTTGAACTCGATTAAACTCAGTTCTAGCAGCGTAGCCGAGTATTGATCATGTTTCTTGAGTTGTTTGTTAATAAATGTAGAGCATGTGCAGTGAAGAGGATGGTGGTTTAGTGGTTAGGGTGCTGGACTCGCGATCAAGAGGTCGTGGGTTCAAATCCCTGTTAGAGCCGCACCGTACTAAGAACCCTGGGTACACAAGTGTGCCTCTGTCCACCCAGCAGTGTAAATAGGTACCAGTAGATATACTGGGATGGTGAGCTGCGATGGACTTGCGCTACAGAATGAGCTCTAATATAAGAATACACTAGGCACGAGTGTAAAAAGCCCGCCAGACTCATGGGCAGTACGAGACTGTTATGCAAGTCAGCAGCATCCTCTTAACCAGCAATAACATCTTGAATACCGGCGAGAGGATTACTCTCTTAGCCTCTACTCGTTTGTTATGGTCTAAGACAGGCTTAGGGTTAATACTGTTTCCTCACTGTTAAACACTTGGAAAAAATATTTTCGGCATGTCGTCATTCAGACTTCCTCTCCAAAGCGCGACCAACGCCCATGTTCTCATTCATTGAAGACCCTCATGTCAGTCTTTTAGTATTATTGTTCTTTTCTGCTGTTCATAGGGGGGAAGGAAGTAACACACCATCACTATCAGCCCCTCTGACACAATCTAGCAGGCCTGAGAAAAACGAAAACGTACTCTGTTTTGCTGCTCTCCAGTTCAGCTGATGTTTAGTTTAATACATAGGAGGCTATTAATCACAGCACACTTGAGCAAGGCGGACGAGGCAGACCTGGGATTTAAATCTCCATTGCACAAAAGATTGAGTTCAATGCGGATAACAATTAGTGAGTAGTGCATGAGTTCCGAGGTGAATGTTGAACTTGGCGCACGGTAACTGAGCGATTCCATTTACACTAGTATGGATTAGTGTCAGCCCCGAACAAATGAGATGTCACTTTTTCTGACACGAGTCATTCAAATGAAAAATCCTTAGCTGCGTCTGCTTTATTGAACTGCTAGGACCAAGCATATGCCACTGTTTCCGCAAAGAATTTGTAATCGGGAATGCAGACAGTTTTAAATAATTTTGGATAAGTGAAATTCTGTGTTCTGTAGTGAACCGAAGTGACCCCCTGCATTTTTGGTGTAGGTGAAGAGTCAGGCCCCAGAGTGTCTGCAGAAAGGAAAATGTAGCTGCCCACTGTCCGGGGAATTCACAGTTTTGCAGTAACATGGGCTGGGCACACTCAGTCATCACCCTTACCCATATGTCATATGCCAGTGTCCCAAAAGCAGCACAGTGAATCATTCATAATCTGGCTCATGGTGTTAAGGCTTTTCCCACTTACTCTCTGTTCAGGATGTACATATTAATGGTTCGAATAGGTACAAATATTCTCATTGTCTGACATTGAAACTGCCTTGCCATGAGTGTTGGTATTAATGATAGTTAAAAGTTAATGTTATCATTTAATAATGCCAGTGTGAACAACTGAAGGGCTCAGTGCCTTCCTGCTAAGTCCATACATAATGAAAAATGAGGTAGAATCATATTCTGACAATAGAGGTCTCTCCCCATATGCTGAAAGTCTCCAAAGTGGACAATTGCAGCTTCTTTGCAGCTAAAATCCCAAATTATGTGATAAATATGACTTAATGGTGTTGTTTGCATTTTTCTCAAAATCACAGATTTGTGTTATAGCAGGATACGGCACTGAGCCCTTTAATTTGGTGCTGGAGATCATGTCCAATTACTATGACACTACGTTCCCTAGAGTGTAATTTCTAGTAGGGTTATGTTTCTGCTGGGTAAAAGTGAGCACACGCTCTGTTTTCTTTTATTTCTGTAGACCAAGGTTCACATGTAGACATCAGAGAGTGAATGCGTTGTAACTAGCCACGCCTCTTCTGCCGACCACACTTTAACTAGCCCATCCTTTGTGAACTACATGTAGCGCTTCCTTTGAACTGACCAATCCTGTGTTGCCTTATTCTAGTAAATGTGCATAAAAGTCTGAAGAATCATAACATAAAGAGAGAACATTGTCGACCACGAATCCATGTGCTGTATTCTCCTCAGGCCTGATGAGGTAAGGTAACGTCTGAGTAGAGGTGATATCTAAAACCGAGCACGTGGGAATTTCTCTGTTTGAATTACAATGCAGTTGCATCTTTTTCCTCTTAATATTCAGTCTGCATAAAATCCTGTCAATTTCTAAACTCTCCTTTCTCTGCCGTTCATGTTTTCTGCTCCGGTGTGTGTTAGCCTTGTCGTTGTTAGCCTAACTTGTATTACTTGCCATGCTATGCCTGTGAATATTTCTTCATTTCCTTGGAGCCAGACATCTCCTGTCTCTATGGACATGACAAATGGTTATGGGGTTAGGGAGCATCATCTCTCATTCGTGGCATGAGACTGCGCCTCTGGGTAGCATTAGTTTCCTTAGCCCTATGTTATCATAAAGTGTCACCTGCCTTTTTAAAAAAAAATGTTTTGGTATTGTAGAAGATGCCGGATGCGTCCTGGATACAACTGTTGCAAGTAAGTTGTCAAAGAGCATGAAAGATGAAGACAAAGGAGTTCTGCTGGTGATCCATATAATGGTGGTAAATAGAGTGAAATCTCTTGGTTGAGATATCCAGCAGGGTTGCGTTGCACAAAGCTCAGCTTTAAACACACTTTTAATAGGTATAGCATGAAAAGGAGGTAATATAGACGCCGGCTGCCTGGAGAGCGCTTGATCCTCGGTCAGTGAATTAAGCATAGCTTCCCACTGTGAGGTCACTTCCTTTACTTTCCACGGTCCCGTCTATCAGAACGGCTTACTTATCAGCTTTCTCCAATTCTGTTGCTCGTCGTGTTGCCTAGTGACCATGATCATCTTGCATATTTATTACCACCCCACCTGGCCTGAGGCACTGATGAGTTAACAGCTGGCCCTCCCCATCCCTCATTAAAGAGGCGTTCTGCGACTCTGGTACTGTGAGCGAGAGGGTCAATAGCGCCAGAAAACACCAAGGGGGGTCTTTAAGTCCATGTGGGACTTGGCCTCTGTTGACTTCCTAGCAGCAGGGTTCGCTCTCATCTCCCTGTGCCTGAAGCTTCCATCCTAGTGAGCATCCGCTTGTCTAATTGCTGCCTGGGATTCAGCAAGGACTGCAGGAATCGTGGCTGCTGTATGGAAATGGTGGGGTTGGTAAAAGCGTAAAGGGCTCAGCTGTTGGGCAGTGTGAAAGTGGCAGGGCGTTATCGATTGGGAATCAGGCCCGCTGATGGCGTGTCGCGGGTTTGTTGGTTGGTTAGAGTGGGCATAGATTGCTAAATGCTGTATAGATCCCACTTTATTTTAGTCAGGGAAGAGGGAGAGTGGGGTCTGCCTTAAATGTCGAGGGTTGGGACCGTGTGTACTAGGCAGTTTTTTTTTGTTTTTTTTCCCTTCCCCACAAGTAATCCCAGACCTGTTTATTCTTGTCTTTTGTTTCCATCTCTAAATGAATCAGGCTGATAAAATGAATACCTTAAGGTGTGAAATCTGAGCATGAACCCCACGCCCTTTTTTTCCCCTAAACCGTGCTTTATTTCCCCTCCTCTCCCTACCGACCAATCCATCAATGACAGCTACTATCAGCTTCTTACAGCTTTCATATAACATGGTAGAACGAAGTCTCTGGTGTCACTTAACTTCCAGCATCAGTCTTTGGTTAAGTCAAGCCTGCATCTATCTATTCTGTGCAAAAGAGATGATCTTGTCTTAACCAGGGTTCCTTTAGCTGTAGAGTAGTACTGTGGCTTTGTATGCAATTGAGATGCTGGACATTTCTCCCTGTCTTATGTTGCACGGGGTGGATAAATCATATAAATGAAGTGGTTAGAGCACTGGGGAAGAAACGTGAAGTGATGCCTAGTCCCATGATGTACTTGCCCTGAGGCCTAATTATCTATGACAAGCTAATTATGTATATTAATACACACTATGGAAAATAAGTGAGTGCTTGAATCACTGGGAGGGACGACTTGATGTAGCCATAGCATTATTTCCCTTCCTGATGATGTCTCTTGTGATGAGCTCTTTTGTGTTTGCACTCTTAATGAAAAGGCTGAAAGTCTAACATTTCTGAATGTTGAAGACTCTGAAACATTAAGGCTGTGCACTGCAGAGTTCTTTTGTCACACCTTAAAACATCAGACACGTCTGGCTTACGTCTTCGTCTTCACTTGGGATTTTTGCATGAGGGCGGCTCCGTGGCGTAATGGTTAGCACGTCTGCCTCACAACAAGAAGGTCCTGGTTTTGAATCTGTGGCTCGGCGAGGGCGTTTCTGTGTGGAGTTTGCATGTTCTCCCTGTGCTTGTGTAGGTTTCCTCTGGGTAGTCTGGTTTCTTCCCGCAGTCCAAAAACATGCACATTAGGCTAACTGGCTGTTCCAAATTGCCCCTTGATGTGTGTGAGTGTGTGTTGGACCTGCGATAGACTTATGAGCTGTTCAGAGTGTTCCCTGCTTTTGCCCAGAGTCGGCTGAGATAGGCTCCAGCCTCCCCGTGACCCTATTAGGATTGAGCAGTTTGGAGAATGAATGTTTGCATTTAAGGAAATTAGTGTTGTTATGCTAACATTAGAGGTTTCCCGTATTGCACCCTACTGAGATTTCTACTGTACAAGCTACTGGAGATTTCCATGCCTCTTAATATTCCTGATTGTTGAAAGATTGTCTAGCTTTTGTAAATGAGCCTTTTTAACGGTCGTCTAGAGAACTGGGGATACATAAAATGAGGGTTATTGTTCCAAAATGTGTATATATTACATAAAATTTCATATATGAATAAATACACAATAGTATGGAGTACCTTCAAATAAAAAAATAATGAACAAAAAGTATAAGCTTGTCTTGAAAGTATACACGGAAGTTAAATTTTGGACAAATTTGAGTTTCCCCACTTGAACAATTCTCAGGATTCCGACTGAAATAATTTTCAAAGGAGGATGTTTGTCATGAAAATTTTTCCATTCAAAATTAGATAAGTATACATCGTTTAACTAAATCATGCATTGGTGGCAATATCCCCGATTGTTCTGCAGAGGGCAGATCTGAATACATGCGAGGAAGTGTCTGTCCAAAATCTCCTCTCTGACTTTTCTCTTGTGATTATAAAAAGTGCATCTGAATGAAAAAAGATACGTTTCTTATTAAGTACTTCTCGGTATATAACTTTAGAGCAAAACATATCTGAACCAGATTCTGAAATGTTGATTACATAAGCATGTGAATTATGTGTCCGTCCAAAAGCGTCCACTCCGAAATCATTTTTTTCTAGTTCTCAAACCCCAGTTGAATTTCACTTGCAATAGTTCAGACATTTTAATATTATGTTATAATAATGTGATTAAAATTTAATAAAAAACTTTGAACTGGTTTTAACTTTGAAATCTTACTACTATTGACATTGATAATTTTTAAAGAAATGTTTTGTTTTGGACATGCACACTTTCAAAGGCCATAACTTCCAATAAAATAACGTTACAGGCAAAATGTAAAAAGTTTTTGTAACCTTGAACATTTAAGAAAATTACTACTTAAAAAAAAAAAAAAAAAAAAACTTTTCTTTTTGACCCCTTTGGGACTGATTGCTCTAAGAGACCGTGAAAATGCCCGAATGCGGATTAATATTTCTACTACAGCACTGAGAAATATCAGGAACTTACTTACTACCAAATGGAAAGTTTTCTTTTGAGAAAGTCAGTACAGTGTCAAGTTTTTACTAATGAATGATTGAGTAAAACAACAACATTAGAGACTGTTATAGTAACAGCATGCAGCTGTTAATTAAATAAAAATTCTGGATGTGTAGTCTGCTTAGGCTGGAGATGTCTTTGCCCCGGTTAGATAACTAATCCTGTGCCCCAGACAGTACTGTATTCCATTCGAAGACAAAATCATTAATACCCGGTATACACAGAGTGATTTAAGGACCCTCCCAGGAGAACGATGGCACATGTGAAAGAAATATAGTGATATCTTTAATCGTTGCTCCAAAATGGTGGTTTTATTGTGAGAGGTTCAAACATTTCCTTTGTTTCAGTTTTGTGACTAAAGATAACTCGAGAAAAAATTTAAACAGTGCCAGAACTTTAGGATCACTATCTAATATTATATAGACTTGTGTAATGAGTTGTACTTTAGTGGATTTTTCTGTAATGTATTCATACAGTCTGCAATAATCGGACTTGATGTTGTACCCAAGTTTATCTGGTCCACGTCACACAGTGTGGCCTGGAATAAACATATTCGATTGCTGAAATCTGTCTGCCTACAGGGAGAGAGGCACAACATGGGTAATTTAAGGGACTGTAAAATGTCAGGGCCAGGAGTTTCTCCTTTATCTGTGTCTTAACCTGGCCAATTTACATTCTCTCCCTCTCCCTCTCTCTCTCTCTCCCTCCCTCTGTCTCTGTCTCTCCCTTTCCCTCCCTCTCCCCCTCTCTCTCTCCCTCCCTCTCTCTCTGTCTCCCTCCCTCCTTCTCCCTCTCTCTCTGTCTCCCTCTCTCCGTCTCCCTCTCTTCCCCCCCTCTCTTTCTCCCTCTCCCTCCCTCTCTCTCTGTCTCCTTCTCTCTCTGTCTCCCTCCCTCCTTCTCCCTCTCTCTCTGTCTCCCTCTCTCCGTCTCCCTCTCTCTCCCCCCCCCTCTCTTTCTCCCTCTCCCTCCTTCTCCCTCTCCCTCCCTCTCTCTTCCTCTCCCTCCCTCTCTCTTCCTCTCCCTCCCTCTCTCTCCCTCTCTCTCCCTCTCCCTCCCTCTCTCTCTGTCTCCCTCCCTCCTTCTCCCTCTTGCTCTGTCTCCCTCCCTCCTTCTCCTTCTCTCTCCCTCTCTCTCTCCCCCCTCTCTTTCTCCCTCTCCCTCCTTCCCTCTCTCTCTGTCTCCCTCCTTCTCCCTCCTTCTCCCTCTCTGTCTCTCTATCTCCGTCTCTCTCTCGCTCTCCCTCTCTCTCTCTCTCCCTCCCCCTCCCTCTGTCTCTCTCTCTCCCTCCCTCCCTCTATCTCCCTCTCTCTCTCCCTCTCTCTCCATCTCTCTCTCTTTCTTCCTCCC
>JBCNYH010000024.1:12547601-12559504 GCA_039654325.1 Tandanus tandanus
TAAAATCCGAAGTGCAAGCATTTGCCTTCAGCGAAGACGGCGCTGGCTGTATTTCTTTTTCCTCATCCATGTCAAAGTTAGTTTAAAAGCTAGTTCTGGAGCCGCCACTCACTGGAACAATTCACTACGGAGGCCGAGTCTGGACAAACGGTACGCGCTGTGAGTAAGGTTGGAAATGCATTGAATCGATTCAGAATGCTAATAAATAAGAATCGCGATTCAGACGTGAATCGATTTTTTTCCGGCACTCCTAATGATTAGAAACCCGTAATATTCCATCTCCTTATCAGAAGTAATGTTATGTAACATGGGAAACAGGTAGTGTTGGTGCTGTGTCGTTCCAGTACACAGGATTCGTTCCTGAGCTCACTTCCTGTCTGTCTGGAGTTTTGTACGTTGTCCTCGTGTCAGCGAGACGTAGAAGTAAACAACCTACAAAAAACAGCATGCCTCTGTGTGTTCTCTGAAGGTGTGAATGAGTGTGTGAGGATGTGTGTCCCATTCCGGTGTGTCCAATTCAGGCTGTATTCTTGCCTCATTCTCCGTACTCCCGGAATAGCTTCTTGATCCGCCTCATTCTTTAGCAGGGTAAAGTGCTTACCAGACATGACTACCATCAAGACTGTTCAAAACACACAGACACTTCAGCACTATGTGACCATGTATGTGAATATACTGTGAGTGTTTTCCTTTAAAAGATAATGATATCTGATCTACAGGATGCCCCTGCTTTCCAGGTAATACACCTGAGACGCTCGGGTCCCTTGCCTCAGTTGACCTACATCCTCTCCATTGAGTAACTGCTTAGGACCATATAAATACAAGTACTGAAGCTGTGTGAGCTTGTGTGTCCTTTGTGTGTGGAGAGAAAAATTAAGTTGACTCAGTTGACTTTTTCTATGGCACAAAGCTTAAATCATCTCAAGATTTCCAGGACTATCTTTTTGTTCAGTTGGCTCCAACTGAAATGTGATGGAAGGATTAAGATGAGAGGTCATAGCCTGAAGTCTGGTCATATACCAAGGAATCAGCAGAGACAATCACAGAATCAGGAAAGAAAACTTTCATATGCAACATGTAACGCTCAACATGGTGACTGTGCTGGTGAGAAGAGGTGTAACAATACAGGCAAGCAAATCATCTTATTAATGCATAGGCTTTTGATTTTCGAAGCTCGAGCTTGATTAATTTGTCGTGGATGAACTACAGTGAAGTGCAAGTAAAAAATTGAGCAGTCAACACACATTATTTTATCTACCTAGAAATGCACTCAGAGTGCAGACCTTTACCAAGGTAGTGCAATCTCTAAACTTTTTTGGAGGTGATGTAGAATTACAGTGCCCCATTGTTGCCAGCTCCGTAATTATTTTTGATCCCTGTATTTTTTTTTATTTTTTTTTTCCCGCCACATTATGGGTGATTTCTGCACCCTTGCCCTATCATGCAATGTTAAAAAAATCTTTCAAAACACTCCTGGATCCAAATCTGGATCAGGTCCAAAATTTAATCTATTCCTCGCTGGTCCAAGAAACGCATTTTGTGGAAATCCGTCCATTTGTTTTTGAGTTATTGTGGTCACACACACCCAATGTCGTCATGTCATTATTAGCAGGGCCTGAACGTTTGAATGTTTAGCAGTCGTTTCTTCCGGAGGTGACGTGAACTCGTTGGGCGGGGTTGTCCAGTGCAAGTAAACAAGCAGATCTATTTTTTGTGATAAAACGTGTTCAAGAAGCAACTATGGTTAGCAATTTTGAGGAAATGGGTGTAAATGGATACCCATTTGAACCAGAAAGGATGGAGCCTTGTGGAGACAGTGAGACTTCACATTCTAGTGACTCTGAGGACGAGAACGCTGCCAGAGATGTGCATGACGGTAAATCCAAAATGGCTTATGCAGCTAGCGTTTTGCCAACTCGGCTTTCCTGTCATCAGTTGTTTTAGCAACAAAAAGAAATGTTTTCAGCAATTTCTGTGCTTGTTGTTTGTGCAGCCCAGCATTGGCCGATAATGTGTTATGCCTGGGGTCAGTGACGTAGCCCAGCCAATCCAAAGAGTTGACATCACTACCAGGCTGGAACAGCCAATGAGGAAGGCAACATGTCTCTAAACATGCCCAGAGTTGCAGCACTCGCACGTATTTTCACAAGGGGGAAAAAACTGCTGATGTCAAACGGGGTCATTTTAAATAGCAGTTCACACTAATTCACCACAGGTGCTCTTTAAAAAGGATGAGCAAACAGTACTCTCGTTTCAAATCTCTAGATCTCAGAATGCACTTTTGCTACCCTGGATGCACTTTGTGTCGACGCCCCATGTTATTTTTAAAAATGTTTTTGCGATTAGTTTCAGGTTTCATGGGATTTTCCCCTGTGCTGAGAAGCAGCCCGGTGGTGTTTGACTGGTAATAACAGCCTTGTGTGTAAGGATTTGTATCGATCACCACGTGGATGCTGCTTCATGTGACCTTTAGAAAGATGAAGTTATCAATCCTTAACAGGTCCTAGTGCCCCGCATTTTAGATGAATGTGAATCTTCATTTCGTGTAGAAAGGTCAAAATATTTACCAAAAACATTGAATCACTTTGAGTATAGTTCAGCCTCTCCCTGATTCAACTCTTGCCTCTGGATCTTGTGTCGTCTGTGCTGTTCTGCACATGTAGCCAGTGCTAACAAGCACGACTGCTCTCACTCACACTCCTCGTGAGTCCTGAGATCAACAACATGCAGTTCCTTTGTTAGCACAGTGTTCATGCAAAATGTTTAAAGAATGGAAACTGAAAGTGCAAAACTTTATCAGAGCTTTTCTTGTTAGTATTTTTTCTGAACCTATGCCAAGGACGTCATGTTTTACCTCTGGGCTGTAAGCAGCATTACTCGGTTATGTGTGGATTTTCATGCCCTTTCTGCCAAAGGTGGCGTTTTAATCAAGGAAGGACCTTAGATTTTGGAGATGATCCGGATTGAATTTTGGTTTGAATTATTTTATTTTTAAATGATTTAACTTGGTGCGAGGTGATGTGGTGGTCAGCATTCTTAAAACTTTCACATGTATTGTTACAGTGCTCTGACACTGGAGACTCCTTCCAAATATGTGACATCACAGCAAAGTGGGTATTAAGTCAGAAATTCTTAAATACTTTAAATTTTCACCTTTAAATGTGATTGTCTACAAATTTGCGTGCTAAAAAGGCTGAAAATTCCTGCCAGGTTTTGGTTAGTTACTCCAAAACCATGTTAGAAAAGTTGGTATCATTTTAAAGCTTGGGATATCAGCTTCAAAATGGTACCAATAATTAAAAATTACTAATTTCTGACTTAAATACCCACTTTGCTGTGATGGGTCAAACATAAAGCTTTTTAATTTGTGTTGTTAAGTTGTTCGTTTCATCAGTGCAGTATGCCAGCACTTGGGTAGTGGACTTGCACAAATCCTTCCTCACTACTCATACAAATGGAATTACATTACATTACAGCATTAGGCAGACACCCTTATCCAGAGTGGCTCACATTTTTATCTTAGTTGAGGGTTAAGGGTTTTGCTTAAGGACCCAACAGTGGTAACCTATTGGTACTGAGGCCTCAACCTTCTGATCAGTGACCCAGAGCCTTAACCACCGAGCCATCACTGTCGTATTTGCATGCACCCCTGCCACCTCCTACTTGCTTCTTGTAGACTTCATCTCACGCGCAAAACCACATGACCCACTGTCATGTGTAACTTTAGTTAACTTTGGGTTCCCATAACCTGGAGCCTGACCTGAATGCATGCATACAAGATCTGTGCTATACACAGAGCTGTGGAAGTGAACCTTAAATTTCCAGCATCTCCTCCCCTCAGACAAGATTACTGTTCATTCTAATTACTTAATAAAGAGCGTTACATGTAGTGTGTTTTGCTGCCTGGCTTGGATGCAGTCTAAATTGTGCCCATGAATGAGTGTACGACGCACACTTGAGCGTGCTGATGATTTTTCACATGGACTAAAACCCCTAGAGCCATCTGAGGCGCCTTTTTTTTGCAGTCTGGATCAGATATGTCACAAGTGGTGTGAAAGGACCTAATCTAAGGACAGCCAACACCCCAATCTCGCCGTTCTGAAGAAAAGTCAGATTAAGACTGTTTGTAAGGGTGCTTCGAGTTCTGACAGGCCCAAGATGCAGCTCGTTTCATCAGTAATGTGAGACAGAGCGATGACTCGTCTAAACGTTTGTGTGTTATAAACTGCACACACTTGTTGCTTTCTGGTTTTCTCTGTAGTGTCCATGTTTCTAAGCATTCTTCTGACTGGATCTTTCAGTGTTGAGGGATATTTTCTGCAGCGGTTGATATCGCTCACGTTATAGCCTGTGAGAAGTGTGTAGGGGTTTTTGTACCACTTCCTGTTATAATCCTGCCCTTTGTGAGGCACACAAAAGAAAAGTGGCACGGACTGATGGTGCCTGAAGGAACCAGTGATGTTATACGTGATAAAGTACGTGATTAAATAGCTTGTAACACGAAGTCAGCACAGGTACACTTTAAGGGAACTTCATGTCATTGGGCATTCATCATGCTGCTGCTGTAGAAACAGTTCACTGCTTGTAGTTATCAGTGCTGTTAAATTTTCTAATCTGATTGGTCAGGAGGAGTTGATGAACTTGTACATAGACTTGAGTATCCACTTGAAGCATTAAAACGTTTGACGTCGCGTGAATTAATTGTTGCTGTGGTGTCGCTTTCTGTCAATTTTTTCGGAGTCTTCAGTTTTAATAACATTCAGAAGTAGATGTTTCTCTAAGTTTTCAGGCACAGGATGGTCGACAAGCAGCTAACTCCTTTGTCGTGTGTGAAACACGAACATATATACAGGCTGACCCAAAAAAAAAAAACTCCCATATTTCAAAGGTAAATATATATAAAAAAGGTTAATCATTTTTATTCGCACACATGAAACTTGGTGAGGCAGGAGAGACGGTGCTAAGCTCTGTTGGTATCGCAACCCCACTGTCATCTGTCACCATTATAGTTAGTTCGGGAGCACAAAGATTGCGCTACGGCGTGCACACACAGCTCGAAGATCACTGGAAGTGCTGAGGGAAAGTTTTCCGTATTGGATGATCTCGCTGCTTGGCAACATTGGGTGGCCGTCCCTTTCGCGTGACCTCACCCCTTGTGATTTTTTTTTTTGTTTGTTTCTGTGGGGAGATTTTAAATCACGCGTGCATACTCATCGACCCCAAACTCATGAGGTTACTATTCAGCAGGAGATGGCCGCTGTTCCACCCCTCGAGCTTTCGGAAAGTGCCTGCAAGCGTGTATAGACCACGACAGCCACCATTTGGAGGTTGGCACCTTTTTTAAATGATGGATAAAAAATGTATAGAATGAAGTTTCATGTGTGCAAATAATAATTTGATTCTCCTTTTAACTATTGTTTTTTTCCATTTACCTTATGTGGCAGGTTTTATAATGGATAATTTATTGTCTCAGGATAATGAAGGTCTATCATCTTGAGGTAGTGAACCAATCAGATCGTGCCTTTTCAGTGTAGTGTATATATATATTAAAAAAATACAGAAATGTCATGTAGTATTTCTCTGTCACAATGACGACAGTTAGCTTATTACAGGAACGTTTTGTTTTCCAGTATCTTTATGGAGCGTGCTATAAAAAATTTTTATTAGTGTTCTTGTTCTTTTTAACTCGTTTCCTCTGAACAAACCCGTTTTTCTCCTACTTCCATCTCTCACTCAATGCCAGAGTACATGGAAAGCAGAGCATTAGATGACAGCAGAAGATTTGCTCTTTGGTTGCGAGCTATTGAAGCTCCAAGAGCCTGGAATCAGATGGAGGGGACTTGCTCGAATTTATTGCAATAGTAGCAAGGCCGTCTGAGTGCTGCGTGTGTCCCTTTAATCACCCCTCTCTGAGTGCACTGTGTCAGGCAGTCTGGCACCAGACACCACAACGATGCTTACTAAAGGCCACTCGTATCTGATGCAGGCCTTCTCTCATCTGTCTCTCCTCTTACCCTCGTGTATAATCAGCTCTGGAGAGGATCAGACAAGTGAAGTGGCAGGGACTGAAGCTGTATTTGTTGCATTTATTCATGACGCTCAGTGCATCATCAGCACAACCACAGCTGGTACAAAATGGAGAACAAGCTAAAGGAAGTCACAAAAAAGTACACAGCATACCACAAGGTGGTCTGCGTGTGTTTGTGTGAGAACAGCTATGTTGTGCATCTACCACACCCTTCACAGTCGTCTTTGCATTGCTCACGTGATGTGTTTAAGAGCGTTTAGTTAAGGATGCCAGCTTCTTATCTGTTAAGTTGCCCCAAAAGCCCTCACTTGAATTGCTGCAAGACCTATTGCCTGTAGAGAGAATGCATGTCGTGACTTTTGCTAGCTATTCTGTAGCTTGTAGTAAAAGCCATGAGCTCACCCAGTTTTGGTGGAAACTTCACATATCGGCTCGAATAGTGAGCAGATTGGTTAACACTTCAGCATAAAAGGAGCAGACCTCACCTCTGTGTGAAAGCTGACAGATTACATCTTTTTCCTGCTTCTAAACCAATTTATATCAGTCATACTTTGTGCTTCTAATTACAGCTTTATGGGTAGCGTTCTGTAGTACTTAAACTTACTAAACAATGAATATATTCTGATTGATTGATATATATATATATATATATATATATATATATATGCTCTTACTCAAAACACTACCTTGTTAATTCATCTATCATTAGACACAGTCCTCTGCCTGCTAAAATGCTTGTTTAAGAAAGGGTTTCATGTCCAAGTTGTTGTATAGCAAAAGACATTTCCACTAATTTTGCCGATTTTTCAAACCCGCTTTCGTGTTTGCTCAAGGTGTTTCCTTATTATCTATATTCTGTACCTTGATACTCTATCTACTTATGAAATCCTAGAATTTTTCGGGGGAGTTGCCCGAATCATATAACAGCAAACCAATGAGAAGTCTTAAAACAGACATGACCCGGTGTAAATAGAACTCATCTGTCGCTATGAAGACGCTAGTGCGATCAGACTGATTGGTCGAGAGCCGGATTCATTTATTGTATGGTTGCTAGGGAGTCTCAAATGCGGATATTCAGAAACTGGTTCTGTAACTGTACTTGCTATTATCTCAAAGGTAGCATTTCCTGATTAGCGACATAAAAAAAGTGAAGCATATTAAATGAAATTTTGAAGCATATTAAATCCTCTTTCTAAATATATGATTATCTCAGTATGTTGAATTTCCTACTTAATCCGTATTATGCTGGAGCAGTTCACACACGCGCACATATATATATATATATATATATATAATATTATATCCATTTGTTAACCTGTTTCCTAGAGATGGGGAGAAAATTGATTCAGTGATATCACGATTCTTTTGTGAGGCAGTTCAGGTATCGCCACATTGGCACCAAAATAGATTTTTTTTTTTTGTTAAATTTATATGTATGAATTTGAAGTGGTGAAATGTTGCCATTCCTCTGTAGTCCTACAGGTGGTACACTCTAAACTATACATTTTTCCACACTGGCAGGCAACACAACGTTCCGTGTTGGGGGTGAATTGTTTGCTAATGTTATTAATAATTTTTAGACAAACTTTCTTTTATATGGTTCAAGATTTTAAAGTTGTACCATCATCTCAGGGTACTTATAGAAATGTCATATTAACAGAATCGCAATGCAAATCAAATTGGCACCTTGGAATCATGATATTGTATTGGGTGTTTGTTGGTGATTCTCTCATCCCTGCTGGTTAAACCTGGTCACTTCATGATGCTATCTTCATGAAGACACTCATTACTCTTTTATTAAAATAGGAGTGAAATCCCTTAGCTGTTTTCCTTATATTCGATTCGGCTCGCAACTTTGTGGTGTTCTCCATTTCTATTTTCATGCATTTGTTTGGTTGGCATGTTTTGTCTAGAGCTGCAGATTTATTGATGCAGATGTTTATAGCAGAGCGGAGCACAGTAGTCATGGAACATGGCTTGGATGGTTCTCCAGTGTCCTGTCCGATGTCCGTGTGTCCACCTTAGGAAACCTAATAAGGCTGCAGAGTTGATGCTGATTGGCTGTTGTCACTGACTTGCATACTACAGGCAGTAATAAATAAAAGATTTATTATTAATAACAAAACTGAAACCCAAACCTGAAGGCTCATACACCACTGCGCAGACTTGTGGTGAAAAAACCACACAATCCGATACCTCAGGAACGCAGACAAACATGAATTTGTTAAACGGATACTTGCACTAAAAATACTTATACTAAATATACTAAAAAGGTGATAATACCCCTTTCTCACCGACGCACCACGGTAGCTACAGCGCACGATACCCGTGCGCTGTAGATGTGGAAAACAGGTTTTTTTCCCCTCATCCTCTTCCCTTCGAAGGCATGATTCCACAACAATAGCTGAGGTGAAGATTCACAGCCTTTTATATTGTGGAAAAAATGTATGATCACCGTGAACATTGTATGGTCCCACCGATGATTGTCGTTGTTCACGGTGGTCGTACGATGCTGGTGGTGGTGTCATGTCACGCGGAAATGACACGTTTTCGGTCTTCCTGCAGAAATGCGGCATTAAAATCAAACATGATAGAATTTAATGCGAGTAGCTGCAGAAGGCTGCGGTGCTGACGGTTCTCTGCGGCAACTTGCGATACACGCGAAGACAATCACATGTTGCTCTACGGAAGCATTTCTGTGAAATTCCGCGGGTCAGGTTGCGTCGGTGAGAAAGGGGCATAATAAATGACAGCGGAAATCAGGTAGTGAAAATAAAAGGCACCAAAAAGGAAACCCAGGCTCAGACACCTATTTATCATTTGGCAGACACCCTTATCCAGAGCGACTTAGATTTACATAGCTGAGCAGTTGAGGGTTAAGGGCCTTGCTCAAGGGCCCAACAGTGGCAGCTCAGTGGTACTGGGGCTTGAACCGTCGACCTTATGATCAGAAACCCAGAGCCTTAACCACTGAACCACCCCTGCCCTCAATAGTGATGTCTGTCGGGAGCTCTGCTTTTCGCCAGTCCCTGAATCTATATCATTCAGTGAGTTGTTTGAGAGCCTCTATTCCTGGGTGGGATGGGAAGTTATTGGGGCAGCAGCAGCGTGACTGTTGGACCACATGCAAAACGGCTTACAAGCGCAGTATTGTTAATGCAGTTTTAAAGGATCCAAACACACTGACTGAAACAAATAGGTTTAACATTTCACACTGAGTAACAAGAGGTTTAAGGTTAAATGATTCCTCAGTATCTTGTTATACTTTATATTATTTGGGGGAAACAGTACCAAGCAAACATTCCAAATGATATTGTTACACACCCATTCTCATTTATAAAGCACATTTACAACGATTAATCAGTTGTAAACAAATTCACATGGATAATGGAGCATTAAAATATTAATTTTCTGCACTCTTGGTTATGAAGTTTTTTCCTCAGTGTGTCTCAGACCCTATTTGCACGTGATTGTTTGATGCATTTCGAGTGTCAGGATTGTATTGGGATTTAAAAGCGTGTTGAAACCCATTCGCTCCTAATCTTATTAGATTTCTCCCAGCCACATGCTCGTGCTGTATTATAAAACACACACACACAGCCCATGATTGCTGACATCATCACTTTGATACCACACTTAAAAATGCCATGCAGAAAGCACACACATTTTTGCATTCAACACCTGGAAATGAAAAACGATCCAGTGTGTTTGTGGTGAAGTCTTATTTGCATGCTGTTTGTGCGGTAGCAGTCTGTTTTCAGAGGGATTTGATTACAAGTTTAAATGCGTGTGATTTTGCGTTCTCCTTCCAGATACAGGGTGTGTCACATGCTGTGGAACGTTTTAATTAATAATCACATCATACCTAGAGTCGAGAAGTCATCCTGACGCTAAATGATAAAGATAATTAAAATCTCTCTCTCTTTTTCCCCCCTATTTTAAGGTGATTGACGGACACACTGCATGATGCGTGAATACAAGTTAGTAGTCCTCGGCTCTGGAGGTGTCGGCAAGTCTGCACTGGTAAGAGTTCCTTTTTTTTTTTTTTTTTTCTCAGATGCACGAATCGGACATTTCCTGTACAAAAACCAGACGAGACATGCCTGTAAAGAATAAGCAGTAATGAATCCTGGTTTCTCCTTCTAATACGTCCTGTCCACTGTTTTATTTTTACCGCCTTCCACCGAACAGAAGATGCTTCAGGCATGCATTCAGTTGATCACTTACTGGTTAGATTAGTACACATTAAATCAGGACTGTAGTGCAATTGTGTGTCTTTCACATAAGATCCCAGTTGAGAAGTGTGTTGAGCGCTGAGGAGTTTGATGCTCACCCAGGAATCAGCATGTCGCGTCCCTGGATGATGCAGGTTCTCAGCTGGGTCACTGGTGGGCTGTGAAGGCAGAGCTGAGCGCTACCTGGACTCACTATGTGAAGTCAGAGATTCAGCAAAATGACTCTGCAAATGAGTGTAGTAATAGTAACAGCACAGCAAGCAGTTATTACTCCAGCCCTCAGCCAAATACAAAAACCAGTGTCCCTCGGAGTCATTTCGAAGGAGCACGACTGAGAAGGGTTTCTATGGAAAACCACAACTTTAAACTAGATAACATGCAGCACTAATAAATATCTTAAGAGCTTTTCATCTCGAATGCAAGAAATAAACAGCAAGGCCTCTTTGGAGAGCAGATCAGCTTCGATCTTCGATTAAATGCTGTTATAGCTGAACATCTGTATGCCTAGACATGTTGGATTTCCCAACTTTAAAGCACCTTTGGAATCAGAAATAGTGTTTCCTTAGGATTTGTACATCATTTATACTCAGTGCTTAGTGTACGTTTGGGGATTTCCGCACTTCCAGGAAAACGTGAATAGTTGGCTGTCTTCCTCCACTATTGTCTTTCCCACCCATCCCTCGGCCGATTTTAAAATGGCTTCGTTTCAAGAAGATAGATTGAGTTCAAGTTATTTATGCTGGAGGTTTGTTTTTCCCTCTACCTCAGACTGATTGAAAACATGGTTCCATCTACACAGCGGTGTTGGGGAGTAGAAGCTTATCGCTACGTTCTAGGTAGTTTAGCTGGCTTTCTCTGCTTGTCGCCCCGTCGTGCCAAATCAAGCTCCTAATGCTCTTATTTGATTGTTCAGGTAATAATTTTTTCACATGAAGTTTTGTAGCAAACAGGACTGACCTGAATTTATTTTTGTCACGTTCAACTTTTTTTGCTCTCTTAAGACTAGTACATCATGGATTTAATGACCTGTGAGTTCTTGTGTGAATATTTTATCCATAAATACAGACTTGGAGAACAAGGGCATTAACTCCGTCACTCAGATCAATTAAATATCTGTGTGGCATTTCTAATAATGGACATTGTCACGAAGCTGCTTTACAAAAAAGTATAATAAATCGCTGCTCCGTTGTACCGAATCAAGCCCGTAATGCCTTTATTTGATTGATCAGGTAATTTTCTCACATGAAATTTTGTAGCAAACAGGACTGCCCTGAATTTATGGTATGTGTTTTAAATGTTTAAATCTAGCTCTGAGTAAGCCAAGAAAAATTCCCTGAAAAAACATGACAAAACGGAGTCCATCCTTATTTGGGTGGCACCAGACAAGGTGATGGTAAATACTTTCCCTCCTATACTGCTGGGTTTACACTCGGACCATGATGTCCACGATCTTCACGATTTGAGAGAATCGTGATGAGCGTTCGGGATCATGGCATCGAATCGCGATGAGCGTGGGGGGTCATGGCATCGAATCGTGATGAGCGTGGGGGATCATGGCATCGAGTCGCGATGAACGTGGGGGGGTCATGGCATCGAATCGCGATGAGCGTGGGGGGGTCATGGCATCGAATCGCGATGAG
>JBCNYH010000024.1:12565726-12577836 GCA_039654325.1 Tandanus tandanus
TGTGTGTGTGTGTGTGTGTGTGTGTGTTTAACTTTCCCTGTTCATGATGCACACGAGTCTCCGTTCTATGCTTGCTGTGTGGTGATGATATTAATAATAAGCTACATATGATATGAGCTGCAATAAACTTAAATAATATTAGATATTAATAATAAAATCTCTGACGGACCTTCTGTAGGGAACTAGCTCAATGCTGTCCTATTCATAAGAAATCCGAGGTAATAGTCATGGAGACGGCAGGTATTAGATTTAAAGGTTCAGAAAGTGGCACAGTTCTATGCCGCAGTACTGCGTAAATGCAGTTTGACTAGTTAGCGATCTGTAAGATCACAAACACAATGCTGTTGATTAGCTTGAAGGTTCGATCTCTTAGAGCTGATCTGATTTAAGCAGCCTGTGGAGATGAGTAGGAGTAAAGAACCAAAGAGCTGCTGTTTCAGTTTTTCTAGGTACAGATGACACAAAGAACTATATCCCACTGACACCATGTCGAACCGCATTGTGAGTAATTGAAGTAAGAGTAGACTCCCATGTATCATAAAAAATACTCAGCTTGAAGTTTCTTTACTAAATAAATCTTGATCACGTTAATAATGATATAGATACAGATTAATATACAAGTAGCTCAGCTGGATTTTTTTTTTCCCTTTTCATTTTTTTTTACACTAGCATTTGCATATTTTACTCTTCATCTCTATCTCTTCTTCTCTCACTCACTCGTTCGCTTGCTCTTTTGCTCGCTGTCTGTTTTGGCCTCCCACTAATAATCAGCATCTTAATTACTTTTCTATTGTGTAGAGCTCTAAATGTGTGAGTGGGGAAAGCTACTTATCAGTGCACTGCAGTCATTAATAAGACACCGCCGGGGTCTTCTGGGGCCGTTACATGTTTGAGGGAACGATCAAAGCCCCCCACATCAGCTCTACTCCCTCAGTCTTGAAGTTTTTTATTTTTTATTTATTTTTGGAAACATTGAAGTGCTCAGGCCTGTTTATTGCATTGTCACTGAATGTGGATTTTCAACAGGTAGATTAGAAATCATTGTAAATTTGCATAAATTTTTATAGTATTTAATGGTCTTGGGTGAAAGAAACTTTGTTATACTGTGAAATTGTTGCAGGTAATATGATCAACAACACTATACACTAAGATGTGTTTGTTTCTAAGCTGTGGTTAATCTTTTGTGAAGATTTTTTTTCTCTCATTAAAAGCAGAGGATTCTTTCCTTATCACAGCACAAGTTGCAGCTTTGTAATGTCAGTGTCCATATCCACATGCTCACCCTGCTGTTATCAGCTGTCCTCGCCCTTGATATACACCAGCATCCACTTAAAGTCAGCATAAATTCTATCACAGTCTCATACGGATGTTTAAAACTTATAACACATTTACATGTGGTTTTTTTTTTTTTTTTTTATGTTGGTGCACAATTTTGTCACATATTTGGTCTAACTGTAGCTTTCAAGGCAGGGTTAAATAGAAAAGATGAACAAAATAGGCAAGTTTTGCTAATGTCACCCCAAACAAAATACAGTAGCTTTAAAATGATCACCCTGCGTTTACACTGGGGGCCACAGTGTCGGCAACTTCCACGATTTGAGAGAATCATGATGGAGGGTCAGGGGATCTAATCGTGGTGATTTTAAGGGGAACGTGGTGGATTCGTGATGACCTCAAGTGAGCTTGTTGGATTCATGATGATCACGCTGATCATGACAATTTTTGACTGTTTCACAAGTTTCATCTTTTGGATGCGAGCGGCCTCCTTTTTATACCCCAATCGTGTTCCAAGTGTGCTCATAAATCGTAGACATCGTGCCCCACTGTGAACCCCAGGGTCAGTTGCACTGGGATGACTTGGTCTTTTGCACCCTGATCGTTTTCCTAAAAGCCTCTTTTCAAGCCTTAAATTTGTCTTTACCTCTTTATCCTTAGTCGTGTTCCATAGAGATACAGAAAGATCTCTGTGCTGTTGTAGAAACCAGTTCTGTTATTCTTATAGATTGTGTTAAATATTGGTATTTATAACAGTACAAAGACGATCTGAAATCTAAGTTTTACTTTAAAACAGTTCTGAGCATTTTTTATTAACAAGCTTAAATAAAAAAATGTGCTGATGAGCTTTGAGTAATCTGAACTCTTTCCCTATGCCAGAGGAACGTTTACAGTCCACTCAGACTATAAAATCTTTTGCTGCATGAGGAATTATTACAGGTCTGTCGGGAACATCCCAGTCATTGATCGAAGAAGGTCGATTATTTTCCACACTTGGTAAAATAGGACATCTATGCACTGAGCTAATACTTGCAATTGGCTGGAGTAGTTTATATTTTTCCCTCAGGATTATACTGAAACCACACCAGGTAGTCTCTGATCATGGTAGTGTTGTCTCCTAAGTAATGTGAATAAATAGTAAATGCTGTGAATGAATTTGGGTTTGAGTTGGAATAATTTATCTGTGTTTTCTGGCTTTTCAGACTGTTCAGTTTGTTCAGGGGATCTTTGTGGAGAAGTATGACCCCACAATAGAAGACTCGTATAGAAAGGTGAGTAATTGTCCCTGTGTCCTGAAACAGTCATTTCTGAATTCTTTTTAAATATCACACGTTACCTTGTTCCACTTGTACTCTGCTCTGATCACTTTTCTTGACAAATGAGTTGTTGGATGCCTTCCCGGTTCTGCTTTTGGATATTTTCCTCCAGGGCAAATATGATGTCACTAAATTCCCCAACTATCGGTCTACAGCTACAGGCGTCACTTTTGAATGACTGCAGACACTTGAATGTCGCCAGGCATTGTACCTGGAATATGTCCGAAAGTGCGTGTGTGTGTGTGTGTGTCTGTCTGTCTCAGTATTGTTTGTGTGCATGCATTGTGGTCTGCACTCTGTGGACTGCACTTGCTTTTCCTGTGCAGTGATTTACCTGAGCTGCATTGGTAACAAGACGGCTTAGACAGAAACTGAAAAACTGTGGCCGGTCATGTTCACTACTATTTCTATTTATCACTGGACATACCACTAGGCCCCAACACGACAGCTGTGACTAAAAATGCAGCTTCTCTGAAATGCTAACAGGAAGTCCCATGTGGGTCACCACCCTTCTTCCTCACTGCACTGCACGCTGTTGCCCCAGGGGCACTTCCTGTGGGTGAGGTTTAGCGGTGCTGACAGAACACTGTATATTGCTGGATATAAGCCAGTGTACTAGTGTCATCTGTCCAAGCAAGAAGGACACGGAAACCCCCAAAGCTGAGCCACGAATTTCTTTCATGCTTCTATATAAAGGTTTCTGCTACAGTATGAGGTTGATTTTAGGTCCTGGGTTTAGTGACCCCCTGAGGGCTTTCTTTAAATTAGCAGTTAGCACAGCCGGCTTGTTGCTTTGTGCATCACTTGTGTACCAGCAGGAAGTTAGATAACAGTGTTGCTGTGTTTTATGGGCAGCATCATTATACAGTCGAACATGCTGGAGAGAAAGCATTAATGTCTATTTTGTATGTACTCAAGTAATTTCTTTGTGTGTGTGTGTGTGTGTGTGTGTGTGTGTGTGTGTGTGTGTGTGTGTGTGTCTCCTCTTTGCAGCAAGTGGAGGTGGATGGCCAGCAGTGTATGTTGGAGATCCTGGACACCGCAGGAACGGTAAACATGACACTGAAATTTGAATTCACCGCTTCAGAGTCAAGTTGTCTAACACTTTAAGTGCTGCATGTTATTACTTTATTATAGATGGGTTCCTGTCTGTTGTGCCACTTACCCATACATTACTCCTACTGTAATGCAGACACTCGTTATGATTTCTATACTCACTCTCACTAACTCATTTGCCAGAATGCTTAGTCCTACGAGGATCTTTGTGAGGCGTCTCACCAGACGAAGGGCAGGGTACACCCTGAACAGCTCGCCAGGCCATTGCAGGGCCTACGTACACAACCATTTACATTCACGTCCACACTACACTGCAATTTGGAACAGCCACTTGGCCTAAGGTGCATGTCCTTGGACTGTGAGAGGAAACCAGGGTACCCGGAGGAGGACCATGCAATCACTGGGAGAACTTGCAAACTCCATACAGATTCAGCCTCTCCAGGGACTCGAAGCCAGGACCTTCCCGCTGTGAGGCGGACATGCTAACCACTACGCCACCGTGCCCTTGGATTGATATAAATTAAAAGAAAAGGAGTATGTGGTGCTCTTTTTGGAGCAAATTATTTCTAGTGTTTAAGATCAGCTTGGGAAAATTCCTTAAGTCTTCCAAGCATGTTTAATCAGTCTCTGCTTTGTTTTACTCCTTTGTGGTGGTCACTATGGCTCCTCCTTACCTCACTCAGGTGCATAAGTGTAGATAGAGTGGAAGGGCCTCTATTCCTAATGAAAGCAAAGCACGTTTGCTGCTTTATAGCCCTAGAGCCCTGCTGACAGATGGTGAATACTGTGCTTGGGCTATCTGCTCCAGAATTGTTTCACAGTCAAACAGGGAAAAGCCCAGATGACTCAAAAGGCACCTGATAGAAGATCCACCTAGAGAATCTCTGTGATGAGGATGTCTGTTGAGAACAGTGCAGCACTCGCATTCATTCAGTTAGTTCATGCAATTCAGTTTTGCTTGTATAGCGACTTTAACTATAGACATTGTCACAGAGCTGCTTGTCAAAATCCTGGAGTTGATTTACTTTCAGAATATGCAAGTAAGAGGTGATGGTGGTAAAGAAAATCACCCTAATGAGATACAAGGACGAAACCTTGAGAGGAACCAGGCACAAAAGAGAACCCATCGTCTTCTGGGCGGTGCATGATCGGGGAATTATTAATCCATAAATTGTACAGCTGCAGAACTAAAGGCAAACACTACCAAGTGTGTTGAAATGAAGTTGAGTTAGTTGGTAAATACTAATCTGTGCGTGACCCGGCTTATCACTTGTACTTTGCAAACATTTCTTGTAATTGAATGTAGCGATGGCAAAGAAACTTTTAGTGTATGTAGTTCTGCTTTCTATTATTTATAACACACAAAACAAAGCAAGTGGCGGCACAGTGGTGTAGTGGTTGGCACCTCCCCCTCACAGCAAGAAGGTCCTGGATTCGAGGCCCGGGTGTTTCTGTGTTGAGTTTGCATGTTCTCCCTGTGCTTGCGTGGGTTTCCTCCATGTACTCCGGTGTTCTCCCACAGTCCCAAGACGTGCACATTAGGCCAACTGGCAGTCCCAAATTGTGCGTTGATGTGCGTGCGAATGGTTGTGTGTGAATGTGTTGCCCTGCGATGCTCTGATGAGCTGTTCTGGGCATACCCAAGACCGGCCGCTCCGTGTCGGCTGAGATAGACTCCAGCCTCCCAGCAACCCTAGTAAGAAGTAAGCGGTTCGACAAACAAGTGATGAAAACAAAGCAAGTTAAATGTCTGTTGCATTTGTCCTGCACTATTTTAGGCTACAGAGCTGTTCACCATACTGCTTGAGTGATGCTTGTGAATCAGAGCACATGCACATATTGTTTCTGCTGCGTAAATCATAAGGCCCAAGCAAGTACAGTCCTGTCCTGTGGGCAAACAAGTAATTATATCCACGATGTGGCCTTCTCATACTTCAGGTTTTGTCCCTAGCAGTCAGGCATTTAGCATGAGAGGAATAGGACAATGGATCTGTACGCTGTTGGAATTAAACTTCAAAGACTTAATGAGAACTAAAGCCAGGCTTAGGGCCTTATGCTTGTTAGGGCATTAATAAATAGTAACCACTCCCTGTTGTTCTTTTGAGTTATTACACCACTGCAGCTCTCTCACTGCATTATTATCATGCAGCCAATATACAAGTTTTTTCCTGGGTCTGAAGAATATGTGCAGCTTGTGAATATATTGGTTATCTAATCTTTTGTAATTTAGAGAGACTTTTTTGAATTATTATTGTACAAGACATTGATAATTGTACTTGTTATCCCCCAGCTTATAATGTTTGTCCGTCTGTAACCATTTCAGTTCCGAGCCAGAACTCGGGAACCATTAGAGATTTCTTCTTCAAACTTGGCAGTTACTTCTACTAGGCAGTATAGTTGTGCCTTTTGATATTATGGGATTACTGTCATTCTTATTTTCTGACATATGGAGGCCGGGGGGGATGTCATCTGATGAAATTTTGTTTATTCTGGTTTAAAAATGGACCACAATAACATATCAGTAGTAAATTAAAAGCATCATTCTTAAAAAATGTATACATGCACATAGTAGTGAGGTTGATGGAGACACCTCACAGCAGTACTCCGATTCACTTGGAAGTTTCACTGCAACATCACTTGCCGTAAGCAGCATTCACACAGGAAGCAATGAGTGACACGCAAATCACTTTGCCACTGAATTGTATCCGAAATCGCCTGTTTTATTCGGTCTATGAAAGAGAATAAGAAAAGGTTTTGCGGAACTTCGTGTTTGGGGGCATCTATTAATCAACGGTATCTTTAAGCTCAACTGAGCAACTTGGTGGAACTCGGTGGTACTGGGGCTTGAACCGCCGACTTGCTGATCAGTAAATCAGACCATTACGCACTAAGCCACCACTGCACCAAAATTTCTCCTCTCGCCGCTGATTTCGCTGGTGGTCGTTGACTTTGCATGGTTGCTTGTCACTCATTGCTTCCTGTTTGAATTCAGCTTGACAGCGAGGATTATTATTAACAATACGCTTGACAGTCTGAAGACACCGGTCAGTGGGTCCAGGTCAACCTGAGCTGGATGCTTTTGATTCCTTGCCTTTGCTTGTGAATTGTATAATCACCCCGTTGACTACAGAAAGAGGAATCCCAAAGTTCTGTGCAATCTGATGCTGGTTCACCATCAGACTGACCCACAATAGATCCCTTATTGAGAATCAGACAACTCTTCTGCTCCTGGTGTTTGCAGCATAACTAGTTGCTGTAAATAATTTATAAACTGTAATCTAAAGTAATAATAATGTATTACTGAAGTTTGGTCAGATGAGTTTCACAGATATACTCTGTAATGATGGGTGTCTGTTTACTTATGATATGTCTCTGAGGATATGTATCACTCATCTCTTTGTCTTTAAAATTGTTCCATTCGCAGTCCTTATGATGTAATGTTCTTTCTTCCCCCCCTCACTTTTCAACAGGAACAATTCACAGCTATGAGGGACCTGTACATGAAGAACGGCCAGGGCTTCGCACTAGTATACTCCATAACTGCACAGTCCACATTCAATGACCTGCAGGACCTGAGAGAACAGATCCTGCGAGTTAAAGACACTGATGATGTGAGTTTTCTTGACCTTCCGCCATTCATCCAGCTATTCATTCATCATTTATAAAGCCATCAGCAACCCATCATGTTCTTCACCTCCTCCAGGCTGTGTTCCTTTTTAGATAGCTTTAACCTCGCAGGCTTGTTTGATAGATATCTTCAGTACTTTTTGTTCATTAGGTCCCTTTTTACTTTACTTCAAATTCAAAACGATTTTTGAATTCAGTTTTATCTGTATAGATGTTTTAGCAGTATAAATGATCCATCACCACAAAATAAGTCTTGTGATATATTTTTTTCACATCTTTGTCTGATTTTAAAGGATTTTGGGTCATATTTAGCGGCACTCCAGAGCCCATACTTATGCAAATGACGTAAAGCCATGAGCTCAATTGTGTTGTCGTGTCCGTGATCACATGCCCACTCAGGCAACCCAATAAATGAAGAAAATGGCTGGGAAAATGTATATCGTGTGCGCCCACCATCACTGCATACTTGGCAGCTTATTCTCTTACTTTGACGTATCCATGTTTATGTAAACTTACGCGTGTACATTTTGGAGCTGCCTGTGTATTTATATTAAAGCTGTCCATATATGTGCATAACTTCAAGTCAGTTTGGTACATTAAGACTCATTTTGTGCTGATGGGACACATATTGTCATAGAACATCTTTGCAGGAATGATGAAGATTTAGCTCCCTAACAAAAACGTCAGACGCAACAGCAGCAATGAAAATCTCCCTGGGGAAGAAACAGATGGGAGGAGATCTCAGTGACACTCAATAATGGACTGTCTATATAATTACAGTAGTAGTTCTTAGATGATACCAGTTTCTAGTATCCAGTTGAGATTGTGTACTAAGCGAGGACAAGTCTTGTGTAAAGTACAATTGTTGAGGCTTGTTGTTTGGACTAAGCACAGTCATTGTCTGTCATTGAGGGTGGTGTTAGTTATAGCTTTGCTAGCTTGGTCCATTTCCAGTTTTGTGGTGTGTATACAAGCATGTGTGCACATTCGGGAAAACAATCCCATTGAAGAGGTGTGTATGCATGTGTGTGTGTGTATGTGTGTGTGCATATCAGACTCGCTCAGAATGTTTCCGAGAAGGAAGACTGTGTCATGGCCTCCTCTGGCATGTGCTATTTCAGTCTTTTTCCTGCTTGTAGATGATTTAGAAAAGCTCTCTGTACAGCCAGGTCTATGTCCGTCGTTTAGTTTCACTTCTCCATAGAGCTGAACTGAAAAGTGAATAGGGCGTCGGAGTTTTATTTCAGGCCACGTTTTGTCTGTTTTTCATCTTGTTTTTTTAAGCTTCCTCTTCCATTTCAGCACACCCTAGCTCAGCAGGGGGTTTCTGATCCCTTTCAATTTGAATGATTCGAGAATGAAGCCGGAAATCTAACCATCTCAGTCCACCTCATCAAAATCTCTCTGCATGATGCTCATGTTTTTAATTTTAAATGTTAAAATAGCAGTACTTCAGGACAGGGCTTATTGGAGACTAGTTCATTGTATAACAGGTTAAAATGTTAATTTCTTACTCCAATCTCTTTCTGTTTTGACCATGTAGATACTACTAACTCTTTAAAGGCTGTACCTAATGTCATTCTAAACTGTGGATTTGATCAGGGTTTATCAGTTTGACACTCTCCACCCCTGCTTATGGAATTTAAATGAATGTAATTTATTTTGACCATTTTGAGGTTACCCTTTAAAGTTGTGTGAGTATTCTGATATTTACAAATGCTGCATGCATGTGAATGTGGTTAAAAAAAATCTGACATTGCAAGTTGGCAATATGCCAGTAGTCACTGCTGGTGTTTCAAATAGGGGAAGCACAGCTTGTCACCAGACACGGGCACCACCCAGCTTGGTCACAACACATACCAGCACCGTCAGCCATCTTTACTGTTCCAGTGACCTGTTTTTGCTCTATGACTTCAGTTAAATCAGTCGTCGGTGTTAACATGCCCTCCTGTTGAATCCTGTATGAAATTAGGAGCATCAATAATAGTAATTATTAATAATGTACGTTATTCTTTCAGTGATGCACTCTTGGTTATGATGTTCAGACCATTTGCGAGATCTTTTAATTATAATATTGTGAATCTGTGTCCAATTGGGGCAAAAATCGCTGTCCAATAAGCTTTAAGATATTTTTCCTATGCAAACATATGTTACAGTGTACTTTAGTCTATCATAGTATAATATTTTTTCACAGGCTGCATTGTCTATGGAGTACAGTTTGTTCATTCATCTTGGTTTGATAAAACTTTGGCAAACTGGTAATTACCATTTTATTACAACATTTTCCTGATTTTTTTAGAGGTGGCAGTGCTTCCTGTAGTACTCTTAAAGCAGTCATCTGTGGAACATGCACTGAAAGTGCCTTTAGTTTTGGTTTCATGAGTGAGAGAAGTGAAAGTTTGCACTTTTTCCCCCTCATTAACCGCCAGCACTTTCCTGCAGGTGCCGATGATCCTGGTGGGGAATAAGTGTGATCTGGAGGATGAGAGAGTGGTGGGAAAGGAACAGGGTCAGAACCTGGCCCGCCAGTGGAACTGCTGTGCCTTCCTCGAATCCTCTGCAAAGTCCAAGATTAACGTCAATGAGGTGAGCCTCCTGCGCTTTTCAGTTCTTAGCACATTTGAATCGGTCTCTCTCCACAGCATCAAATTGTTCTCTGCTCGTCAGACATCTCCGTTCTTTGTCCCGGTTACGGATGAGATTCACAATATGCATCTGTAACAGTTAACAGCCAGTGCCAAATTTAACAGCCTGTATTTTACCTTTGATTCGTGTTCTGAATGAATGATGGGTAATTGATATTCCCCCGAGAGTAATATAGAAATCACTCTGTCCATCCCTCTGTCTGTCTGTCCATGGAAGCTCGTAAACACAACTCCTCCTTAACTGCTTTATGGATTTTGATGAAACTTTAGACAGTTTTAGTTTACCATGTAAAGATGTACATGAAACCAGATAATCCAGGTCTGACTTGTGATAATTATCCTTTCTGCTAGGTTATTATTATGATTTATCGTCACTACATTTATATTGTATTTTTTTATATTCATATTCGACTTTTAACTATTGGTAGTCCTTCAGATAGTTATTGTTATTGATCTCTTTTTTCTCTTCTTGATATTGATAGTTTTTTTTTAATTATTATTCTTCAAATATAGGACAGTCGTAACAAGCATTTCACTACATATTGTACTGTGTATGATTTTGTATATGACAAATTTGAATTAGGTACATTACTGGGAAGAGGCATGTAAGGATGAATAGTTATGGAGTAGTAATGTTAGCTGTATGTACTCTAGTAAATGTAACTTGTATGTATATTTGTGACCCATCACAGTAAAGATGGAAATTATTAATTTTGGGTTATTGGTACCATTTTGTAGCTGATATACTAAGCTTTAAGATGATACCAAACATAATTGTCTAGTTTTGGAGTAACTAACTAAAACCTGCCAGGAATTTTCAGCCTTTTAAGTATGCAACTTTGGAGAAAATCATGTTTAAAGTTCAACGAAGTATTTACTTATTTCCGACTTAATACCGACCTTGCTGTGATAGGTCATATTTTTGTTAAAAAAAAAAATATTGGATTTTTTTGGACAAAAGCTTTATGTACTCACAGTTAATGAATAAAAGGAGTATTTGAATGCGGCCTTTTCACAATACCGCAGTTAGCATCGTTGAGCTCTGTAGTTAGCATGCCATACAACAAAATATGAAATTAGACTATTCAATGGTAAGAACCTTTTTTTATTTTTTAAACTACCACCCTTGGCCCAACCCTGCAAAAAAGTTTGGTGGGGTATATACGAATCACCCTTTCCCTCCATCTGTTTGTCCATGTAATTTGGTAAGTGCAGATCTTAAACTGCTTGATGAATTTTTCTATAAACTGTACAGAGTTGTAGTGAACCACCGGAAGATGTGAATGAAGCATATTCCCAGCCTTTTGTTTCAAACCCAGGCAATTAGGTCATGTTGCAGGTGGGAGGGGTATTCTGAGTGAGTTTACTCACAGTTCTAGTTCTACAAAGCCAATCCCCTTGCGCTGGACTGTCGGGTGTTGTGCTGATGGTGTCAGGGGTCAACCTGTGCCATCGCTTGATTATATCTGTAGTCACACGGCCATCATATCATGCAGACAGCTGCAGCACGCTAACACAGAGGAAGCTCTGTGCACGAGGTTCCTGGCTCTGCTGCTGCTGACTCGACAGCATAGTGCTGTTTTGTGTTTCGTCAGCATGAAGCCTCAGTTTTGTCTGATCAGTCAGACATCATTGGGAGCTTTTATTTCCACTGTTAGATGATAGGAAATCCCAACCCTGTCCTGGAGTAGGTTTCACGCTTCATGGTGTTAGCGGAAAGAAATGATCTAATATTATCATTTTGACATCTGTGCAGTTAGATTCATTTATTCCTGTCAAAACGCCAGCATAAAAACTACCTTAATGTCTAACTGTCGCTTTCCGTAATTGAAATCCAGACACCACTTCAGTAATGCTACATCTCAGTCAGGGCTGAAGCGAGGTCTTATTCTGAGACACCTGCTGTCTGAGGAATGCAGGGCCATCAATCACTGTCTAGAAGACTTTCACCCAGGCTGTTTTTAATTATGAGTGGAAAGACGATGTTTACCGTTTTCCCAGCCTGAGAATTTGCACCAAACAGCTAAAGTATGTCTGGAGCCACAAACAACTGAAAACACCTCTTGGTACTTTTCACTTCTGGCATGTTAGCATCATTTAGTTTCTAAAACCATGGTTTCGCTTGAGCAGGGTTTGGTCTGTATGTATGTATATGTGTGTGTGTGTGTGTGTGTGTGTGTATATATATGTA
>JBCNYH010000024.1:12577936-12590667 GCA_039654325.1 Tandanus tandanus
TGTATATATATGTATATGTATATATATGTATATGTATATATATGTATATGTATATATATGTATATGTATATGTATATGTATATATATGTATATGTATATGTATATATATATATATAGAGAGAGAGATTTTCCATTTACACAGACTTGGTAAAACTGGTAATTAGTTGAATCTGATGTGTTTGGTCAGGACATTGCCAACCCACTTTACTCTGCGTGTTCAGGATCACAGTTGTTCTTAAGCTTTCAGGAAAATCTATATCCAGATTAAATTAAGAGCCCTCCTCAATCAATCACACTCAGGATTATACCAAACCATCACTTCTTCGTAAGTGCAGTCCAGACTATTCACTTTCCTAGCATGAAGATATATATGAAATGGCAACACAGTTAAATTAGAACATACTACCAAAACAGTAGTATAATAATTAATAAAAGAGGACAAATGATAAAGTGAACTCCATTATTCAAGGGTAAAAATGGAGTTGCTAGATTTTACATATAGTACTTGGGTCAGCCTCAATAATGAAGGCATACACAATGGCATAATTCATCATGCTGACACCTGTTGTACATCTTCCCCTCACCAGCACGCACATAAAATACCAAACTAAATTGTTCCAGCAGAAATTAAGCTAGAGAGAATGTTACAGTACACAGTAAATTGGTCTAGACTTTAGACACAATGCTAAAACATTTTCTGCAGATGACTACACACATATGCTTTAATGCAACACTTGAACAGTGTGAGGAAATTGTTTTATGTAAAATACTCACACCAAAGTATTTTCATCACAGTTTAGTGCATCGTTTTAATTTAATTCTAAACACCATCACTTGTGGTGGTACACCAGGTTCAGTGATACATGTTCATGATGTTGGCTTAATATCTGGCCTGTGTGTCAGTGACATGTTATAATGGCATAAATTCTCAGCTCAGTAATATTATACTGAACCATCACTTCAGGTAACCTCGCTGTCATGTCATTGTTCCAGTCACACAATCTGAGCAAATTCAGTCTTCTGATCATGCTTGTTCACCTGCACTGCAGGACTGGTGGTATAAAGAGTAAGATGTTGGTTTGTAATATTGGATTAAAAGGGTTAGTTTTTTTTTGTTTGTTTGTTTGTTTTGATAAACCAAAATGACATACAGTTCTGTGGCACTGTGCACGAACCAGACAACCCCCTTGACCATTGAAAGTGAGTCCAGTGCAGTATTGTAGACCATGGGCATCATAGTGCAATCTATAAAATTGTTAAAACAGTATTAGTTAAAGATGCCATTTCCCAAGGTGTTTATTTATTTATTTATTTATTTATTTAAATAAAATTACATTTTAGAAAAACAAAATGTCATCTTATTTTTTTCTCAAAATGAACATGTTCTTGCACGGTGCCACAGAGTTGAACTAAGTAGAGAGGGGTGAAGAGTTTTGTTGAGGGGTGAAGAGTGAATGCTTGGTGGCTTTTGATTACTGGTGCAGAGCACTAACCGCTAAGCCACCATTGTCAAACTCTGTGTCGACTTAAAATTGGAGAAAGCCCTATGAGTGAATATTATAGTGAAGCTCTAAAGTTTAGATGTTGTAATTCATCAACCAGATTGTTCATTGCTCATACAGCTATATGTGCGCACTTCAGCAGCCACAAAGCAGAAAAAAGCTCTGGAAAGGTTTACTACTTAAAGAAAAAAAATTATAAATCCTCTGCACTGTTACATCTATTAAAAAAGGAAATAATACGTTGCACCCACAAATCCACCTAGAGCAGGCCTTTCACAAAAATTCAGAGAGAGGTAGATTAGTCAGAGATGCAACCAAGAGGTCAAAGGTAGCTGATCTGACACAAGAAGCTGTTTATGGGACAACCACAGCCTGGGCTCTCCATAAAACTGGGTGTAATGGAAGAATACATGGTCTTTTTGCTTACAGTCGTCAGCTGTGCACTTTCCAGTAATCTCCTCTCAGTAGATGTTCTTGGATGACAGGAATGGTGTTTTGACCTGTAGAGTGTTAACCACTCACTCATTTGCCAAACCGCTTAATCCTACTAGGGTCGTGGGGAGGCTGGAGCCTATCTCAGCAACACTGGGCGAAGGCAGGATACACCCTGAATTGCTCACCAGACCATCGCAGAGCCAACACAACCATTCACACTCACACGTAGGGGCAAATTACTGGCGATTAGCTTAATGTGCATGTTTTTGGACTGCGGGAGGAAACTGAAATACCTGGAGGAGTCCCACGCAAGCAAAGGGAGAACATGCAAACCCCACACAGAAACCCCTAGGACTCGAACCCAGGACCTTCTTGCTGTGAGGCAGACATGCTAACCATCACACCACTGCAGTTTAAGCTAGTGTGGCCATTCTCCTCTGGTCTCTTTTATCAAGAAAGCATTTCCACCCACAAAGTGGCGCAAAACCGGCATGGTGAAATTAGTATAAGAGGAAAGCCTTTGAGTGTTTTCTTTTTAATTCAGAATTTGTGGTGTAATGACCTGTTCTCTGCTTTTGTAGATCTTCTATGACCTGGTCCGGCAAATCAACAGGAAAACCCCAGTACCTGGGAAGGCACGCAAAAAGTCCAACTGTCAGCTGCTCTAATAAACAGCTGTTCTGTTGTTCTGAGCCAGGTGAGAACTAGAGAACAGATTGTACTGAGTGGGTGTGTGAATTCATGGCAGCTTCAGGATCAGTTCTGCCTGCTTTACTTAATCATCAGAAATAAACCGTAACACACACCGAAACAGTCTTCAAAAGAATCTAAGATTAGGATATGTAAAGGCTTTTCTACTCTCTGTTCTCACTTTCTCTCTTGTTTCCCTCCTTTCCTTTTCTTCCTCTGTCTGTAGGTCTGATTTGCTGCTGTGTCTGTCAGCAGTGCCAGCATTCCGACGTTACTAAAACCTAACATCGAATGGACTTTCCTGTGTGGTGATGCCCCTTTAAAGAAACCAACCGACAGATTCAAGGCTACAGTATCATATTTTTTGCACATAAATAACCATCTACACTTTCCAGAGTTGCAAGAAAGATTTTTACTTATAAATATATAAATATATATTCTAACTGTATGCAACTAAAATAGACCGGTAATTAAATGGTTAAATGAATAAAGTCCTAAAAGAATTTTTAAAAAACGCAGAACCTACACACAGTGTTATTGCTAACGGAGTCAGCCACCGTTGGAAAAGTAAGGAGCGTGTGTTGAACCTGACTGTGCACGTTGCCATGGCAATTACAATGATGCGATATTTATAAGCACCACTATTTTAGCCAGTGATGAGAGGAAGTCCAAAGACACCTATATAGTCCATTTCGTACAGCTAACTTTGCTCCTTGGTTTCTGTGCATTTCTTTCTGTAGATTTTGCCTTTTGTAACATTTTTTTTTTCTTTTTTTTTTTTTTCTCCATCCTAATTTTCCTCCTTTCTGCATTTTGTCTTTTTAAAAGTTACTAGTTTTTGCTCTGCCAAGATGGTATATCACATGAACTATTGATATAAGTTTTATCTTTAGGAAAACCTGTGGATACATGTATGTGTAAAAAATTAAAAAATATAATGATTTCTGTCACTATTATGTTGTTCTTAGCCTCAAATGCCTTCAGATATGTATTTAGATCTTTTTTTTTTCCCCTTCCAGGTAAAAAATCTTAATCTGTCTCTCATACCAGGTTTCTTGTCTTGTTTACAGAGACATTTGTACAGTGTGGGGTGCTCACAAGGGGGCACTGTTGAAAGGGACTTTCATGCTTCACCTTAAAACAGTGAATTGTAATAAATCAGCTTTGCATCCTGTGATCTCTCATATTTAGAACGTAAACTCCAATCCTCTACAGAATCACACTTAACTACTAGTAAGAGTATTTTAACACTGTCTATGAAGCCGATATTCATAAATGATTATAACTCTGCTTCTAATTATTTGTATGTTGGTAATTGTTGTTCAGTCTGTTCTAATAAATCCTCATAAAGATGTAATGTTCAATAAATAATTCCTTGATAGCTTATAAATGCTGTAACGCGAGTGTTGCTGTCCTTATTAATGCCATGCGGTTTAATGCACAGCCTCTACAACTAACCATTATCTGTGAATATTTAAGTCATCTGTAACATTTATTATTAAATATTATTTTTTTAAAAACCTCTTTAAAAAAATAACAGGAATAATTTAATATTCACTTTACTTGAAACAATGATAAGTGACTGTTTAATGTTTCATAATTATGAATAAATATTAGTTCTTCATGGGTAAGTAGTGGTTATAAAGGTTGTGCTGTCTACGTCATGGCATTATAATGAACAGGGACCCTTGCATTACAGTCTGATTATAAATTCTTGAGGAATTACTTATAGAACATTTATTAGAGCTGCATGGTGCATTATTAGAGTTTCTACACATGCTTACAGGAAAACTTTACCAACTTAAAGAGAATTATAAGCATAGTTATAATGATTTTATAAAACGCAGCTTCATCTGAAGTTTATAAATTGAATTTTTAATAGAAGCGTTTTCAGTTATATTAGTGTCTGCACTGCGGTTACTGATGTTCTCTACATGTAATTCACCCTGACCTTCCTCTTGCCTGCGAATGCAACTGATCATTTTGGATTTTGACCGTAAAGGATAAAAAAAAGAAAAGAAAAAAAAAAAAAAAAAAAAACACTTGCCTGTTGGTGACTGTTTCACTTTTGTGAAATTTGGTTTGAACTGTTTTGTCTGCATTCCTGTGGGAATTACTGTCGTGAATGTTGGGGTGGGGATGCTGTGTTTCTGAGTAGGGAGAAAGGGAACAAGAGGTTTTTTTCTTTTCTTTTTATTTTTTAAGACCATATTGTTATAAGTGCAATCATATGAGGCATCCATAAAGCATTCATGAAATTTGGATGAACTGAGTGGCACAATGATACAAAACTGGTCATCTAGCTGCAGAAGATCTTTTATTCTGCAGCAGGCCTCTATATCTGTCACAGCTTTAAAATTCATGTATTTTGACTCGATATACTAGAACATGTGCACCATGGATGCTTTATGCATGCATTATGGAGGTTCATAAAAAAAAAAAAGAAGAAGAAAAATCAAAAGAAGCAATGATGAACCAGTGATGGTTAACACTGAGGTTATATTCTATTGATTCTGTAAACATATTGCCTTGTTGGAATTCTGTTAAAAAAAAAAATCTTGTTGAGGCTGAACCTGTGACAGAGCCTCAGTATTTGAAATGAAATAGAGTTGGGGAAGAGGGTGGAGGAGGGTAGGTGGGTGGCCAAATGTAATGTAAACGTAAAAGCCTTAATTGAAGTGGTGCAATTTTGTATAATCGAGCATCTGTAGTTCAATCAATGGGATTGCCATGCAAGGGCTCGCAAGAAGCCAGTTCTGCCACTTGATTGTGTATTGTTTCACAGTTCTTCTGTCAATAAAATCAGTTTAACATTTGCTCTAACGATATTTGTTTTAGCATGTTTGTAGGTATGAGTGAACATGAAAATGACTAATAACGAACTAAGAAATTGTAAGTTTCAGTGAAGAAGTGGGTATAGTGGGCATGTCACAATGGAGGCTTCCTCATTATAATGTGCTTTTTTGTGTGCACAATCTCAATGTTCATCTCTTAAAGCAACTTGGGCATGGAGTTAGGTCAACTCAGATCATTGTTCAGGTTACTTCAGCATTTATAACGATCTGACCCACTAGACCCTTCAGAATTACCTGCATTCATGTATAAATCTATTTTAATGTAGTCTAATATATTATACACTGCCCGGCCAAAAAAAGTCACACACTCGAATATGTTGTTCTGCCTTTAGCCTTGCTTACAACACGTAGTCATTATGGCATTGTTTCAACAAACTTAAGCAGCATACATTTATTTCCATCCAGTGTTGGCTTTATTTTTCACCGACGTCTCGATGAGTGAAAATAAAGTCTTCTCCAGCAGATCCCGCATGCATCAAGTTTGTGAAATAGCATATTACCATTTCACAACACTACTGGGAAAAGGTTTCGTTTCGTGGACTGATGAAACTAAGGTTGAGTTTTTAGAAAGAATGTGGCTTGAAAGGGGAACATGAAAACATCATATGTGAAGTACACTGGAGGAAACCTCATGAGTTGGGATTGCTTTATTGTCTAGATGACCGTGGTCCTGAAGGACCCCCCTGTCCTACACATTTTAGTGCTTTCCCTGCTCCGTCACATCCACCTCAAGACATGCAGAGCCATTAAGTAACTAATTACACTCGGCATCAATGAACACAACACTTACAATACCTCACTAGTTTCAGATTGAAGTTCAGTTTTTGTATTTAATACTCATACCTGAGAAGTAATGAGCAAAACAAGAGAAATCTGGGTGGTTGTTTTGCCATTGACTTACCGTCACACCTGACTGCACTTGAATTGCAATTTGAGCAATGTTGTACTCGTTGTGTTTGCTGCCAATCATGTGAGTTTTTGGGACTGGTTTTTGTTCTCTCTATAAAGCCGGGCTGAAAAAATATTTTTTCATTGTCCTGGACGCCATTATGCCTCACCTATCAGAGAACGACCGACATCGAGCACTGGGTCTGTTGGAGGCTAGAATGTTGATTCGACAGGTGGCCTGTAGAATGGGTTGTTCTCCGCCCACAATAATGAAATCGCCCATTGAACACCTCTGGGACCACCACGTGCCTCTCGACGTGTGCCTCCGCCCAGCCAGGAACTCGTGGATGCATTGCACCAGGAATGGGCTAACATACCCCAGGACAATATTAGACATCGTATACGGTCAATGCGTAGACGTTGTGTGGCTTGCATTGATGCTAATGGCGGTAATGCGAGATATTGAAATGCCAAATTGAATTGAGTCAAATTTTGGAATTCTTATTGAATTTTGGCAAAACTCATTAGAGAAATATCCATAATAACCAAATATAAAAGTTCGAGTAACTCCTTAAAAAATATCCTACCACACAGAAAAAATTAACGGGGTTAAGTTTTCATTAATGCTAAGTGTTATTAAATCACATGTGTTGGGAACAAGGAAAACACTTAAATATGCAAGGCAGGGGGTTCTCCATGAACAGGGTTGGGAACCGTTGCATTAAGGTAAGGCATAGAAGTTGGATGATGCAGCAGGACATTCACCTTTCGGAGAGGCCCAGTCAGAGTTCAGACCTTGACTAAATAGAGACCCATTCTTCCAGACATCCAAAGAGCTTGGCTGAGATATCTCAGTTCTGTGAGGACGAATGGTCCAAAATTCCTCCTGTACGTTGTGTAGATCTGATCCACAGCCACCTGAAGTGCTTGTTTTATATCACTGCTGCCAAAGGAGGTTCAACCAGTTGTTCAATCCGAGGGGTCACTTACTTTTTTCACCACCACTTCGAATGTTTAATGGGTGTGTTCAATAAAGATTATAATCAGATATTAATCAGAATACTTAATTGATCCCGGAGGAAATTGTGTAAATTATTATTAGTTTAAACAGATTGTTTGTTCATTATTGTAACTTGGATGAAGACCAGACCATATTTTTTAATACATTTATACAGAGGTGCAGGTAATTCCAAAGGGTTGACCTGCAACTCTATAACTGTATTACATATTCCCTGAACAAATAACCAAATGGAAGTAGTAGGGAGGCAACAATAGTTGTGGATAGTTCCAGCCATCTTCTGGCCTTTCCTGTGAAACAGAATTTATTGGTTAGCCAGCTATTTTATATTTTAGCCCTGAATGCCCTGATCAATCCACTTTTTCTGGTGCAGGAAACATAACTAGGGTCCTTTATGTGTATTTAGGAGCACACAAATAATGAGGACAGTTCACAGAGCAATCAGAAAGAAAGTTAATTTTCTATCCTTTATGCGTTGCTTGGGTGTCTCAGAAGAGCTGATAAAGGTTCTGTTAAATTCTAGCACAGAGCATTACTTTAGTGGCAAGCTATGAACCTTTAGATTTATTTTTCCTTCCAATAGTATTTTGCTCTGTTATGTTGCTTTTTGTTCTCAGAGTGTTTTGCAATGTATTCATCATTCGTTTGTTTGCCGAATTGCTTAATCCTATTCGGGTTGCAGGGAGGCAGACCATTGAAGGGCCAACACACACAAAACCATCAACATTCATGCCTATGGGCAATTTGGAACAGCCAATTAGCCAAATGTGCATGTGTGGACTGTGGAAGGAAACCGAAGTACCCAGAGGAAACTCACGCAAGCACGGGGCGAACATGCAAACTCCACACAGAAACACACTCTTTGAGCTCAGGACTCGAACCCAGGACCTTCTCGCTGTGAGGAGCTGCCCTAATCTATAACATTATAGATTATATGTTTTTTATTGTTTAATCCATATTTATATAAAGTAATATGTTATTCTGGGAAAGCTATTCACAAGGAGGTAATCAAACTAGTGAAATATTCTGGTGTGTTTGTTGTGTTTGACTGCAGCTCACATGAGATGTTCCATTCTGTCTTTGTGCTCAGGGACATTGTCATGCTGGAACAGGTTTTGGCCTCTCCGTTCTCATGAATGGGAAATTGCACTGATACAGCATGTACAGGAAAGAATTCCCTTCTTCAAAATGTTCACAGTGTTACTTTGAAGCCTGAAATGAAGACACACACACAAAAAAACCCTGCTTTTTCCACTGTATTTACTCAACGCAATGTATCACAGCCAAGCTCATGATATACTAGCAACAGTTCAGGAAAATACATTTTAAAATTTTGTTAATTAGGCGGGGCACGGTGGCCTCACAGCAAGAAGGTCCCGGGCTTGGGGCGTTCTGTGTGGAGTTTGCATGTTCTCCCCTTGCTTGCGTGAGTTTACTCCCACAGTCCAAAAACATGCACAGTAGGCTGATTGGCGGTCCCAAATTGCCCCTAGGTGTGAGTGTTGATGTTTTTGTGTGTGTTGGCCCTGCAATGGCCTGGTGAGCTGTTCAGGGTGTACACCGCCCTCACCCAGAGTCGGCCGAGATGGGCGCCAGCCTCCCCGCGACCACACCCCTGTGTCAGTACTTTGTAGAACCACCATTTGCTTTGTTTGCAGTTTATAGACTGTACTCCTTGGGATTGAAAAAGCCATTGAATTTTTTTGTTTCCATCTCCTGACTCTCAAGAACTTCTTTTGACGAGATCTTTTGACCACATCTTGCCACCCATAGTTAATTGTTTGCTTTCAGTTACACTTTCAAGGACTGCAGTGCTTGACAACCAGCTATTTTTATACTAAGTCATAAAAAAACATGATTGATTACAACTGATCATAAGTTGAAGCTAATCAGCTTGGTGTGTAGTTGAGAAGGCGACTGGTTACTTCTGTTGAGTTTACAAGTATTTTAGGAGGGAGCGATCCTATAATAATTTTTGCTTTGCTTTAATATACTGTATTAATCCCGCAAGGGAAATTATTGCCTCTGCATTTAACCCATCGAAAGTGAACACACACATGTAAACAGTGAGCACACACATTGGGGCGCCCGGAGAGCAGTTGGGGGTTAGGTGCCTTGCTCAAGGGCACTTCAGCCATGAAGGTGCAGGAAGGGAAGGTGCAGCTCACTCCTCCACCGCCACACATTTTTCCTGCTGGTTCGGGAATCAAACCAGCGACATTTTGGTTCCAAAGCCGCTTCTCTAACCATTAGGCTACAGCTGCCCCCAATAAGTGTCAGTACTTGTTTTTGTTTTATTTTCTGAACTGTTGCTATTATATCTTTCACTTGGCTGTTACAAGTTGCATCAAGTAAATCCAGCTGGAATTTTGTGTGTGTGTGTGTTCATTTCAGGCTCTTAATAGGGGTGATTCTTTTCTCTACCCACTGTACCCGCTGGAACTTGTGCTTGAGTCTCTCTTCGTACTTCTGAGTTTGGATGACATATACCTGCTCCCCATTGAGCTATTTTCATTAATGTTTATTAATAATCTTATTTAATGTCCTAAGACCCAAACCCTAATGGTATGTGCCTTGTCATTTCTCCACACCACTTCTGTTCCTTACTATCTAATAACAATGCAAACATATAATTATACCAAATAAACCATCTGACACCTGTCATATAATAGTGTGCAGTATGTGTTATACTCATTAAACAACATAAAATGACAAAAAAAACATAAACCACGCTAAATCCTGTAGCCAGGTCAGCGGTGTGCATGAGAGAGAGAGAAGAGTGTCTGAAGCATCATTCTGATTAGCAGTGTGCCAAAACACAAAGCACTAATTACCCAGATCTGCAGAGGGCCAATGAGGTGCCAGCTTGCCCAAGAAACAACACACACACCAAGTTTGTCATAAAATCAACTTCAGGTGGTGATTACAATTATGCTGAAATCTAATCCTTCTCTGTTGTACATCCTATCCATCATCCATACAGCTACCATTGTCTATTTTACAGGGAAGCCGGAGCCAAGTCCATTTAACTTTGTGTGAGGGACGGGGTATACTCTGAAAAGGTGCAGGGATAACACTGAGGCAAACAACCCTTCACACTCACATATACACCGATGAGCAGTTTACAGTATTCACCTGACCTCATGTGCACGTTTTTGAACTGCGAGAGAAAACTGGAGTACCCCGAAGAAGCCCATACAAGCACAGGGAGAGCATGCAAACTTCACTCTGAGATGCCTTTGGCCGAGATTTGAACCCAGAATGTTCTTGCTAGGAATTGACAATGCTAACCACCCAGCCGCCATTCTGCTTTGTACATCCTCTTACACGGCAATTCCTAGCGATATTAATTTATTCGTTCATCCATCTTCAGTGATTGCTTTATCCTGTTCTGAGTCATACTGGATCCAGAACCTACATTACTGTAATGAAGAAGAATTGTATTTCAGTTAGAATGGTGTCTGACATCTTGTGGACTGCAGTAAAAGATAGAAACGGTAGCCAGTGGGAATTTGAGATTTCCCAAAACTGTTCAGCTGTGTTTCCTTTTCTTCTTTTTTCCAGCATTTTTTTAAACTGAAAAATAAAAAGGACAAGAACAAATGATTGTCATTTTCCAGATATAATCTGAATGCTGCCTTTTTCTCGGACTGCCCCATGCAGACAATTAAGAAGTTGAAAATGCATCCATGCCAATCCCAGCTGACTTCGGGTGAGAGGTGGGGTACACCCTACGGACAATTTAGTGCAGACAGTCAGCCTAATCTTCATGTCTCTGGACTGTGGGAGGAAACCAGAATAAATAGAGAAAACCCACACAAGCGTAGGTAAAACATAACCTGGGCTAAGATTCAATCTGAGAACCACTGAGCCAAAGTTCCCCAGTGACTTTAAAATGATCATTGGAATTTAAAACACTTGAGAGTTTGCATGTTTTCCCCGTGCCTGCCGGGGTTTCCTCTGGGTGCTCTGATTTTCTCCGACAGCCCAAAGACATGTACATCATGCTAACGATATTCTTGATTGCTCCTTGGTGTGAATGGTTGCATGTCTGTGTTGGCCTTGGGATGGATTGGCAAGTTGCTCGGGGTGTACCCCAGCTTTGCCCGGATCAGGCTGAGATGGGCTCCAGCCTCCCCGCGATCCTAACAAAGGATAAAGCGGTTAAAAAAATGAAATGAAAATGATATTAACTTCCAATAAATAATACAACTGACATCAAAACTACTGGTTCCCTTCAGAAAAATGTTACATGTTTTTTTCATACCCTGCTCTAACAAAATTTTAGTTTTGTTTCTTAATTTAAAAATGGTTTTTTTTTTTTTTCATTTTGCATTAGCATGCTTAAGAATTAGAATTAGGATAATTTCATTCAACATATACATTTACATGTATTAGGAATTGTTCTTGGTGTTTGTTCACATTTTACATACACATCACAAACAACACAACACAATAAAATGACCAGAATAATAACCAAATATAAACCTATTCTCTAAAACAATCTGAATCATACAGCCAGTGAGTCTCTGAATCTGAATCATAAAAAAGGAGTCTGAATCTAAATCCGAATCATAAAGAAAATTAATCTCTGAGTCTGAATCACCAAGAAAATGAGTCTCTGAATCTGAATCCTAAAGAAAATGAGTCTTTGAATCTGAATCATAAAGGAAATGAGTCTCTGTATCTGAATCACCAAGAAAATGAGTCTTTGAATCCGAATCATAAAGAAAACGAGTCTTTGAATCTGAATCATTAAGAAAATGAGTCTCCGAATCTGAATCACCAAGAAAATGAGTCTTTGAATCCGAATCATAAGGAAAACGAGTCTCTGAATCTGAATCATAAAGGAAATGAGTCTCTGGATCTGAATCACCAAGAAAATGAGTCTTTGAATCCGAATCATAAAGAAAACGAGTCTCTGAATCTGAAACATAATGGAAATGAGTCTTTGAATCTGAATCACCAAGAAAATGAGTCTTTGAATCCGAATCATAAGGAAAATGAGTCTCTGAATCTGAATCATAAAGGAAATTCTCTTGGATTTCCTTAACTAACAGGTGGTTCAGTTTCAGACTGATTTGTAGAACCGATTAACCCTATTACGGTCGCGGGTAGGCTGGAGTCTGTCTCAGCCGACACTGGGTAAAGGCAGGGTCAGTGGCGGATTTAGCTATTTTGGGGCTCTAGGCAAACATGGGTAGGGGGCCCTCAGTATTCGGCACTTCCTTACCTTGGAATTGTCTTGATTTGTCAGTCAGGCCATTGTCAGGTTAACCAGATGTCTAAACAACACAGTAGAAAAAAGGGGGAAAAAACAAGTTACCTAATGCACTTTAAAGA
>JBCNYH010000024.1:12597228-12608016 GCA_039654325.1 Tandanus tandanus
TGCGTTTATATTTTTGTTGAGTGTAATACAAGTATTTTAGCAAAAGTGGCTGTATTTTTTATTTTTAAATTAATTAATTTATTTATTTTGTGGAAAAACTTGAGACTAATTGGTGGAAAGTTTCCTGAAAATCTGGTAACGTGACATAAAATGATCCCTAATCAGAGTACTTGTGCCATAAAAATGTAAATCGATTTATTCGTTATTTGTATTTTAATATATTTGTTGATTTTTATGGTGTTTGTGATGCATAATATTGGGCCACAATGGAAATAAGCAAGATGCTTTTTTGAGTTATCCTCAATACATATGTATTTTTTTAATATAAGTAATAAAAATTGTATTGTTTTGTAATGTACATGAGTATACAAATATCCAATCATCTTTTTATTTGGATTGGACTTTAGTACTAAGGGTGTTTGAATTGATAGTTGTCACAGCACACGCCACAGTGTCTATCCAGAATAACAGGCAATAATGTTGCATATAACAGTAATACTTATCTGTTGTTTTCTGTTTATATACTGAAATGTTGTGTGTTGCAGTAATGCTCAAGTAGAGTTTAAGTGCCTTGTGAATCTGTGAAATGCTGGTTTGTCAGGATAAGTGGATATAACCATGTTACAATGTGACTCCAAAGCTAGTTGACATGGGTGTTCTTTTGGTTTAAACTGTGTTTCTTCTAGCCGAAACTACACCTGTGTCTCTTTGAGAATGTTAACTGCTGATGATGGTGCAGTGCTATAAGTAACAAAGTTGTAGGTTAATGGAGTACTACTTTTTTGATCGCTGGTTTGAATCCTGTGAGTGCAACTACCTGTCTTTATATTTGAAATTTGTGTTTTGTGATATATAAATATCATATTCAGTTTTGTCTTTTGATCGTCCCTTGGTTATATCAGAAAATTGCGAATGAGTGGGCGGGTGATGCAGGCTTCAAAACATCAGGAATCGCCGCCAGTTAACAGGGAAGCCAGTTAATCCCAAAGTGACAGACTACTAATAATAATATGAATGAATATCTTCAATATAAAGGTACAAAAGTACGGTTTTGATATTTGGGGCACTTTGAAGACCGAAACTATTTGTTTATACAAACTTTGAACTTAGAAACTTTTACAAAGTGCGCTGAGAGCTATCCAAATTCACATCAGTGTGCAAAAACAGGGCTTTTATATCATTAGTGAGTATTAAAACTTATTTTCTGTACAGATTAAGTCATAGCTAATGTGTAATAATCACATCTTTTGGTTGTCACCTGCTAGACTGTAACCAACTGAAACATGACAAGCCACGCCCCTCTTGTAGTTGGACACCCGTAGTTTACATCCACAACACAAGTTGCCAATCCTGGTGCTTAAGTACACTCTGTCCTGTACTGGATAGTGTTACCTCTGCTCACAACATGCCTGATTCATTAGCTGATTCACTCAGGTGACGTGTGTGTTTTAGAGCAGCAGAAAAAGCCTTAAAAGGGCAGGACACAGGGTACTTGTGGGTTTGAGAACCTGCCATCGACAGATTGATTAATACTCTGCCTGTGTTTATAAAAGGATTCTACTAAATAATGCAACAGTGTATACTGTGTAGTGTACCTGGAGCATCTGGTATAAATGAACCAGCCCACTACACATACCGCTTTATGTATTTTATAAATAAAAACCACATTAAGGGTGATTTTAAACAAAGACTATTTGCCCTCAGCAAACATTTGAAAGTGGATTTATTTTTGCAGCAGCAGCACCATGAAGGGTTTTAAGAAAAAGAGACAGAATAGTATAAAGTCCCAAGCCCAGGGCTGATTTCTTTCTACCCCAGCATGTAGATTCTTGTAACTATCATTAATTTTTTTGCTGACATATATAAATAAAGTCCCAGGTGTGATTTCTATGTTTTTTTTTTTTGTTTTTTTTTATTTATTTATTTATTTATTTTTTTTTTAATGAATGAGATGGCTTATCTACAGTTAACAGAACCAATAGTTTAAAGGTTTAATATTTCTCTTGACCATGTTTGGTATTTGGAGGACACACAGCTTGAAACCAGTAGAGTATTGCGAATTAGTAACACTTTATAAAAAATGTAATCATAAATGCAACCTTCTGTTTATCTTTAAGTGTGGTGTCACATCCTGTGCAGTGAAGATTATACACCACCACTTTTGTCTAAAAGGGCTCCTAATAAAAAGAAGTAAAAATAATGACTTCTCTCTAATTTTTTGGTGAAAATGTATTGAACAATGCTATTGTAGGCAAAGAGAACCAAAAAAATCATTCCGACAAGTATATTGCGGTAAAAGTATGTAAAAGTATTAATAAACAAAAACACTGAAAATACAAATTTTTCCAGAAAAATTGAAAGGTGTCACAATTTATTTATTTTTTGACTTTTGCATACAGTGAATGAACTTCCAACCATATGGAATGGTTTAGCGAGTGAAGAAATAAAAAAATACAGTGATGCAGTGATTATAAACTTTAAGTACTATTCAAGTATTTATTTCTTGTAATATTGGATCATATTGATGAGAATAAGTAAACAAAAAACAGTATAATAGTAATAACACCCTTTACTTTGATTAGAGCATTTAACCTTTCAGGCATAGTGTTCACATATTTTTTTAATATCTTCACTCGCTAAACTGTTCCATATGGTTTGAAGTTCATTCATGCTATGAAAAAGAAAAAAAAATACAATTTGTGACACCTTTCAATTTTTCTGAAAAATTGGTATTTTCAGTGTTTGGTTATTAGCCATACTTTTACCTCAATATACTTGTCAGAATTTTTTTTTTTTTGTTCTCATTGCCTACAATAATGTTCTTCAATACATTTTCACCAAAAAATTACTTCTTTTTATCATGAGCCCTTTTAGACAAAAGTGGTGGTGTATGATCTTCACTGCACACTACTGTAGTGTTAAATTTGCTTAGCCCTAGCAGTTTTGTATGAGAAGCTGTTGATTGGTATTACATTTAAACTTTGCATCTAACATCATAGTATACAGTAGGTATTGCATTACATGATGATTAAAAAAGTAAAAAATTATGTGATGAAGCTCAGGGAGGTGAGTCTGTTGGGCTTTTTGCACCTGAGCCTAGCGGCTCATCACAGTTGGAGTTTATCCCGGTTTCTGAAGCGTGAAGCGACTCGGAGTTCAACTCCTCCTGGATGGGACGCTAGTCCATCACAGGTTACCTTCCCAGTATTTTTACTGGTACCTATTTATACCGCAGGGTGAACAGAAGCACATTTTTGGTTAAGACCTTGCCCAGGGGTCTTAGCATGGTGGGGTCTAACAAGGATTTGAACCCACAACCTCTTGATCATGAGCCCAGCACCCTAACCACTACAATACCACAAAGCACAGAGAATGAGTTGCATAAAGGTATTGCATGTTTGTTATCCAGGAATTAATAAATAGCAGTGCGTAAAGCTCTGCGGGTGGGATGTACCCACTTCTAGGACTTCATCACACAGCTTAATCAGTTGGTGGCGACGTTCCCGAGTGTGTAGGTCATGTGACACAGTGGTGGGACATCGTGAGAGAGACAGAGGGACACAGCGTGGTCATTTAAACGATAACAAAAGAATATATTCATGTGATTTGGGATGAAGTTCACGGTTGAATTTGTGGATACTGTGGGAGCACGAGTATGAACAGGCCACTAATGGGCAGTTTTTCAATCAAGGAACACTTATGGATTAGTAGTGTTGTAGTAATAATAATAGCACTCCTGAATGTCTCCTAGTGAGGGTCAACTAGCACACAATTTTTCTAAACATTTATTACTTATTTACAGCATGTAGAGTACCAATAATCTCTGTGTTGTGCTGTGTCATTCTTCAGAAGCATAAATTACTCATTACACCAAGGGTTCAGTAAACTGTTGATTTACATGGTTGCTGTAGTTTTTCATTTAATAGAGCTAGTACTTTTTCTGCAAAATGTTTCTACAAAGTGACATGTCTACGTCATACTTTAGCACATCCTTTTCCATTCAAAATGTCCTTTCCTGAAGAAAGGCTCATAGCATTTTACCAAATAATGTGCATATGCAGCATCCTTGTCATCACAAACACTACGAGCTATCCCTAACATAGTTCCAGAGTGGTTTTCAAATTCCACCTTAGGCCATTCTTTTTTTTATTCCTTGTTTGGCACGTTTCTATTATGTAGACCCAAGACAGATGACAGAAAAGAAATCATTTTAAGAACAGGTATTTTATTTTTCCTTTAAAAACACAATAGAACAAGAATACAAGAAAGAGTAAAACTAAAATAGTTTTATTTTGCCCTTTCTTGTATTCGTAAAGAAGGCTGAGCTAGTGCTTTGATTTAAAACATTTAATAATTTGAATATAGTAGTCTGTCCTGAGCTGATGGTGTACATGGAGTACTTTTCATACTCTAGGAACTCCTGCTTTGAACAGACCAGTGGCACATACTGTCACAACGTTTTCCATAACATTCAAAAAGGAGGCTGCCCTAAAAACACTTTCATAGGCCTCCCCTTTCACCTCGCCTCTGAGGGGGGTATTAAAAGTGGCTGGACCCCCAGGTAGCTTTTGATGCTGCTGCCACACATGTCGATAGTATCACTTCCAATAGCCTCGCGGCAGACGTTTGTACGCACACGCACTGTATAATAATAATAATAATAATCGCTGGATTCAAAACAGTGACTGGGCGCGGCAACACTTCCGACTGGCAAGTACACATATGCAGATGTACTTGATGTAGTTACAATAGCTGCCATAAGGGGACAACGTAAGGACGAAAAAAAAAAAAAACAAGTTCCGGTTTTAAAATTCATTGCGCGCTCGGCAAGTTAAGGCCATCGGGAATAAAAAATAAGTTTTTCCGAATTTTCTTAATTTTTTTTTTGGAATCATGAACATTAACATCATTGGATCTGTGAAACAAGGAATAAAAAAAGAATGGCGTAATAATATTTATGTAAGATACAAGCACACCAGGTGGGATTTCCGTCAAAGGTTCTGGAGAGGACGAACAGTGCTTTTGTTGCACTGGCTGTTTATTAATTAAAACTACAATGATCATATTACATCTACTTATTCCTTGCTTGGTTACTATGCACAAGTATTAGCATCCTTGAGTATTTATCTTTTATTGTGTGTTGCATGTACTAATACTTTTTGTTCGCAGAAATTGGCTCATGCCACCATACTTACTAAAAGTTTGATAAAAACGGAAATCTTTCGTGCTACTATTATGAAAATGTACATCATTAGCCGGGAAGATGTCCTCTATCAGATAAGCAAAACAGAAAAGCAATATCAGGAACTTTATTTTTTTGTGTTTTGGACACACGGCGGTGTTCCTTGATTGAAAAACTCCTAATCAGTCTCATCTGAAGAGTATGGAAGCATTTAAATGCAGATGGCGAAAATAGCAGTCAGGTGTAACTACGTCTGTCCTTCCTCAGGCGATAGAAAACTGTGTCGCTGCTGCCGGTTTCAGTGTTGGAGAGTTTGCTGCTTTGGTGTTCTCTGGTGCAATGGACTTTGCTGAAGGTAAGACTCATACGCTTGTTTGTTCTATAGATCAAGAAAAATTTAATTCTGATGTTGTATGTAAGTCTGACCTACGTCATGTGTGTCATTTTAGACTGATGGTAGGATTTTGTGTAGCTCTTTTCGCAGTGAAAGTTAGGGCAGAAGCCATGCAGAAAGCCTCTGATGCAACCCCGAGTGGAATGTTATCTGTAATCGGTAGACCTCAAGCCAATTACAAACGTGCCTGTCTTGAAGCTAGAGATCACTGTCTGTCTCTGGGTATACAGAATCCTGTTTGCTCCATTGCAAACTACCTGTTTCCAGATGGGAGGGTCATTGCTGGACATCTCGCGGTAAGAACTAATTGTTTATGTACTGGAACAACTTAAGATGAAGCATTACAATGCAGTGGGATTCAAGTTTTTGACTGTTCCTGCTTTCTCCAGGCACTGGACTTCCTCCAGAAAAACTCCAAGCAGCTGCACTTTGCTCGTACAAGGCTGTTGCCAGTAAGCGGAGCTTTTCACACCGAACTGATGGAGTCAGCCGTGCAACCTCTGAGCGACGTGCTACGTCAAATAGAGGTGCGCCGGCCTGAGGTTGCTGTCCACTCCAACGTCGATGGAAAGCGTTACATGCAAGAACAGCACGTGCAGCGGCAACTGGCCAAGCAGCTGGTGTCACCGGTGAAGTGGGAGCAGACACTGCATGAGATTTATGAGCGGACTCAGGGTCAGGATTTTCCTAACACATATGAGGTGGGACCTGGGAGACAACTCGGGGCAACGCTGCAGAAGTGTAACATGAAGGCATTTAAGAACTATACACACATTGACGTGGCACTGCCACAAGACGATTGAGTGACGTTTAGGGAATGGCAGCACAATGAGACTTTCCAGATTACTACACTTTCTTAAAGATAGTTAATATCTAAAGTCATACCGCTTTCCCAGAACTCACCGGAACCTTCCTGCACAGGTTATATTATGGCTTGTGAAATTTAATAGTCCTGCATTTGTGCTGAAAAATGGTGTGAATTGTAGAAGGATACAATTGGATAAAGACCATGCATTGTTTTACACCATATATATTCCAAATGGAAAAAAAAAACCCACACCTGAATATTTCATCCAGCGAATTTATTAATTGCATTGCAGAAAAAACATCAAATTGAAAGTCCAGCTTCCTATAATAGCATAGAACTTCTTTTAGAGGAAGAGGTAAGAGAATAAATATGGCCCAATTAACCAGCAACAGACCCTACTGTAAACCAGCAACGGCATCATACAACTTACAAAAAACATTGTGAACCAGCACTCAAGTTGCTTTCAGGTAGAAAACGATCATATAAAATGATACAAAAAACGTGAACACAAATTAACTTGCTTGACCCTCTTGAAGACCCACTCGAAGACCCACCAAACAGCCGCTCTTAGCCTTGTTCTGGGTGTTGGTTTAAATTTTGGTTGCGGTAAAGACAGTTGCAGCTATTAGCAGAGCAGCGGAAGCTAGAAAAATTTTTGTCCTGCAGGACCAATCAGGAAAGTGTGGCTTTGCCTGTGTGAAGAGAAAAATGTAATAAATATATCAATGGTGTTGAATATGAAGGTTTTTCTAACTTATTTTAGATTCATGTGCAGTACAATAGCTTTATGCGATACGGTACATTCTGCCTTATTCTTTTATATTCATCTCTAAATAATTCAGAAAGAATTCTCTCTTACCCAGTCGATCCACTTCATAATTGCTTGGCAAGCTTGTGTGTGCAGATCTGGAACCAGCCTGGATGCTCTTACCACTGGCAAGATCTTAGGCCACTGAAGGCTGCCAATGATCCTACTGTATTACATATTTAACACTTTGTTAAACCATTTTGCTTCTTAGGAGATGAACCACAGACAGATTGCTTTGTGTTTCTCTTTCACTAGGAGGTAATGAAGGTCTGAAAGGTGTTACTTACCTATTGAAGGCTCTCCAGATCAGTATGTTTGGATAAAGCTGCCAGTTTTGGTGTTGTTGCTGGGGGAGCTTATCCTTCCACCTGCTGTTCAGTTCATCACCAATCTGAGCCAGTTGACGCCCAATGAGTTGAGTAGCTCTCCTAAAACCAACATGTTTTTAAATCATACTTCATTTTACAGGATACTATGCTTAGTAAGACAATATTAGCATGTTGGTGTAACTGCGTAAAAGCTTATACATGGATCTGAAAAATGATTATTATTTATTATTATTATTATTATTATTATTTATTTTATTTTTTTTACTACTAATTTCTACCTCATGTTGACATCGGAGAGAATGTGGTTTTCCACCTCGCCAGGTCCAGCCTGAGGGGAAATGGCACTGCTCGCTTGTAGTGCTTGTTCTACCATTTTGTAATCTGAACAGAGAGAATATTTTATTATTCTAATTGTATTTAAACATCATCCATTTGTTCTGCATCTGTGTATCAGCTCACTAAGTCTTTGTTTTCTTTTTAACCTGCTTTAAGAGGCTATTTGATTAAGAGCCTTGTTGGGTTTTACCGTGCCCTTTGTGGTTGACTTTTTTTTTTATGGCTTTCAACGAACTCCGACTGCTATGTAAACACAGAGTCACGTGGCTCGTCAGTATACTGGGTGTGTTCCATTGTGTTGCTAGTGGAGAGTGAAAGGATGAGCTCATCCACCGTAGATTCCATTTCCACACCTTATGAACTGTTAATTATTTTTACTTTCCCTTTTGAAATAACCAACACACTCTGCGTCGTAACAAATCAAAAGCACACATTTATTCTTATATCAGATTTAGGTTGTCTGCATGAGAAAGAGAAAGTGGAACCAATATAAAATCCATATAAATTCTACATGAAAAAAATAAATGCTGTTAAATTATAGTTTAATCACTTTATAACATGTGACACGTTACTGGAACACCTGTTACCTACACATTCATGCAGGTATCACTATATGGCAGCATTGCAATGCATAAAATAATGAGGATATAAGGTGAGCAGCTTCAGGTGATGCTCACAAAAACCATTAGAAGGGGGAAGATGTGATCTCAGTGACTTTGTCAGACTGTTGTTTCCGTATTTGCTGGTTTGAGCATTTCTATAATAATATGCAGATCTCCTGGGATTTTCATACACAAGAATCTCTAGAGTGGTGAAATAAAGAAATAATGTCCAGTGAGCAGCAATTCTGTAGACGGAAACTCCTTGTTGATGAGAGATTTAACGGAGAATGTTCAGACTGCTTCAAGCCAACGGTAACTCAGGAAACCACTCGTCCAATTGTGATGAGCAGAAAAGCATTGAACCTTGAGACAGATGGCCTACAACAGCAGAAGGCCATGGTATTTTTTACTCCTGTTAGACAAGAGCATAAAGCTGATGCTGTAGTGGGTACAGGCTCTGGATGGTTGAAGACTGAATAAACATTATACAGCTTGGTATAATGAATCTCAATTTCTACTGAGGCACACGGTCAGAATTTTGTGCCAATAGTATGAATTCATGCACCCAACCTGCAGTGTGTTCATAATACATGCTGGTGGAAGTGGGGTAATAGTATATGGAATGTTTTTCCTGGCACACTTTGGGGCCGTTCATCTCAATCATCGCTTGAACACTGCAGTCTATTTCAGTATTGTTGCTGATGATGTGTATGTCTTCTTGGCCACAATTTACCCATCTTCTAATAGCCACTTTCAGTATGATCATCTGCCATGTCACAAAGCAAAAGCCATCTTAAACTGGTTTCATGGTCATAAAAATGAGTTCAGAGTCTTTTCTACGGCGTCCCCAGGCACCGGATCTGAAACCAATACAACACCTCCTAATAAGCGTGCCGGAACTGCATGATGTAATCATGTCAACATGGACCAGAATCTTCCAAGGAATGTTTCCAACATCTTGTGGAGTCCATGTCATGAAAAATGGATGCTGTTTTGAGTACAAGGGAGACTTTACCTAGAATCAGTATAATGTTCCTAATAAAGTGTTGACGACGAACGCTGTATATGCAACCCCTTTTGTTCATGTGTGTTCCTCGATTAAAGGTTAATGCAAATATATTCAAATCAGCCAAACTGCTCAGAGCCGAGCAAATGAAATAAACACACCTGTAAAGCCCATTGTTTTTGGCACGGAATGTAGTATTGGGTAAATTGTCAAAATGTGTTTTGTCCCCCAGGCACTGTAATTTATATAGTGAATCATTGAAACTGCTGTACTTGGTTTAATTGTTTACCTAGATTCAAGACCTGCTATAAACATTAAACAAAGATAATTTTTTAAAAGATCATCTTCAAACAGCATTCAAGTCTCAATACTGGTGTCCCAGCCTCATGTGAAACACGTACATCATTTTATAAAGTATGTTGTTTTAAATGTGTCATCAGTTTATAGTGTGACAGCAGCCATATTTGTCTTGCCTGACAAAGGACAGGATACAAAGGCAGAAACAACATAAACACGTACCTCAACTGCAGATTAAAATGGACGCCGCCCTGTGCACACAAAGATCATATTATAAAATGTAAGTTATTCTATTTAACTGTTTTAATAATTTTAACATTTTTACTAAAAATATTAATATTTGTAGAGTCACTTACAGCAGCGTCCTTTAAAGGTTTTCGGTTACAGGTGTGAGTCTCAGCAATGATAAAACCACGCCTTTAGGAGATTTCCTTCCTGGAGAGACAGGTAGTTATTTTGGACTGCATCCACTAGAGGACACTCTACATGTCATCACTGTGAACTTTTCTCCTGACATACATAAACAAAAGTGCATGCCTGACTCCTGCTTATCCGTACTGATATTTGGACGGTTTCTATTCATTTATTTCCATCCATTCACTTATTTCCCTCTCACAATCAGGTTGACGAAAACTCTCTCTCACTCACTCACACACACACACACACCACGTTTTTAAATACCAGCAAGCAATGGTCCATTCTCCCTCAATTTGACACAATCATACCATGATCAGATGTTGCATCAAGACAAAACCAAATGGTGTTTAATGTGGACAATGTTGTGGGTATTTATTAAACAAGCTTCAGAAGGACTGGCAAAGAGTTCTACTCAAAATAGGTGGAGGGACAAAAAATTTTTTTGATGTGTAATTAAGCAGAATGAAGCTCCATTACAGAAAAAAAGGAAACATTAACAATGAGTAACCAGAATTTATTTTATATATATTTATACTATAATTTTATATATATATATATATATATATATATATATATATATATAAAAAATAGGAAATTTATGAGAAATAG
>JBCNYH010000024.1:12616444-12632125 GCA_039654325.1 Tandanus tandanus
GGTAGCATCGCATGTCACGGAGGGGGCATGTGCATGCTTACGCCCCTCCCTGGTCGGTGGTGGTCGTGTGATAGGGATGGCAAAAAGTTGATGGGTGGGAATTGGATACGACTAAATTAGCGAGAAAAATGGGGAAAAAATCCACAAAAAAAATAGGCTTCTTTATGGTGCCTGTGGTAATAATATATTATGTTAAGTGTGTGTTTGTCCATATTTTTTTGAATGCAATGCTGTGTTGGGGTGCAGGTTGCGGTCATGGTGTTTAAGCGCTCAGTGTATGAATCTCGAAAGAAACCTAAAGGACTTTTTAGGCTGAAATCAAAAGGCAATTTCAAGGAGTACCAGAATGTAAGTGTTCTTTTCCTTTCAAGGTTACACCCTCTTCAAATACTGATACTCCAAACTGCTGACAGAATGTATTTATTTATTTTTACTTTTTACCTAAGTCCTGTTCTGTTTATTTTAATTATTCATGTGTCACTCCAGAGTCCATGGCCACGTACAACAACTGAGTGCTTCCTGATGGAGGTGTTTGAGGGAAATGCTGCTCAGTTCTTGGCACTGTTGGAGGCTTTGTGCCACAGTCACCGCAGAGCCCTACAGACTGGTATGCCGGATAACCCTGATATACAGGAGGTGGCGATTGAACTCATGTCAGCTGGTATCAGCATACTATCCGGTATTCCCTCCTATCCGCTCCACCATGTATATAAATAATCCACTCTGTTTAAGTTATGTTGCAGTTGTAAATATCCTATGTGGTTTAGGAAATGGTGGCTCTTCCAATCGAGTCCGTAACGACAGTCTACCTTTGTCTTTGAATGCCCTCGCTCCTACTTGCACCCTGATGGACATGGCAATATCTGGTGAATCTTAAGCTTTTATTTTTTTCCAATAGAAACCTCTTCTGTTTTTTTTAAATTAATTTTTTAAATGGTCTGTGCTTTAACTGGCTCTGATTCTTTGCTCACGGTTGCTTTGACGTTCACTGCAGGAGAGAATCAGATTTCAGTGGATGCTGCAGTGAAGTTTGTGAAGCTGCTGTTTCGATATGAACAGTGGGATGTGTTTTGCAGCCTTTCAGACAACCTTGTGACAGTACTGTCTGTACGTCAGTGGTTGAAATAATAAAGAAATGTTTAAAAATGTTTGCATTTAGCACTGTATTAACACCCAGTTTTTGGTAGAGTCTGGAGGGTCATCTCTTCCGGAAAGCTGAGTTGGAGCTTACTCTGCTGAAGGCCGTGGAGCATCTCATGTCCACTCAGAGGATCCGACTGGGAACCAAAGGCCCAATGACTGCGATTCAAACTGGTAGCAACACCTGATAAAGTGTTGAAATTCTCTGTGAAATAATGCTTAATGAACCTTTATGGTATTAATTTCAGGATGGAGGATTTTGTCTTTGCAGCTTCTTGGTCACATGACAAACTTCATTTTTTTAAATTTTATAATCTTTTATCAATATTATAGGGATGACTGTTTATACTGTGGCATCTACACTATATGGCCAAAAGTTTGTGCACATCTGGCCAGCACACATATGAGTGTTATAGCTAGGTGTACACTATAGAATTATGCACAATATAGTGCATAATTTAAGTAATAACAGGAACTACAGGGTGACAAAAAACAAAAGCAAAATGTGATTTTCTTTTCATTAATTTCACATAGTGACCGTATAAATTTATTCGTTCATTTATTTGCTGAACTGCTTAATTGTTCAGGGTGACCCAAAAACCCCGCCATATTTCAAAGGTAAATTAAAAAAAAAATTAAAGATAATAAAAGTATCATTTGCACACATAAAACTTCATTAAATGCAGTTTTTATAAATCATTATTTGCACACATAGTGAGGCAGAAGAGTCGGTGCAAAGGTCTGTTGGTAGCCCAACCCCAACTTTGAGCTTGAAGAACTTGATGTGTGGTTTCAACAAGATGGACCTTTAAAACATGATTAATAAAAACTGTATTGCATGAATTTTTATGTGTGCAAATAATAATTTGATTATCTTCAGACATTTTTTTTCATTTACCTTTGAATTGTGTGAGGTATGTTTGTAAAAAGTATGACCTCTTGTTCTTGTTCTTTAAAAACAATAAATTTTTGACACTGACAAATTGTTGTGGTAGGACAGGAATAAAATACAATGGGACAAGCTGTTAGGTCCCTTCATGTGAGACTGTATCACAGTTTTAAGGAGTTTTATGTATTATGTACATCAACTAACTTTACAAGTGTGTTGTGATTATCAGGGAGTTCATAGTAATGTTTCTACACTGTAAGAATAAGTTATCAAGTTTAAAAAAATTTGCACTAATCATTTTAAGTTGTACTCAGGATGTTTTCTACATCATACAGTACTACTTTTTTCAAGCCCTTTCTGTATTTTTTACCCACAGGTAGAGCATTTTCAGGGCAAGTTAGGATGACAGATGATCTCCTAAATCTGGTCCAGACTCTGCACGTGTGCGTGTGTGAGGCAGCCCAGGTCAGCTCTCTGATACACACATCACATCTCTACGGTTTTGTGTAATTTGTAATTCCAGTGCTGAAAAAAAATGCTGACTGTGTTAGTCTATACTACATTTGTTCAGGATATCAAACCAGATGAGGACCTGGTACTGGATATTGTACAGTTCCTCTGGGAGAAATGTAAGCTTGTGTTTCTGAGAGCACAGGCCAGACATTATGACCCAGTATGCTCCATGGCCAAAATGTCCTTTCCAGACAAGGTAGTTATGTGCCATATTGATGTGCTATTTTGACTTAAAGGTACAGTGTGTAATCTTTTGGAGGCTCTATTAGCATTAATTAAGTATATCATCATAAAAAGGATATCATTAATCTATAATAATTTTAAAAAGGAAATTGAGCTTTCGGAACCTTAGAATAAGCTGTTTATATCTACCTAGGGAGCCCCTACTTTAATGGAGGCCATCTTGTACCACCATGGTTGTACAGTAGCCCAGGAACATACAGACCTTGAAGGGGAGGGGTTGGGAATGAAGTTTCAGTTGGTTGCAATCTGGAAGTTTACTACAAGATGTTGCTAGATATTGCTAAATCTTATACACTGTACCTTTAATGACAATATCTTTCCTTTAATTCTTGTTGCCAAGTCTATATTAAAGTGAAAGTGACTGGAAACATCCCGAAACATTTATTCATTGGACAGGAAATAAAAAATCACAGAAATAAACATCAGTAATAATCAATATCAATAATACATTATTTTATGTACTCTGTGGTAGTTGATGAACTGAAACAGAGTTGAACTGCACTTCCTCAACATTTGAGTCATAAGTCCGTGGAAGTGACTCTAGACTGGCTCTTATCATCATAGACTGGTCATAATAATCACTTATATGGGTTGCAATTTTAGAACCTGTGTAGTAACCAGGACTAAGGGGATTAGCACGCCAGTGTTCAGTTTAAACACAGTGAATGGAATGGTATCAAAGTACTAGACTCAGCTTAACAATAAGATTCAGCTCTTTTGGCTCCCCACTAGCTCATTTAAAGGAAATTGTTAAAGAAATTCAAAAAACTCTCTTGATTCAAATGATTAATTGAATTGAAAGGATACCTTGAGTATTCTTCTTAGACCTGGGTGCCTTAACACGTCCACATCAACAGTATTTTTCTTTACCTAAAGAAGTGTTTCCCTATAAGGGCAACTCAACAGAAGTGTGCCAGAATCCTTTGCCATATATGGAAGTGGGCTTGACGCCTGCTATATGATGCACTACGCATGTTAAGTGTGTGATTTCTGTGGGACCTTGGGAAGTCCACATAGGACCACTTTGCTCTTGTAAGTGCATGCTTCAGTCAACTAAAGTTTGGTTTGATGTGTTTGGTGCTCGAGCACCAAAATAAGGCAAAATAAATGTGAAACCAGTAATGCGGTAAAATACGGCATGTGTGTTTGCACTTTAAAGAATAGAAGTGTCCTTTCCATATGTCCTGATATTAACTTTGCCATTCCTTACTCTATACTGTATATATCATATTATACAACTTAAACATTGTTAAGCCATTGTATGTAAATCACACATGAGCGTCATGTCCCATTAGTGAATCAGTCGGGAATACAGAAAGCTGATATGTTTCCCTATTTGAGGGGATTCACTAGAAAATGAGATAAAAGACAATTTCCTTGTTTTCATTGTACCAATTTCCTTGCTTGGTACAAGCCAGTAATTTAATGTTATTAACGCCATAGCATATTCAATACATAAATTTTTATTTACACAAAATGCAATTTATTCTTGTTTTTGTAATTAGTTACACTTTGTCATAGCATGGTATGCTGTGATTTCTTAAATCTTGTTAAAGGAATATATTGTTTTGCAGCAAAACTCCTCATTTCTCTTATCAAATAAATGAAGGTTCCTGGTTATGTTCACCTCAACTGAAAGAGAACTTGTTTGCAGGTGACACATCACTATCATTATTAATGAATTGCTCTATTATGCAGTGGGTCCAGACTCTTTTCCTTCTGTGTGAGGTGGCCTATAATTGTCAGCTGGCTGATATAGACCCGATGGCAGTTGCTGAGATGACTCTTAGACTGGCCTTAGTGCTGGAGGGCAGTGTAGACTCGGATTTGCTAACCCTCCTTACCAAAGGTAAGCAATAACACACTCATATGGATCAAGATCGGATTGCAAAGAGACCACTGGTTGTTTTATTGGATCATTTGTTATTAAATGGGCAGCTGGAATCATTGTTTGGGTCATTTTAGATACAATTGCTAATCATAAAAATGTTTTCTTTTATTAACTTGTACATACAGCGATGGCCTGGCGAGCTGTCCAGGATGTACTCTGCCCTCGCCCAGAGTCAGCTGAGATGGGCGCCAGAAAGAGATCGGACTCGAGATTCCTCAGTTATTGGATAGATTTCATAAACTATGATTGTCGTTATGGAAACACATTATTTTAAGCTCTCATTTATTAGTTTGTTAATACCTTCAACTGTAATACACTTGAAAGTTTTGTAAAAACCTATTTTAAATAGGTGATCGCATGCTGCCATACAAACTGTAACGACCTTGATGTATACACAAGGTTTATTGAGAAACAGCGCTACCTTCTCCACATGTGACACTGAAATGTTTCAGTGTCCGCAACAGAAGGGTTATTTTGTGTGTTGAGCATGCTCAAGACATTGGTTCATGGTTATATACTATACTATAGAGTGTCAAGGGATGATCATTTATCACCAATAACAAATGTGCACATAACTATCTAATCAAACATTTGGGCAGTTAATGCTTTGTTTTCAGTGTCCGCAACATGTTTCAGTGCCTGCAATGTTTTCAGCAAATCTTAAAAATCAGAATGTCAGTGGATGAAGAAACAATGGCAACTTTCATGTTTTTCCCCCCTCACTCAGTTGCCTTTAAGTGAAAAAAACTGAAAACCTTTCCGCAACGTGCCCATTCTGTGCCAATGGTACGCAACTTCAAATATGTGTAAATTATTATTATTATATTGATATGATTACTTTGGAAAATATTGGAATTTGAATTTGAAAGATCAGATATCATAGCACTATCTCAAATAAATGAATTCAAAATCTTCATATCAGACAATTATTATTTTTTTTTTTACCATCTGTGACCCCTAACATGCAACCTGATAACTGTTCTGCTACAATAATGATGCTGTCAATATTAGTATGAGATTAAAAATATTAACTTTCTCAACTAAAAGAGTTGTATTTACATATGTGCAATTAGATTGTGTTTCTTTTGCCTGTGTAGGCTCAGATGAAGGCAGAAGTTTGCAGTCCACCCCTGCAGAGAAACCTATAGCCACACCTAGTATGGTAGGCTCATACAAGTCACAGTTCTGAAGGTGTCCTGAAGGGAGGAGTTAATTTGTTTGGCTGTCAAGTTCAAATATCAACAATCTTTTTTTTCCAGAATTGATGAATCCTTCTTTAATCAAAATGAATGTTTATACATGTTTCCAGAACTCACAAGTAGAACATCTTGAGATGGTGCAGACTGTGCTGGAGAAAGGCCTTGAGTGTGTATCAAGAGGCAGGGCTCTAGGTCTCCCTCGTGATGCCTCTGCCATCTCTGACATTGTGTATCTACAGGTAGTACTGAACCATACAGTCCATCGGCACCTCTAATTAGTCTAGGGTTCAGATGGGAATGAGAATGGAATGACTAACTGTCACATGTTCCCAGTAATGCAGTATTAAAGAAACCAACATGTTTTAAAGGTGACACTTTTCTGTAGAAATAATATATTGTTTAGCAGTAATTTTATTTTGTGGATTAGTCAAAAAGAAACTGAAAGATACACCTGCAATTCCCTGTCCTCGTCTCATCAAGATGAAATTAAATTTAGATTAAAATACCCTAAACTCTCTCTCTCACACACACACACACACACACACACACACACACACACACACACACACACACACACACACACACACACGTTTTTTTTTATTTTTTTTTTTAATTTTCCCCTTTTTATTTTATAATGAAATAACTTGTCTGTGACATGCTCAACTCTACTTTTCCAATTCCTGTGGCAATTTAACAGTGGGGGTAGCACAGTGGAGTTGTGGTTAGGGGGTGATCACATTAGAGGTGCAAAAAAAAAGTGACTGACTCGCTTTTCATTGTTAAATTTGTCGCGCCATCATATTGTATATAAATTTTGTTTGCGCTAATAATACAGTTTGAGAACAAAAAATGAACAAAACAGGACTGATTTCAGGAGATTCGCTTTTTTTCGCCAAACATCCACAAAGCAATCACAACTTGCGAATCAGTCACAAAAATTGTTGTGCCACCTTCTCGCACAATATACCTATTTAAGCCACAAAATATTCGCTTGCATGTGGAGTCGCAAAACATCTTGACAAGATTTTCAAAAATCGCCAAAAAATCAATTTGCATCAGTCGCTTTTCTAACGCATTTCTAGTGTGATCACCCCCTTAGCACATCTGCCTCACAACAAGAAGGTCCTGGGTCCAAGTCCCAGGCTCGGCTAGGGTGTTTCTGTGTGGAGTTTTCAAGTTCTTCCTGTGCTTGCGTAGGTTTTCTTCAGGTACTCCGGTTTCCTCCCACAGTCCCACAGTGACATGCACATTAGGCTAATTGGCTGTTCCAAATTGCCCCTATGTGTGAGTGTAAATAGTTGTGTCTGTGTTGGCCCTGCGAAGAACAAAGTGAAACCTGTCTTCGCCTAGAGTTGGCTGGGATAGGCTCCAGCATCCCTGCGACCCTAGTGTGGCTAAGCACTTTGGCAAATGAATGAATGAAGGAATTTGGAAATGCACTTAAGAGCCCCCAAAAGAAGGGAATCATGGAAAAGGCATATTTTTAGAATTCCATGTTGCTAAGCATTGAATTGTGTTTTGGGGGAAAAAAACAGCTGTTGTGATTTTTTACTCAGAAGTTTAGTGGAGAACGTTTGATATCTTCTGGGGATGGACAGGTGGACAGCACTAGCAGTTCATGCATGAGCTCTCTCTTGATGGATATGCATATGGAACTACTGGCTTTCCAGCACAGGATATCCATCAAACTTCTAGACATCTACGTAGGTGTGTAACCCCCTGAAAAAAATAAAAAGCAGTTATGATGCTTGTGTGTTGAATATCACTCAACAGCTGTGTTTCTCCAACTCAGACAATGAGAATCGTATTGGGAGAAAGAAGCCACTTATGCAGAGTGCACAAGGACAATCTTCTGCACATTCCAAGAGAGCTAGAGCAGGTAAACTCATCTAGCTCTCATTCACTTTCATTTTCACATCTTTGAGAGGCGACTGTCTTTGAAAAAGGTCCTAGAGCTATATTGTGTACACAGAATACAAGCAGTGCTGCATTGTCCTTCCCTATTTCTAACAGAATGTGAACTGCAAGAGAAGATTAAGAAAAATAAAATCTCCAAAGTTTTGTTTCTGATGCAGAAGGCCTTACTTTCCTACAAGAAAGATGCTACTAACAGAGGAACCAAAAAACTGCTTGAGGTCAGTATGTAAAATCACTATTTAAAATATAGTGAGGAAAAAAAAGTTGTAACTGTTGTCTTATTGTGTTGTCCTTGTTCAGGATGCTGTGGCATTACTGGAGAAAGCAGGGGTTGAGGAGAAGCGGATGATCAATGCTGCTACTTCTGCAGAGATGGGATCAGGAGTGGAAGAAGGATTTAAACCTCCTCCACCTCCTGTACTGTTGTCACGTAGCAATCGATCCTTAACCTTCACACCAGCACCATATGTTTTGGAGGATGAGGTGATCTCATCTTCTCTCTACACTGTGAATTCTTTCCATTTGTTTCCTTTGTCTTTTACTTAGGTACTGAAATAATTTTAATGGTGGTTTCTACCCTTTGATTCGCCCAGTATGTCCTTTTGGCATTTTGCTCAAGCTCTGTCAGATTGGATGGAGACCACTGTTGAACAGGAATTTTCAAGTCTTGCCATAGATTCCTGGTCAGATCTGGGCCTCAGCTTTGACCATTATGACACATTTAAGTTCTAGGTTTTAAACCACTGCATTGTATCTTTGGCAGTTTTTGTTTGTGTACCCTGCCTTGATCACAACTCTTTTCCCGACTGGAAGATGTTTCTTTCTAAGATTGCCCTTCATATGGCTCTATTTTGCCTCCACCCTGTCCAGTTATGTTGTCCATTGATCATAAAAAGCAGTAGTACTCATTCACTTACGCTCTAACTTTCCGAACAGCTTAATCCTACTTGGGTCATGGGGAGCCTGGTGCCAATCTCAGCCCATACTGGGTGAAGGAATGGTACAGCCTGAACAGCTTGCCAGACCATCACAGAGCAACACACACACACACACACTACAATTTACACTCATACTCACACCTAGGGGCAATCTGGAACAGCCAATTATCCTAAATGCATGTCTTTGGATTGTGGGAGGAAACTGGAGTACCAAGAGAAAACTCCACACAGAGATGCCCAAGCCTGTGAATCGAACCCAGGACCTTCTTGCTGTGAGGCAGATGTGCTAACCACTATGTGACCATGCCTCCCAGCAGTAGTATGTACTATCAAAAGATATTTAAAGTATATATTTGTGTGGTGAGGTACAACAGAAATGTAGGGTATGTTTATATGTTTGTAGCTTGGAAAACAAAAAATGTACTTTTATTCTGGGGGCAGTGGTGGCCTGGCGGTAGGGTGCTGGCTTACTGATCCGAAGGTTGGGGTTCAAGCCCCACTATCACCAAGTTGTCACTGCTTTTTTATTAAAAAGCAAGCCATGTCTCTCACTTTCTGTGGTGAGAGGCATGTAAAAGAACTATTGCTGTTGTTTGTAAAGGGTAGGCCATTGGGATGCCGTCAGCGTGTTTCTGCCCCGCGATGGCCTGGCAAGCTGTCCAGGGTGTACTCTGCCCTTGCCTAGAGACGGCTGAGATGGGCGCCAGCCTCCCTGCGACTTTTATTCTGACAGTGTTGTTGCATTAGGGTAGCAGAGTCAAAGATTGAAAAACATTTTTAATATAATATTTATTTGGGTGCAGGTTTGGTGGTACCGTATTTATGGTAAAGAATTTGAAGGTGTCAATCTGAAAGTGCGGATTGGAGACTGCCACCTGGTTGGCACTGGTGAAATGGTAAGCTTTGTGCTCTTTAATGAAAAGTGCTGTAAATTCAAAGCATATATACTGAACCAACCAAAAACATAGTATATCTGTACATCGAATTAGATTCCTTCTAGAGGGGAGCGCTTGTTTTGCATAAGTGGCTTGGAGCCCAACCAGAAGTATATCTTTGCTATGGCAGCATATGACACTCACGGCAACCTGGTTGGAGGTAGTATTGGAGATACCACCAGGCCAGTGCTAGCCTCTCTCCCACTGCCTTTGTTGACAGCTTGGGCTCATCTGGCTCAGGTATGTGCATATACCTAAAACTGAAGTATAAGTCATAAGGCTTTACACCAGTAATTATTTTAAACTGTTTGCACTAGGTAGCCTACCAAACAGGCCAGTATGCACTAGCAAAGAAAGCCTGCTGTGAGATTTGGAGCCACTTTACCCTTCCGTCAGTTGCCGATTCTGCAGCCTGTAAGGAACCAGTGGAGCCTGTCAGAAACCATGATGAAGCTCCTGAAAGGCTTGCCCAGACAAAGTTAGACAACCATATAAATAGAGATTGACCTTGTCTACCTAATTTTGTTCCAAATACACCCCGAGAGACCTCACATGTCTTATTTGTTTTCCATTTATCCCTGAAGATTGTGCCCACAGACACTGAAGCTCTCTTCTCCTCTACTGCAGCAGCTTTTCATCATCTCAATCTTCATGCAAACTGACATCCATATCCAGGAGCGAGCACTATACTGTGACTCCCTCAGTGATGGAAGCCCTTTGATCTGGGGACAGGTTAGATCCTCATCACCTGTATCTTAAGTGTGCTTCTGATGTCTGCTCATAAGTTATTTTATACAGTACTTGCCCATGTACCTTTTTTTCTAGCAGAATATTTTGTGGCCATTAAAAGCAAATTCACATTAATGCAGTTTTCATAACGTTTGCGACAGGAGGCTAGACTTGCAGAGTGTGAGAGGATGCTTGTGGCCATAGATCTGTCACTACATCTTAACGACAACAGTGCTGCCTTGCAGGCTGTAGTGAGTTGCTATGGCCTCCTGGCACCTCTTATCTTTTATCAGATCCCATCAGGCCCTGTGATTCAGGTGGGTTGACTACTTGTTAACCGAGCATCAGGTCTGCACGGAGAAAATAAATGTCTCTCATTTGCCAAACCGCTTAATCCTACTAGGGTTGCAGGGAATCTGGAGACTATCTTAGCCGACACCAGACAAAGGCGGAGTACAACCTGAACAGCACACCAGTCCATTGCAGGGCAACAAAGACACAATCACACCTAGGGTGGGAACAACCAGTTATCCTAATGTGCATGCCTTTTGACTTTGGAAGAAAACTGGAGCACCTAGAGGAAAGGCTTTGCTTTTTCTCCCCGTGCTTGCGTGGGTTTCCTCCGGGTACTCCGGTTTCCTCCCACAGTCCAAAAACATGCACAGTAGGCTAATTAGCTGTTCCAAATTGGCCCTAGGTGTGAGTGTGAATGGTTGTGTGTGTTGACCCTGCGATGGCCTGGTGAGTTGTCCAGAGTGTACCCTGCCCTTGCCTGGAGTCGGCTGAGATGGGCGCCGTGAACCTAAATAGGATTAAGCGGCTTACAAAATGAATTAATAACTGGAAAGGCTTTGCAGTTTCTTGATAATTTCTTATCAACTTCAAGGGAGACTGGTTTGGGGTGTTATTGGATATTTTTCTAACTACTAAAACCCCTTTGGATTTGATTTCCTACACATCATGTGTTTGTTCCTCTATGTATTCCTTAAAGAATTTAAATTGTACAAATTGCTTTTTGTCCATAGTCATAATGTTGCCACATTATTATATATATTATTATATATATTATATACACATGCCTGTTGGTAATTTTGTCTGTTGTGTATGTTAAATAAGTTACCTAATGTTTTTACAGTCTGTAAATTTTTACGATTTAATTATGAATGTACATGAGTCATTCTCTGTGCTTGTTTCAGGTGCTGTTGAAGTGTTTGATGGTGCTTAAAGAGAATCCAGCTGTTCTCCAACAGAAAAGGCCTGTTGCTACTACTGAATCACTATATCATATGGTGGCCTGTATCACACACTATGTATCCAAGGTAATAAGTGGTCTTGTAATATTTGGTTTCACCAGCACATATGGTATGTTTTCTACACTACATAGACCTGCTTTTCAGATGACCAGTTTTATAAATTAATATCTGTTTAACAAATCCCAAAGAGAGTGGAACGTTATAGCATACAGTCATTAGAAACAGTTCCAGTGTTTACCAAGTTCACTAATATAGTAATCTGAGACTGCAGTCCTAAGAGTTTTGTGTAATTTTTCCATGTATGACACAAGATTCTGTGTATTTTTTTGTGTAGGGCTTGCAAACCTTGAAAGAGGACTGTATGGCATCTTCAGTGATGGAACAGGGAAAGCAGCTTCTACTGGGGATGAGTGAGATTCTCCAGCAGTCTGATAAAGTGAGTGCTTTTTATAAAGTGCATAAACCTTCCTGCCTCATACTCAGGATGTTTTTTTGAACCACTACCACCCTGGCCAGGATAAAAGATAAAGTGGTTCCTGTATAAATGAATGAATAAATGAATGAATGAATAAATTAATACGGTGATATGGAAAATTCATACAGTTACTCTTCAGGGTGTTTTTTTTTTTTTTTTTTTTGTACTGCAATTACACCACACCGTTTTAGAAACCAGACAAAGTTAGCTGTCTATGCATGGTTCGATTTACTTATCCAAAATTATTAGGAAGCTGGCGTAAGATCACTGAAACAACCATAATATCTCCTACCGGATCAGGTGCAGTACAGTGACCTCCACTAAGGGATTCAACAGTATTAACTCTGTAGATTCAGGACTCTAGAGTCTTAATCACTGACCTGCCAGTGCACTAGTGCCATCATTGAGTATCATTGTTCGTATTGGTGCCAACAATCTTCAACAGATCCAAAAAAAAAAAAAAAACAATCAAAATAAAATACAGGGGTCCCAATTTAGGTCATGAACACAAGTTAAGATTTTTATCAATAAATAATTGCTTGTTGCATTGTTAAGAGAGAAAAATAGGGTTAAAGAGTTTATAGTGATAATTATAGTGTGAATTATAGTGAATGTGTTTTATTTCTTAGGCACAGAAACCCCAAAAGAAGGAGGGTGAACCTAGTGAGGAGTTGAAGGCTTTGACATGCATTGCTTTAAAGCAGTACAAAAAAATGGGAGGAGTTTTAAATTGTGATAACCCAGACTGGAGGACAGAAGGTAGAGAGCCCAGAGAGAGGGGGCATTCTGTCTCAAATCAAGCCAGTAAGACCTTTATTTATTTATTTATTTTACTTTAAAGGACTTATAAAATGGAATATAGTTAACATTGGGGTAGTAACAGTGAGTCTGCTTTGCATCAGGGTACAACACGACCCCACGGATTACTGTCTCTAACAGCACTTACTTGTTATGTTCTGTATTGAGCATTCTGACCAAAAAAAGAAAGAAAAAACCCTCTAATATATTGTTGGAGCACCTTTAGCCTTAATTACAGTGTGTAATCCCCATGGCATTGTTGCTTTAGTTGGTCAGGTCACGGATCAGGAACATTATGTGGCAATAAATTGAAGTCAGCTGATAACCTGAATGTACTCTATGATCATGTGTCCACATCAATGGACTTTTTCTTCCCTGATGGCACAATATAAAATTGGGGCTCATATAGTGAGAAAGTGGTTCAGGGAGCATGAGGAATTGTTTTCTCACACGAACTGAAACCACAGAGTCCTGACCTTTACCCTATTGAAAGGCTTTGGGATGTGCTGTTGAAGACTTTATGGCGTGGTTTGATTTTCCCATCATCAATTCAAGATGGTGGTGAAAACTTACCACAACTCTGGATGGAAATTCATGTTGTCATTTTGCTTAGGTTTGTCGAAACAATGCCTTGGCAATTATTTGATGCAATCCAGGCTAAAGGCAGTCCAATATAATATTAAAGTATAAGACTTGTTTTTTTGGCAGAGAGAGAGAGAATGGTGCTGGTGCTTCATACAAGCTGTGATCTCCATGTTAAATGTGTTTAAGTCAGTATTCTAGTGTCAGTGTCTTTTCTTGAAACAGCAGATTGTTTGGAATATGATATCAGTGGAGAAGAGGATCCCAACATTCTGTACCAGGTCATTGATTCCTGCTCTCTCAGGAATGCTTTCAAATATGGTGAGCTGGACACCATAATATAGCAGTGAACAGATTTTCTTCTCACAGATACAGTTACTGTAATGTACAGCACTGTGCAAAAGTCTTGAGCCACCCACAAAGACATGCTGTAGAGCAAAAAGACTTAAAAAATAATAAACTGTAATGTTTCTTCATTAAAATAATAATAATAATTAAAATAAATAAAAATAATAATAATTTTATGCTGAAAAACTCTCTCATCCCACTCATTTGCCGAACCGCTTAATCCTATTAGGGAGGCTCGAGGCTATCATGGCCGACTCTGGGCAAAAGTGGGGTACACCCTGAACAGCTCGCCAGACCACTGCAGGGCCAACACACACACAACCTTTCACACTGACACTCACACCTAGGTGCGATTTGTAACATTCAGTTAGCCTAATGCACATGTCTTTGGACTGCTTGAGGAAAACGGAGTACCTGGAGTAAACCCATGCAAGCACCGGGAGAACATGCAAACTCCACACAGACAAAACCGCCCGACCTCAGGACGTGAACCCAGGACCTTCTTGCTGTGAGGCGGATGTTTGTACTGACGCGGTTAAATAAATAAAATAAAAAAATCGATAACAAAGTTAATAAGTTTGTACCTAAAAAAATCTAGGGTGGCTCAGGATTGTTGTACAGTACTGTATATAGAGTATGTGCGTATATTTTCCCCAATAGTAATGAAGTTTAAACAGATGCCCTCCTTCATGGAGTTTGCCACAAGGCTACTGCAGAAAGCTTTGCAAGAGGATCAGTTGGAAATGCTAATACTGTGTGGACACGAAATCTTCACTTGGATTAAGAGGTTTGTACTGTATGTGTTTATGTCTGTGTACATATCTGCGTGTTTGTCTGGTTGCTTGGCTAAAATGTGTGCTTTATTACCAGCCGAGATGAATGTTTGATGTTGCCAAAGAAGCCTGACAGGAAATTAGGAAAAGATCAGAAGTCATTTACGGCGTCTATCATACAGTACTCTAATAAAGTAAATGAAGAGAACAAACACACTTACACATACCCATTTTCACTGACATCCCATACACTTTATGAATCCGAGTTCCTCAGGTTTATGTCTATTAGCAGATAAAGAGAGTTTCTAAACAGGAGAACGGGTTGCAAAAGAAATCAATTCCCCCGTCAGAAGACTCTAAGAAGTAAGCGCTAATAAGATTCTCATGGCCTGTCCATTTTATGCCATGTATAATGTGTGCTAATGCACTGTGTTATGTAGCAGAGATTTCAGGACAGTGGAGACAAAGATGAAACAGGTGGGCCCAGTGAGAAGGCTCCAGCGACAGAGAGTGATGAGGCAGGTCCATTCAGATGAGTTGCCCTGGCGATGTTGTGCCAACTTGACACTGGCTCAAGCACATCTGGGTCTGCTGGGAAAAAACTTACAACCTGACCGTGCAACACCTCTCCAACACTGGTACGCCTATATTGTCACAGAAAAATTGTATTTATTTATTTTTTACATTTGCTTTTATCTACATTTGTGTACTACGAGAACTTGAAAAACTTGAACTTGACTTGAATTCACACTTAGAGTGATTCACTAAAGTGAAACTTAATTAAAGGTACCGTGCGTAAGATTTAGTGGTAAGTAGCGGCATCTAGTGGTAATGTTCCAGATTTTATTTGTATAGCGCGTTTTACAATTGACATTGTCACAAAGCAGCTTTACATAGTAAAAGTAATTTAGGGAGGAATTTAAAATTTTTTTCTACAACCCCCTACACAACCCCCTACACATTCCTAATGAGCAAGCCCATGGCAACAGTGGCAAGGAAAAACTCCCTCAGTTGACACGAGGAAGAAACCTTGAGAGGAACCAGGCTCAAAAGGGAAA
>JBCNYH010000024.1:12658106-12666481 GCA_039654325.1 Tandanus tandanus
AGGACAGAAGCACACTTGTGATTAAGACCTTGTCCATGGTCTTAGCACTGTAGCGATCTAACGGGGATTCAAACCCACAACCTCTTGATCATGTACCCTAGGCTAATTGGCTGCTTGAAATTGCCACTGGTGTGAATGTGAATGGTTGTGTGTGTGTGTGTGTGTTGGACTTGCGGTGGTCTGGCAAAATGTTCAAGGTGTACCCTGCCTTCACCCAGTGTTGGCTGAGATAGGCTCCAGCCTCCCCTCGACCCTAGTAGGAGTAATCAGTTTGGCAAATGAGTGAGTGAGTGGGTTATACAGGTAGACGTACAAAACCTAAAGGAAAAAAGTTGCAGTGAACAATTTTCACACATTCCTTTCACAGTTTCTTTTGGCTGAAATTCTGACCCTGACACCATTAACAAATATGATTAACTTATATTAACTATTTATCTAGGTCAGATAAGGAAGGACATAAGTAAGACCTTTACAGGGTGTCAGTTATTATCAACATTTAGATCGGATACAGATCGGATTATTTGAAATGCAACCTGTATCGGAATTCAATGCGACCTTGACGTCACTCTTGGTCGACATATGTCATAATTATGCGACGACAGGAGCCCCCAAAGACAAAAAGAATACATACATACAGACTTCTTTACAGAGGTAGCAGCTATTGCTCCAAAAAAAGCCACAGCCAGAGTTTTGGCTCTCTTTCTCTTCATTCTTCTCCTCCTCGTCATCTGCTGACATTTTTCTGCCTCCACTGCATAATAACTTTAAAATAAAACTGTCAACACTGACATGTCTCAACTCCACATCTGTGTAATAACGTGAACAGCCACTCGAAAAAAATCGGATCTGGAAAAAAAATCAGATTCAGGCCACTTGGATTGCAGTGTGAACGTAGTGTTATACCAGCTTGCATCCCAGTTAAAATACAGAACTTCTTCCTTTGCCAAAGACGAGGAAATGCATCAAACAGTTTTATTTGCAGTCAGTAATGTATTACTGTTTTATTTTATTTTTTTTCCAGATGCTGCTGGAGAAAACCAGGCATATCTGTACGGAGATAAGAAACCTGCTAAAGCCTGATTTAAAAGCAAATCCAATCACAAAAGTGGGCAGCATCAAGATTTTTTTAATACCGCTAGTGAATCTCACATATTGCTGGACTCGGAAGAGTATGCCCCTGCTCTAAAGAATGCATTTGTGTTTGGCAGGTACCGTTTGAGTCAAGTGTTCAGGTCTTGTATGACTTGGAGCGGTGCTTTAATCCTGCATCAGGAACCACTTTAGAGGACAGAGGACTTAGTGACTGGATCTTCTCCCTTCTCACCTGACACTGCGAGCACTCAAAGACACCACAGAGGAAGATGTCTGAAAGGATTACTCCAGTAATCCAACAATCCCAAGCTACTGCATTAGTATCATAGGTGGGATTATCATAAGTGCGATAGGCAACAAATTTCTCTTTGATTTGGAGAGGAAAAAAAAAAGGAAAATTAGTTCATTCAAAACTCATTTACGGATCCTTTCTGTATATTCCTTTTATAATCATCTATATAGTCAGAATATACGAGGGTGGGCTGAAAAGTTCATAGGCTGACCATGATGCGATGCTCCCCTGTGGTCCACACACTTGGATCCCCTTGGAATAGAAGCTCTCATCCTGACAGTGAGATGAATTCCTATGAACTTCTCAGCCCACGCTTGTAGAGTATTCTTTTATGAAAATCTTACGTAATATCTTCTGAGATGTAATGTTATATTTCTTATGTTGAATAAATAGAAAATTATTCACAACCACTGTGAATTTATTAGAGCATCTCAAAAGACACACAGTACATAGATATACAGATTACAGATTATTTGGATCACTTAAAACAGCAACCTCAACAAGTCCGGACTTTTTAACGAGTAGACAGATGGTAACATGCTGCAGAGTGGGGATTCTTATTAAAACAACTGCCGCCGCATTCATATCGGCTTAATTTCATACTGTAGTTTATGTAACCATCAGAAGTACAGAGCAGGTGAGAATGTTATATGCCCAGCAGTGTGTCTCTGTCGATAGGTCAGTAATGCAACAATAAATGCGAATTTAGTTTGAAATCATCCCTCAATGGTTAAGCCAGGCAGAGCGCAGATTAAGGAGGATCTGTGCATCACTCGGGGCCAGTTTATACACTCCCAGCTCATTTAGAGCTGACTCAGGTGTGGGCTGCTGGGGTCTCAAGGACGACTCTCCTTCTGGTTCCTCCTGCTTCAGGACGTCACACAGCAACAGAGCCGGTCCGACCTTCAGATTCAGGATGATGCAGGCCTCCTTAACACTGGTACGGAGACAGAGGGCAAGAGACGTGTTATTCAAGGAGTCCTCGGTAAAACCAGTCTTTGCTTACTAATGCAAACTAACATGGACCATCAGTTACTGGGTGATCTTTTCTCCCTACATGGTTTGCCACACTCACTGTTTGAAGAAGTTCTCGGGTCTCTTGCAGTAGTGTCCAAACAATGGAAACAAGTTTCTGGTCATGTCAAACTGGAGCTGTGCAGCACCACCTTCATTGAAATGGTTGTACAGGATCACCTGTGAGCACAGAGAAAGAAGTACATCATGAAAAGGAAATGACACATTCTGCACCGTACAATATTGACACCTCTGATGTTGCTAGCAAGTAAAGCTGCTACTTCAGCAAACTGCATGCCTAAACTGCACACATATTCCAAGACTGGAATCATGTGAAAATAATTTCAGTCCAGGATACACTTGCCATTAAAAAAAACAAAACAGCCAACAAAGCTGAACACAGCAATAGCAGTCACCTCAAAGTTATATTAAATACATATATTAAATACGAAAACTCTTTTTCCTCCTTATCACAGCACACTACTGAACAGAAGCCTCGGGTTCTGATAGGAGCACATCTCAATTTAGAAAAAGACTGCAATGGAATTAAGATATTTTATTTCTCTTTATTACCTTTTAATCCTGCACTTTAATATTATAGTGTCTGCCCACATTTTATTCATTTATGTATTTAAGTTTGTCATTTTTATTATTATTTTGCAAATAAACTCAATCAATGAATTAATCCATCAATCAAGAGTTGCAGGAGATATTTTTGCATTTGTGATAATCAGGTCTAAAATCATTAACTCTTTTCTCCATAATGACAACATATGACGTCTCACTGTATATCAAAAGACACTTCTCTAGGCTTCCCATGAGCAATTTAAGAAAATATATATGGTGGGGCTGGTGGTGTAGTGGTTAGGTTACTGGACTTATGACCGAGAGGTTGTGGGTTTGAATCCCTGTTAGACCCCCACCGTGCTTAGACACCTGGGCAAGGTCTTAACCACAACTGTGCCTCTGTCCACGCAGCAGTATAAATGGGTACCAGTACAAATACTGGAAAGGTAACCTGTGATGGACTAGCGTCCAGGAGGAGTTAAACTCCTAGTTGCTTTACGCTACAGAATCCGGGGATAAGCTCCGGCCCTGATGAACCAGTAGGCTCGGGTGTAAAATCCCAACACACTTTACCTTTTATTATATATATGGGAATAGACATGACATAATATATTTTCTATGGAGTATGATTGGTTAACTCCTAGAATGACGGGTCTTTGGGGTTTCCCATTTGGTGTCAAAGCTCATCTTCATTGACATGAGCGGCGTCGTCATTAGTAGTTGTTATGGGGAAGGGATGTGTCAGTCTATGGGGAAAAGAGTTAACCAAATGTTATAAAAAAAAATAAAAAAAACATGCTGATATAGATGTTGAGATACTGCAAGACGAGACTGACATCCTGATAAAGGAAGAGGTCGAGCCTCTCGGCCAGACCCTGCCAGAACATCTGGAACAGAGGCAGACATAGCAGCTGCTGCAGCTGGAGTAGGTGATCCCGCAGGCATAGCAGCATGGGACATGCAGAGCTGGACAGAGACATAGTAGCCTGGTCACTCTGCGACGGCAAAGAGATCCACCTGCAACACACACGTTACATCAGCTACGTTTGCATATATTTGCACTAGAGATGAGAAATCGTGTTCTGGTTGGCTAATTTACTACAAGGACATCAGTTCAAATCCTATTACTAGGTATATCACTACACAAAACAAAAACAAATGAATAGCAATTTTCCCGTTCATTCTAGACTTATTCCATTAAAAGAGATACATTTGGAATGACTATGTGACGAAGCAGGAAGTGCCATGAGCTAGTTACAGTGCTATTCCGCTAACAAAATAAAGAAGTAAAGCATTTTACGGTAAGAATATTATTTTATTTTCAAGAATAAGACAGTTTTCCCCCACCAACCACAACTTAATCGACCTGCTGCAAGGAACAGGCCTCCAGCTACCCCGCTAGCTTCAAGCTAACCACCTCTTCCGTAAAATACTTTATGGTAAGAACATATATCTTTTTTATTTTCCAAAAATTTGAATAAATTAATTAAAATGCTATATTTCTGACAATCCAGTATATAAAATAAAACAGTTATTCCACTGAAACGGATTGTATACGACTAACAGCCCACTCTGCTACTGCCTCTCAAGGCTATGAGTTCATGTACGATCTGAGGTTGTATGTTATTCTTGCTGTTTTTTGTAAAGTACCTGTCCCTGCAATAAGGCTGGGCTTTGTCCTTTACGTCTCTCAGAACTGCATCTAGCAGACGGCCCAACATGTCTCCTCTTAGTCGCTCAAACAGTGCGAGCAGTCCTTCAAACAATGAACCCTCCAGGGAGGCCAGGCGCCCACTTTCTGTGGCCCCGAGTGGCCCCAACACCTCATCTCCAACTGAAACAGCTACCTGCTGCAAGTGCAGGAAAAACTGAAGGGAAAAAAAGAGAGAGAGAAATGGAGAAACATTTTTACTTTCCTATTTCTTCTTCCATTACAAATATTTACTTCCTATTTTTTTTATAAATGGGTATGAGGAACACGGACCACATTGTCACTCCAATCACTCAGAACTGTAGAAATGTAGTTGGCAGCATTGAGGATGGCACAATAGCGGACACCTAGCGGCTGCCGGGACTCTTCCTTCATCACTTGGGTGAGACGGATGCGGAAATCATCCAGCAGCTCTCTTTGTAGAGCCAGGAAGCTGAGCTGAGCTCGAGGGCACACCAGGGAACGATATCGATCTGAAAAAGGAGAAATGTGTACGAGGTCATTCCTGATTCTATCCACTAACAACATAACCGAAATGGAAAAAGTGAGCATACATGAGAACCAACAAGGTCATTGGCGCTGATGTTTAGGGTCATGTTCTAAATTGTTCTAAGCAGAATCTTTTTATGAAGTGTCCCTATTTTTCTGCAAGACGGCATAAAAATGTAACCCACCACCAAAAGGCATGTTGATGCATTCTAAACGGATAAGACACTTGAAAACCAGACGTAATTGTAATTTGAGGTTTAAATAAATAAATAAATAAAATGGCATGTACCTGTGATGACCAGAAGTAAAGTCATAAAGGTCTCCGCACAGTCTGGTGCTTTGAGCTCATCTACATCAGTGATATCTTTGTACTGTGAGCTCCAGGCTCCCTCTGCAGACAACATGGCGTCCACCTTCTCCAGTGCCACTAAACGACACACATACACACGGTTACCTTTTTAAAACTATAACTTCTCCAGTACACTTCTTCAGTTCACCCCCCCACTGTCAGAGGACTCACTCTTTCTCTCAACACTGAGCCACTTCTGAAACACGTTCTCCTCCAGCAGTATCTGCAGAGCTCCAGGGTAGTTACTGGGGTAGGCATGTGTAGAGCGCAACTCCTTCTCAAATTGCAGCACCTCGTCCACCAGGTGGCAGAAGAGAGCGTCGTCGTAGAGCAGCCGCTGGGCATCGTGAGCCAGTTTCTCATGCACCAGAGTAAGAAGCCCTCTGCACAGTTCCACCTGATGAATACAGGAGGGACTACACGTGTATCTGACCCTCACAGAGTATCATGCTGGTCAGTGAAACATAATGCGTTTGGTGTTCCTTACTTTTGCATTGACTCTGGCAGCAACACGGTCAAAAATGGGCTGAATCTTCTCATCCATAAAGTTGGAATTGTGGCCCATCCACATGAGGACCTGAGTCAGATACCACTCTGGCTGGAAGGGGATAGAGGATTACAGTTAGTATTTTAGCACATCATGTTTGCCTTTTCTCTTCAATATCAGAGCTAGAAGTATAAATGTTTGTCACATGGCGAATCAATACATTTATATTAAATCAATAGTGAATGTTTTATTCATTCGAACCGCTTTATCCTACCAGGTTCGTGGGGAGGCTGGAGCCTATCTAAGGCACCCTGAAGCAAAGGCTGGGTACACCCTTAACAGCTCGCCAGCCCATTGTAGGGCCAACACACAGACACACACAACCATTCACACTCACATTTAGATATAGGTGCAATTTGAAACAGCCAGTTAGCCTAATATGCATGTCTTTGGAATGTGGTAGGAAAACGGAGAACCCAGAGGACGTTATGCAGGGGTGGAATTTAGCAAAACTAAGCTACCGGCCAACTAGTGAAACTATATTTTTTCATAACTTTATCTTATATAGACTCATCAGTTCAGTACACAGATTCGGCAGATGCCATATCCTCCTTAAATAATCTGTAAATAAGATGAGATCTGCTAAAAGAGACTCTTTTCATGACATCACAAGTCGAGATCATTTATAAAGATATTATCTGTAAATGATTAGGATATTTTACATTTATTTACATTTAAGTTCTAAGATGTCATGTAGTGTGATAGACTCATATCAAGTTTTTAAAAGAATGCATGTTAGGACCTTGCTTAGTGAGTTGGTCTGTCGGCTCCCAGTGAAGTGATACCTAAACCTCTTACTAAGAGGCTGCAGCATGATCTGAACAGGAAGTGAGAGTGGGCGGGTCTGAGGCAGGCCGGGGTGGTTTTGTACCTCCTTCTTCTCTGAGATAAGGTCATCGCTGTGATTGGTTAAAGGCAATAATGTTGACACCACTTTCTAACTGTGTATAACATTTCAATTCTGGGTTAGCATGGACTTCAAATTAACTACAGGATATCTTCGTGCATCAGCAGATATTTTTGTGAATGTAGTAAGAAATAAAACTTCCCATTGACAAAATTGTTATATTAAGCTTGTATATGATAATAGCTGTATGACTGTTCGCTTGAATGGGTTTAATCCAAACATTTATTACTTTGATATAGTGTATTTTACATATACACAGGGGAAATAAAGCTCTGGAGGTAAGCCATCCAAACTGAACACACACACACACACACACACACACACACACACACACACACACACACACACACACACAGGGTAGTGGGCAGCCACACTGTGGCTCACAGAGAGCTGTAGGGGGTTAGGTGCCTTGCTCAAGGGCACTGCAACCGTGACAGTGGAGGAAAGGGAAGGTGCTGCATCCTCCCTCCACCTCCATGCATTTTTCCTGCTGTTTCATGAATCTAAATCAAAAATTACAAATAATGTCAACCTGAAACTAATGTGTTCTGTCAGTAGACTAATAGGCGCAAACAAATTGGCCAACTATTATTAACCACAATAGAATGAGCCAAATAGTTCGGAGTAATTGCATTATAGTAAAACAAAAAAAAAACAAAAAATGCTGTGGCCCATGGATGTTTTCATTCATTACTTTTCTGTGCTGCTTCATCCTAATTAGAGTCGTGGGGAGGCTGGTGCCCATCTCAGCCGACTCTGGGCGCGGGCGGGGTACACCCTGGACGGCTCACCAGGCCAGCGCAAGGCCAACACACACAACCATTCACACTCACACCATGGGACGATTTGGAACCGCCAATTAGCCTACTGTGCATGTTTTTGAACTGTGGGAGAAAACCGGAGTACCCGGAGGAAACCCACACAAGCATGGGGGGAACATGCAAATTCCACACAGAAACACCCGAGCCTGGGAATTGAACCATTCTCGCTGTGAGGCGGACGTGCTAACCACACCGTGCCACCCCCCTATGGATGTTTTTTTATAAGTTCTGCCTGGCTGCAAAGGTGTGTGAACCCACTCTAGGGAAATGAGCTGATAAGCAAATAGGCTTTGAACAACTGACTGTGGACTCATTGTAGATGTAGATCTGTTATGTATGTGTATTTATAAGTGTGTGTACGTGTGTGTATGTTTGTGTGTGTGTTTGTGTGTGTGTCTGTGTCTGTGTGTATGGGTGTGTGTGTATGTATGTGTATGTGTGTGTGTGTCTGTGTGTGTGTGTTTGTTTGTGTATGTTTGTGTGTGCGTGTGTGTGTGTGTGTGTGTGTCTGTGTGTCTGTGTCTGTGTGTATGTGTGTATGGGTGTGTGTGTATGTATGTGTATGTGTGTGTGTGTATGTGCGTGT
>JBCNYH010000024.1:12714876-12731296 GCA_039654325.1 Tandanus tandanus
AAGTTCTTCCATACCAAACTCGCTCATCCATGTCTTTATGGACCTTGCTTTGTGCACTGGTGCGCAGTCATGTTGGATCAGGAAGGGGTCATTCCCAAACTGTTGGGAGCATGAAATTGTCCAAAATCGCTTGGTAAGCTGAAGCATTCAGAGTTCCTTTCACTGGAACTAAGGGGCCAAGCCCAGCCCCTGAAAAAACAACCCCACACCATAATCCCCCCTCCACCAAACTTTACACTTGGCACAAGGCAACCGCCAAACCCAGACTTGTCCATCAGATTGAGAAATAGAGAAGTGTGATTCATCACTCCAGAGAACGCGTCTCCACTGCTCTAGAGTCCAGTGGCGGTGTGCTTTACACCAATGCATCTGACGCTTTGCATTGCACTTGGTGATATGTATGGCTTGGATGCAGCTGCTCGGCCATGGAAACCCATTCCATGAAGCTGTCTACGCACTGTTCTTGAGCTAATCTTAAGGCCACATGAAGTTTGATGGTCTGTAGCGACTGACTCTGCTGAAAGTTGGCGACCTCTGTGCATTATGTGCCTAAGTATCCGCTGTGTCATTTTACGTGCCCTACCACTTCGTGGCTGAGTTGCTGTCATTCCCAATCGCTTCCACTTTGTTATAATACCACTGACAGTTGACTGTGGAATATTTAGTAGCGAGGAAATTTGACTTGACTTGACTTGTTGCACAGGTGGCATCCTATCACTGTACCACGCTGGAATTCACTGAGCTCCTGAGAGCGACCCATTCTTTCACAAATGTTTGTAGAAGCAGTCTGCATGCATGGGGGGTTGAATTTATACACCTGTAACCATAGAGGTGATTGGAACACCTGAATATAAACTATTTGGATGGGTAAGTGAATAATTTATATATATATGAGAGAGAGAGAGAGAGAGAGAGAGAGAGAGAGAGAGAGAGAGGCTATTATCAGATTAAAATAGAAAGAAGTCTATGTTGAAGAATGACTTGAAGGCATACAATTAAATATTTATGATTGATTAATTATAATCAGGTTTCAAGAATTTAAAAAGTGTTGGGAAAAGTAAATTTTTTGGCAAATGATTTATTGTGGATGTTTTTTTTTTTTTACTTGATAACCTCCAGAAGCAGTTCCAGTGCTGCTTGTTTTATATCCTTTGTTAGATAGCAGCTGATCCGTGACACATGGCCAGAAAGCATGTCAACTCTCATTAAAGTGAGGTAATAAACATAGGCCTTTAGCACCCAGGTGTGAAATAGCAGGGGCTTTATTCTCTCTTGTTTAGCGCTGTACACACTTCCTTAGATAAAAAGAAGATTCAATCTACTTACTATATTATTAGGATTTAAATTTTGGCACAACTTGTTTTATTTATTTACTTATTATTTATAGTATAATTCACTGAGTGGTGGACACCTGCACACATGCAGAATAAATATGTGTAAGGTTTGGTCCTGAAATCAACAAATCTAAACCCACTTTGTTTTTTTCTTTGCTGAGTCTGAAAATCAAACCTTATAACCCCATAAAGTTAAAGAGTACCAGTATCCTTACAGAATAATTTGTGTGTATGTAATACCTTTAAATGATACAGACACTTATTTTAACATAAATCACCATAAAAATAACAAAACTGAGTAATTATCGCATGGATTACCAGCAGAGGCTGAACCTATTGTTAGCAGTCTTTTTTTTTTTTTACCCGGAAGTGATGTGAACTCATTGGCGGGGTTGCTCAGCGCAACTAACCAAGCAGATCTATTCAGCGAGTGACATTTTAGGTGATAAAAAAATGTTCAAGAAGAAAATATGGCTAGCAATTTGGAGGAAATAGGTGTAAATGGTGACCTATTTGAACCAGAAAGGGAGGAGTCTTGTGGAGACAGTGGGATGTTACATTCTAGTGACTTTGAGGACAAGATTGCTGCCAGAGATGAGCGTGACTATGCTGTGACGGCCAAGAAGGCCTGCACAATAATAGACAGGTGTTGTATTTGGTTTATTTCATAAATTGTTGACTAAAATGTTTCCCCCAAATTCCACATAAACATGGAAATATTGTCACCTGACACATTTAATTAAAACAAAAAATGACAACTGGTCAATAATAGCAAAAAGATGCAGTGTTTTCTGACTTAAATAATTAATAGAAATCAAGATCATTGATTCATTATTTGCTGAACCGCCTGATCCTACTACGAGGCTGGAGCCTATATTGGCCGACTCTGAGCAAAGGCGAGGTACACCCTGAACAGCATGCCAGTCCATTCCAGGGCCAACACACAACCATTCACACTCTGCTTCACACCTAGAGGCAATTTGGAACAACCAATTATTCTAATGTTTTTGGACTGTGGGAGGAAACCAGAGTACCCACAGAAAACCCACCCAAGCATGGGGAGAACAAACTTCACACAGAAACACCCACACCATGCCAGGGACTTGAGCCCAGGACATTCTTGCTATGAGGCAGATGTGCTAACCACTATGCCACTGTGCCACCTCAAGATCAAGATTATATTAAATACATTTTATACAATATAATACTTATGTTTGAACTTCAGATGAGTTTAGAAATCAATGGAGTGGATTTGGTGGAATAGCCTTGACATTTAATCATAGCTTTCATGTGTCCTGGAATGCTGTTCACCAGTCTTTTATGTTGCTCTTGGATGACTTTATGCCACTCCTAGCACAAAAATTCTGTCATTTTAGCTTTGTTTGATGGATTGTGACCATTCATCTCCACTGATCAGGATGATTGTCAACTCTTTCAAATATCACTCAACAACCATAGGATGACATCAAGTGACCTACAGAAAGAATGGCACATGGCAGCTGGGGTTAAGTACACTGAAGGCACTGTTTGAAACAGGTTCCTCCGGGCAGGGCTGAAGTCATGGGTATGTCAGTAAGAGACAATGAAGAGCCACGCTGAAGTTTGCTAAAGACCATAAAAGCCTGATCTTCTCTGGTGAGTCCAATTTTCAGCTTTCCCATCACCTGATCATCAAATGGTTAGACAGAGACCTGGACAGGCCTACAAGTCAGAGTGTCCCGCACCCATGGTAGAGGATTTGTAATGACCTGGGGGTGCTTCAGCAAGGCTAGAATGGGGCAGAAATTTTTTTTTAAAGAAGGATGTATAAATCATGCCATGTGCAAGGTTATTGCTCTGCTCTGACAATGTTTCCTAAGCCTAAGGATTGGCTTTTCCAGCAGGAAAATGCTCCATGCCAGGTCAATGAAGGTATGAATGGAGAACCACAGGCTCAAGACCCTATCATTTACAGCCCAATCTCCACACCTGGACCCCACTAAGAACCTCTGGAATGTGTTGAAGAGGAAAAAGGATGGCCACTAGATACCAAACAAAGCTGATCTGATTGAATTTTTGTGCCATTTTGTGTACCATAAAGTCACCCACGAGCAATGTTAAAAGCTGGTAGAGAGCATGCCAAGATGCATGAAAGTTGTGATTAAAATATCAGCTGAAGTTCACTCATCCGTATTGTGTTGATTAAAATATTATCTGGATTTCTATGCATTATACAAGGTCTGAAAATAATATATAAAATAATAATCTCCCCCCCCCCCCCCCTTTTTTTTGGGTCTAATATTGTTACTTAAAGCAATTATATGCTCTAAGTGACAACATTTTTATGTGGAACTTGGGGTAAATATTGTGAGTAATTTATAAAATAGACCAAAATGATTCAAGTTTATTGAACACATACCTATAAGGGGGTGGGTGTTTTTAATTTAGTTGCCCATTGAATCAGAGAAGTAGTCATAGTAAGACTACACTTGCTCTCCAACTGAATCATCTCAAAGGCTTTTCTAAAATATTCCCTAGTGTTTATAACATTTGTATTAATGAGAAGACATAATGCTGGGACACCGTTATTCCCAGCTTTCTTGTAGTAGACAAGAAATGGATTCAGATGTGCCAAAGTAAACATGAAATGAATTAAAGATTGTTACTGAAAAGTGTGCTTTATAGACCTTCACATTTCAACAACCCAAAACTAAAACTGGACACAGCAGGCAGCGTTGTGCAACAAAATCCTGCCATAGGACATTAATATGTTTGTTTTATACATTATGGGATAATTACATTGCTATGCATCGACGCAAACTTCAGTTTATATTTGAAATGGATGGCGAAGGAGTTCTAGAGTGAGTTGAATTTTATACACCTGACTTTAAAATGAGCTGCTTCCTGCAAGCTAATGTGCTGGAAAGGAACCCAGAGAGCCCTCCATTCATTTTCTATTAACATTACACACAACATTTCGCTTTACGAATGCAGACACCAGAATGAATGTTTTTAAAATATGGGCTGAATTCTATTTCCTCACTAGTGGAGTCCCTGAGGTCATTCAGTGTGTATGTGGAACACTGACTGACTTTAAACAGGAAAGCATAACAGCCACAGTTCACACCACTTTGGTTTTCGAAAGCATCGTGCTGACATGCAATCAAAATGACACCACGTTGGCCTCTCAATATGTGAAGATTCCTGGGCCCTCTGTGTCAGATGAAGCCTTATTATTGCTATTCATTACATGGCACTGTGACAGCCAGTGATTAGCAGACTTTTGGTGTCTCGTTTCACATACATCTTGCACCATGACTAGGCATAACAGGAAGTGAACTCTCAGATCTGGGTCAAATTGCAATTCCTGTTTCGCCTCTTTTGTCGTGTGACACGTGGTGGACTATTTACTACACAGTGACCCAGTGACAAGTCAGGTTCATGTTCAACGTGAATTATAAATCATGTATCTTAAACAAATACAACAATTTTTTTTAAATCTCCCTTAAGTGCATGTGCTTTTGGGTTTGGGGCAGTGGATTATCATACTGTTACATATGTTGTATAATGTTACGCTAAATGTTCTAATGCCTGAATGCTGCAATATGCCAAAATTCTTTGTTGTGATCCCAGGGAATGATATTTGTTCAGTTACAGTTGGGTGCAAATGTTTGTGTACCCTATGGATTTTGAGGCAGAATTCCCAGACACAAAAAATTAAGCATGGCTGTTTCGGCCAGCACTCCAGCAATTCATTTGTGGATTGAACTTGTAACCTTTCCACACAGATGAATCTTAAACATTTCATGTCGTAAATGCTCATCTGCTCTTGTGGTTTTCTATCGTGGCATGTCACCATAAACATTCCTCCTAACTTGGCACACAAAGAGTTGTGAGTGTGTATAATTGTCGATGAGTTCATAAGAACAACTGATGAGAATAACACGTACAAGAAGCATACTGCATGTACCTAAATAAAACCCAAACCTGCCTGCAGCAGACATTGCTGACTTGTTGCAGATAGTGTAGATATGTAACATTGTGCTACTTGTTTTCTGAAAGAGGAGGGGTGTTTCCTGACTTATTGTGCATGCTTGGGGAAGTGTGGTTGGTGCAGTATGGTGACCTAGATGTAGTTTAGAGCATGAAGCCTTATCTTTGCCTTTCTGCAGCTGAAATGTGCAGGTGTTGGAAATCAGAGGGGCTCAGCTTGGCCATGTTACAAATATGTACTCCGACTGAAAAAACAAAGCTAAGTATAGACAGTATAACATTGTAGGTTGCACTGCGCAGCACAGCTTTGCAATAATAATAATAATAATAATAATAATAATAATTATTATTATTATTATTATTATTACTATTATTATTATTATTATTATTATTATTATTATTATTATTATTATTATTATTATTATTTATTCATTCTTTCATTTTCTAAGCCGCTCAATCCTAATTAGGGTCATGGGGAGGCTGGCACCCTTCTCAACCTTCTCAACCTGTGTGTGAGTGTGAATGTGAATGTCTGTGTGTACCCCCTCTTCACCCAGAGTTGGGTGAGACCCTAGTAGGATTAAGTGGTTTGGAAATTGAATGAAATGTATGATGATGAACCTCCTCCTACCTGTATTAAGGGCTCAAAGAATCAGTTGCAGCATCTTTTCTAATAGTTTGGGGGATTGCAGTGTAAATTGAGATGTTTTTGGTTCTCTGAGTTTTCCAGCATCTGTTTACCTAAAGTATTTTATAGCTTATGTGATTGTGTTTGTCTGATGTAAATCTATAGCCTGGGGAAATCCAGCTGGTGATTTGTCTCTAAACACCTTTATCTTGAAAACAGCATCATTCTAATCAGGTGGAAAAAGAACACGGAAAATCTGTTCATGGTATTCTAGCTGTTCAGATACAGTTCATATCCCATAGGTGATTTAATACTTCAAGCACTTGTTCACCACATACATTAAAGATGGGGAGAAAAATTTAACCTGAAACCAATCTACCACAAAATGACTGAAAAATGCAAAATATTTTTTATAAACACTATAAGGTCTGAATTGAAGCTCCTTTGATAAATATTGTATTTGGAGAAGGTCCATTTTTTTCTTTCTTTGTCTCCATTATTTTCCCTTCTGATGAAATGTTGCCAAGCAAAAAAAATAAAACTCTTCGAGGCCTTGAGCAGTCTCAAGTGGTCTGAGTTATGGAAAGTAGCACAGGAAGAAAAAAAACAAACGCCCTCATGATACTCTGCCAAGATGGATACTATAATTCATTTTCTGCAAAACCAGCATTTTAAAAAAGAGCACTTTGTTTGACAACTATTTAAATGTTCAGATCCAGCTTGTAAACAGAAACAGAGACCACTGCTTGGATTTCAGTGTCATGGAAAGTCAGCAGACTTGTCAACACTATGAGTAAACTCTTTTGTTCAGTAGACGTGCATGTTATTTGCAGTGATGGAGTCAAGAATGATTATCTTGTTTTCACTGGTTGTTTGCTGTGAGCGCTGTTCACTTTAAAGTAAGCGAGAATTTGAAGAAAATGGGCTTGTGTGATCATAAGATACTTTGACTGATTGTGGCTTTGTTCAGCGTTGTAACTGTTGTGTATGAGCTAAATTTGAAGTATGCAGGTATTTGTTGCAAAGGGTGGGGTCCATGCACAGGGATTTTGGCAATCAAGTTCACTAAGGACTTTATAATTACTGTTCAGTAAGAAATAATGGAGCTGGGAAGACTTATAGCAAAGCAAAGTTTCCACAGAGACATGACAGTTTCACTATCCTCTCTTAGCAACTCTCATGTCAAGTGGGGCAGTGTAATTACTGAAATCTCTCTCTCTCTCTCTCTCTCTCTCTCTCTCTCTCTCTCTCTCTCTCTCTCTCTGTGCCTCAGGGAGAGCAGCCTGTATTATGTACAAGCTCGAATGAGCTTGTGTTTGTGTCTGTGTGGGGAGCATGACCTCTCAGTGGGACCATATTGCTTCATAGTGTCACCATCTTTCCCATGGCCACTAATTGCTCACAACCAGCATCATTAACAAAATATGCAGCACTTTTCTGTTACAGTTATCCATATTGTCATAAGTTTTGCATATTGATACTTTTTTTTTCTTCCCAAGCTGGGACCTAATCCAGGGTGACTTGCATAGCTGACATTTTTGTATACTTTTTGTTTGCACAGCTGCTGTTAGGCTGGAGGCTGTCTGCTTTCTGTGCGTCAGTGCCGATGTGGCTTCTCATGCCATCTGGTAGCTGTGAAGAGATTCAGCTTGAAATAAAGCCTTAAACATTTTATGGGTCTTCAGAGTGGCATCTAATAGAGGAGTGTGACCACTGGCTGCTTCTTTTTGCTTTCCATCTCCAGGTAATGAATGTTCTCTGCATTCAACATGCGGTTATGTCCAGAAGTATATGGACAGCCTCACAATCTTTGTAAAAAAAAATTCTGTATACCACAATGGCGGATTTTAATAATAAAACCATCAAGATGTGATTAAATGTAGACTTTCAGCTTTATTGCAGGAGGTGTAATTAATTTTTTTTTTTTTTTAAAGAAGATTGCATTAACCATTTAGAAATTATAGCCATTTTTTCTCCCTATTCCCACAGGTTCAGAAGTAATTGGACAAAATACCAATTATGAATAACAACTTTTTTTTTAGTACTTGGATGCAAATACTTTGCTGTCAGTGATCGTCTGAAGTCTGGAACCCATGGGCATCTACAAATGCTGAGTTTCCTCCTTTGAGGCGCTTTGCCAGGCCTTTACTGTAGCCACCTTTAATTGCTGCTTTTTTATAGGTCTTTCTGCCTTTATTTTTATCTTTGGTAAGTGAAAAGCATGCTCAGTTGAGTCGATGGACTTGGCTATTAAAGCACATTCCATTTCTTTGCCTTAAGAAGCTCTTGGGTTACTTGTGTACACACTTCAGAATTACACCCGCTTTTTCTATCACCATCAATAAACACCAGTGACCCAGCTGCATGGGCAGCCTTACATGCCCTTATTCACCATGTTTTGTGTATGGTATGCTTTGCACCACAAGCCTTTTCGATTCTTCTCCATATTCTTCTCTTGCCATTAATCTGGCATAAGTTAGTCTTGGTTTTATTTGTCTAAAAGAATCTTGTTCTAAAACTGAGCAGGCTTTCTAGCAAAGTCTAATCTGGCCTTTCTCTTTTTGAGTGTTATTTGCATCTTGAGGTAAACTTACATTTTTTACATTCTGGAAAGTGTCTATTACATTTACAGCATTTGGCAGACACTCTTATCCAGAGTGACTTACATTTATCATATTTTTTTATACAACTAAGCAATTGTGGGTTAAGGGCCTTGCTCAAGAGCCCACCAGTGGCACCTTGGTGGTACTGGGGCTTGAACCCCTTCAGATCAGTAATCCAGAGCATTAACTGGAAGTTGTGAACTGGTTTTCCTTCACCAAAGAAAGAATTCTATGGTCATCCATTTAGCTGTTTATCATGGACTTCCAGGTCTTATGGTGTTGCTGAGCTCGCCAGTCTATTCCCGCTTTTTAAGAATATACTACATTGTTGATTTGCCTTCGCCCCAAGTTTCTGCTATCCCTCTGACAGGCATGTTAATTTTTTTCAGCCTAATAATGGCCAATGACCTGATAAAAAGAGTTCCAGTGAACAGCAATTCAATACTTGGAATCAATTCCAGAGCTTTTGGCTGCTTAATTTGTCACAAAATATTGAGGAAACAGACCACATCTGTCAATGACACTGCTTGTCAGTCAATAATGTTTCAGCCTTTGAAAATGGGGGGTTAATGATGTGTAATAATGGCTGTAATTTTTGATAGGTTTATGCAATACTTTTGTTAAACCAGTTGAATTATGAACCGAAACGAAAGTCTACAGTTTAAACATATCTTGACTGCTTGGTTTCTAATTCATTATGGTTGTGTTCAGAAGAAAAAATACAATAATTTTAATGTTGTCCAAATACTTATGGACCTAGCTGTGGATACAGCTATTATATCTTCTTGTTTAGCTTGTTGTCCTCTTCATGCTGGAATAAATACAAGCTCCACTGAATTCGGGGTCTAAAGACTTCCCATCCTTAAGGCCATATACTTAACATTAGCCTTGGACCCCGTCATGGCTATAGGAGTACCTTATAGGGTACTTTATAGGGGTACTTTAGGAGTCTTGGAGAGAGAGAAAGAGAGAGAGAGAGAGAGAGAGAGAGAGAGAGAGAGAGAGAGAGAGAGAGAGAGAGAGAGAGAGAGAGAGAGAGCGAAAGAGAAGTGGTAGAAAGGGAAGCTGTGCACAGACACATGTGGCCTTGGGCTCTGTGCTAAGACATTGTTCACTGGACACTACGCAGCAGTTGTAGGCTTGAATAATAGGGATTCATCTTACAAGCTATCCATGACATGCATGAAAACTTTAGCAAAGACAAATGAAAGCCTTGGCTGTACATACTACACTGTGTAACTATCAATGGTAAAACCTCTGGCATTTTTAAACCCTTGTTAAGGTTTTTTTTTTTTTTCCTTAGCACTTTAGGACCTCAACAAAAGTACTCATGTATCTGACTCATCATCACTTATCATCCACTTTATTAGATACACTTCGTCTCATCAGCTAGCCATATAGCAAAAGTGCATAAACTTATGCAGATTACAGCTCAAGAGCTTTAGTAAATGACAAATGAAATCTTGTGCAATGACATTTGATATGCATGAACTTGGGTGGTACGGCAGTGTAGTGGTTAGCACGTCTTCCTCACAGCAATCCCCTAATAGGATTTAAGCAGTTCGGCAAATGAGTGAGTGAGTGTATGAACTATACACTTCATAATATACATTTATGCAATACCTAAAATTGGAGCTCTCGAGAGATATTTCTACTGATAGGTGTCTGAGGCTGGAGTTATAAGAGTAGCACAGCTTCTTTAAGGGTGGAATGAACTTCAGCCCTGGAGGAAATAAATATACACTAAATCTAACCTTTATTCACTACGGTCTGGAGAGAAAGCAGGAAAGGTTGACACTGAGTTTTCTTTTCACCTCCTTTCATTAGCTGATCCCTATGTTCATTTGTATTATCCTTCTTGTTAGTTTAATTATCTGTTTAATGAGTTTATGTTCCGTGTTTTTACTAATGTTCCATGATGTTTTGTTTGGCGGTAGTTTGTCTGCCTTCCTAAATAGTTTGTGTTTTTTATTCTGCTCAAGTCTGAGTGTATGAGCCTCCTTTATTTTTTTAAACTAAATAATTCATTTATTTATGCATATATTTAATTTTTTAGGGAGTGAGTTCCATTTTGTTATGAATAAATATGTTCTTTTTATTACTACCTGCCCAGAGCGATGGACAAGTATCATACTACTATTCCAATACTACTAACCATCATACTACTATTCCATGTCTATGGTGCTCTGCTCACAATTAGACAATTAAATGAAATAAAAAATTTATTTATTTTTAGAAATGACTAAATATTGTCATCTCTTTGAATCGCCACCTTATCATGGTGGAGGGGTTTGCGTGTCCATATGATCCTAGGAGCTATGTTGTCAGGGGCATTATGCCCCTGGTAGGGTCACCCAAAGGCAAACAGGTCCTAGGTGAAGGTCCAGACTAAGTGCAGTTCAGAAGACTCATATGAAGAGAAGAATAGCAAGGACTCAGTTTCCCTTGCTCGTAAGTGGGTTACTGGGGTCCCCCCTGGAGCCAGGCCTGGGGGAGGGGCTCAAAGGTGAGTGTCTGGTGGTCGGGCTTCTGGCCGGGGCCAGCCCAAAAAGGAGACATGGGCCTGCCCTCCCATGGACCCACCACCTGTGGGAGGGGCTATAGGGGTCGGTGCACTGTGAGCTGGGTGGCAGCTGAAGGCGTGGGTTCTGTCGGACTGATCCTTGGCTACTGACTCTGGCTCTTGGGACATGAAATGTCACCTTTCTGGCAGGGAAGGAGCCTGAGCTGGTGCTAAAGGTTGAGATATACCGACTAGATATAGTCAGACTCACCTCGACACATAGCTTGGGCTCTGGAACTACCCATCTCAAGAGGGGCTGGACCTTATCCCATTTTGGAGTTGTTCATGGGGGGGAGGCAGCGAGGCGGTGTGGGCATCCTTGTTGCCCCCTGTCTTGGCGCCCTCATATTGGAGTTCTCCCCGGTTGATGAAAGGGTAGCCTCCTGCCACCTTTGGTTGGGGGTGGGTCCTGACTTTTGTTTGTGCTTATGCACCAAATGATGGTTCATAGTACCCATCCTTTTTGGAGTCCTTAGGGGGTGTGCTAGAGACCCCTAAGGACTCTCTCTTCATCCTGGGAGACTTAAAAGTCCATGTGGGTAATGACAGTGTGACCTGGAAAGGTGTGATTGGTAGGTACGGCCTCTCTGATCTCAACCCGAATGGTGTTTCGTTGTTGAACTTCTGTGCTCATTACAGTTTGTCCATCACGAACACCATGTTCAAACATAAGGGTGTCCATAAGTGCACTTGGCACCAGGACACAGTTTGATGATTGACTTTGTAGTCGTGTCATCGGATTTGCGGCTGTATGTTCTGGACACTTGGGTGAAGACAGAAGCGGAGCTGTCAACCGATCACCACATGGTGGTGAGCTGCCTCTGATGGTGGGGGAGGCTGCCCTGCAGACCTGGGAGACCCGAGCGTGTAGTTAGGTTCTCCTTGGAACATTTGACAGAGTCTCCTGTCAGAAGAGCCTTTAACTCCCACCTCAGGCAGAGCTACAATCACATCCCAATGGGGGCAGGGGACATGGAATCCGAATGGGCCATGTTCCATGCATTCATTATTAAGGCTGCAGCCCATAGCAGTGGCTGGAAGGTCATTGGTGCCTGTTGTAACGGTAACCCCGAACCCAGTGGTGGACACCTGAGATAGGCCTCCTCAAGATGAAGAAGGAGGCCTATCAGGTCTTTTTGGCCTGTGGAACTTCAGAGGCAGCAGATGGGTACCGGCAGGCCAAACGTGTTGCAGCCCGGGCTGTTGCTGATGCAAATCTTGGTTGTGAGAGGAATTCGGTGAGGGCTTGGAAAGCAATTATCGGTTGGCCTCAAAAAGGTTCTGGACCACCATCTGACACATCAGAAGGTGGAAGCAGTACTCCACAAACACTGTTTACAGTGGAAATGGGGAGCTGCTCACTTCGACTGGGGATGTTGTTGGGAGGTGGAAAGAATACTTTGCGGACCTCCTATATCCCACCACCACGCCCTCTGTGGAGGAGGAAGACCCTGGGGGTTCGGGTGGGGGTCTGCCTATTGCTGGGGCTGAGATTGTCAAGGTAGTCAAACAGCTCCTCAGTGGCTGGGCTCTGGGTTGTAGGACTGTCTCGGTTGACACGTCTCTGCAACATTGCATGGTCATAGGGGCCGTACCTCTGTATTGGCAAACCAGGGTGGTAGTTCCCCTTTTTAAAAAGGTGGACCGGACCAAGTGTTCCAATTATTGTGGAATCACACTCCTCAGCCTACCTGTGAAAGTCTATGCAGGAGTACTGGAGAGGAGGAACCGACTGATAGTTGAACCTCAGATTCAGGAGGAACAATGTGGTTTTCATCCCGGACACAGCACTCTCAACCAGCTCTACGCACTCTACTAGAGGGGACGTGGGAGTTTGCCCAATCTGTCATCATGTGCTTTCTGGATTTAGAGAAGGCTTTCGATCATGTCCCTCGGGCTATTTTGTGGGGTGTGCTCTGGGGATATGGTGTACCGGACCTGTTGCTACGACCATTAGGTATCACCAGAGCCAGAGCTTGGTCGGCATTGGTAACAACAGGTCGAATTCATTTCCGGTAAGGGTTAGAGTCCACCAAGGCTGTCCTTTGTCACCAGTTCTGTTCATAATTTTATTGACAGAATTTCTAGGTGCAGCCGAGGTGTTGAGGGGTTCTGGTTTGGTGGCCATAGGACCTCATCTCTGCTTTTTGCGGATGATGTTGTCATTTTGGCTTCATCAAACCGGGACCTCCAGCTCTCATTGGAGCAATTCGCAGCTGAGTGTGAAGCAGCCGGGAAGAGAATCAGCACCTCCAAGTCGAAGGCCATGGTTCTCAGCCGGAAAAGGGTGGAATTTTTTTTTTTTGTCTTTGATATACTGAGTATATTTGATATACTTTTGTCTTTGATTCTCCCGCAATAGATATTATTACCTCTGCATTTAACCTGTCCAAAGTGAGCACACACACTCAGAGCAGTGGGCTGCCACACACATTGGGGGGTGCCCAGAGAGAAGTTGGAGTTTAGGTGCCTTTGCTCAAGGGCACATCAGCCATGAAGGTGGAGGAAGGGAAGGTGCAGCTCACTCTCCCACCACCACACTTTTTTCCTGCTGGTTCGGGAATCGAACCAGCGACCTTTCGATCCCAAAGCTGCTTCTCTAACCATTAGGCTACAGCTGCCCCATGGGGAGAGGGATGTCTGGACCTCACTGCTTATGCTGCTGCCACCGCGACCCGACCCGATCAAGCGGAAGAAGGTGACTGATGACTGATGATGACTATATATTGTCACTACTGGTTTATTTTTAGTATGAACAGAATCCATTTTCAAATGTTAAATCTTAGTGTGCTGTAATTTCAGTGTCACATAATTGTGATATTGAGACATGGCTTGCCAAGATAGCTATGAAAACTTGCAACATGCAACCAGCAATATCATAACACTGTCAAGGCATAATTATTTTGACCATAAATCCGAGTCTAGTACTCAGGTTTGTCATTAACATCATTTGACCTATATGACTCTGACATATCACTGTACACTGCAGTCTATGTAGGTTTATGTCAGTCAGGTAGGGCTTGTAGGTTTCATGCGTCCTTATGTACACTGCCTTAAATAATGCTTTTTTTAGTGTCCATTATTAGTTATATGTAGTGGTTAGGGTCCACAAGTGTGCCTCTGTCCACCAGCAGTATAAATGGTAAAAGTAAAAAATACTGGGAAGGTAGCTTGTGATGGACTAGCATCCCATCCAGGAGGAGTTGAATTTCTAGTTGCTTCACGCTACAGAAACTGGGATAAGCTCTGGCTTATTTGTTATATTTAACTGAAACTTTGTCCTCTCTTTTAGGAGCAGAAAGCAAAGAGAATGTTAGCTCATTCACAGTGATTGAGTTTGTTTGTGTGTGTTCTCAATAGCTCCACATGATTCTCAAAATAGCACATCAAAACCACATAAAAGAGTCTTTTCTCTGCTGCTGAATTTACTATCATATTCCTTAGTTAATCCCTTAATGTAAGCCAGAGAGGTGTGTTTATGTAGCATGTGGTCTTGCCTTGCTCTTGGGTGTTGTTTGTAGTTTGTCCACACCCACCATCTGACCCAGCAGCATGGCCCTCATCTTGATGACAGAGATGTAGAATGTGCCTATTTAGAGGCGTCAGAGGTGTATAACTGCACCCATGGACAACCCCAGGCTGTTGCCCTGCCCTGCCTAGTCTGTCCTTTGAGTGCCTGAAAAGCTTTTCTGCACAGCTGGGATATTTAGCCTGTGCATGGCAGGGCCGTGCGAGGTAAAGGATAGAGAAGGCTACTGAACTGCTGAAATCAGTAAGATAAGGGAGTGTCCTTCTTTTTCTACACAGATGGGTGGAGCCTTTCATTGTTCCGTGAGGAGAAAGTGCAGGCCCCGTCTCTCCTCTGTCCTTCATCAGCAGAGCAGTTTTCTTCAAAATAGTCTGTCATTCAAAGTGATAGTGAGGAGCTACTTAAATTACACCAGACTTGGAAACAATCCATGAAGACACTCCAGGGTCTCTGTCTCTCTTCTGTCAGCTTGTTCAAAATGTGCTTACATTCTGCTCTCTGTTGGACTCATTTGTTCAGACATCCTTCAGTCAGGACAGGAGAGGGTTAAAAAAATTGAATTGGAAAAACACACATGGCTTCCATCAAGACATTAAAGAAAGGTTGTGAGATTAAATCTAGTACTTGTGATATTCTTCACAGAAAAAACAAAACAGAACTGCATTGCCTCTACCAATCTTCACATCGATGGAACCGAAAGTTCAGCCGTGATATTTGCTACTTTGCCTGCTAATGCGTGATCAACAGCACTGCCCTTTAACATCAAAACATTTCTGACGCAAAAGAAAACAAACAACTGGAAGAACAACAACCTGTCTGCATGCACATTTTGTCCAGAGCTATTTTAATATTTTTAAACATTCGAAAAAGAACATTCCTGTGCAGCACACTAAAGGGGCACTCTAAGTTAGGAACAGTCAACCCGCTTTTCACTACTCTACACTTCACCCACTTGGCATCTTGGCACTGACTTCTTGTCTGTGTTCTCAGACTTTTTTCCCCCTTTCAAACAGAGATCCTTTCCAGCATTAAAAAAAAAATCCACAGAAGGTATTACTTATTTATACTATGCTCATTAGGCAAATATGTACCCTGATGTATTTAACTATTTAATATGTATCATCATGCTATTTAATTATATAAATATTTTATCACCTTTGAACCCATTCATTCATTCATTTTCCAAACCACTGTATCCTATTGGGTCACTGGGAGGCTGCAGCCTGGGTCTGTACACCTTGAACAGCTCGTAAGCCCATCGCAGGGTCAACACACATACACAACCATTCACACTCACACTCATAACAACCAGTTAGCGTAATGTGCATGTCTTTGGACTCTGGGAGGAAACCTGTGTACACAGAGGAAACCCACACAAGCACGGGGAGAACATGCAAACTCCACACAGAATCACCCTCGCTGAGCCCGGGACTCGAACCCAGGACCTACTTGCTGTGAGGTGGACAAGCTAACCACTAAGCCACCATCTTTTGACCCTCAGACCTTAAAACCTGGGACACTGTATTAATGTGTGGCATTTTAGACTTTTAAATAAAATAGACTCAAGCTGACATTATTTATACTTGTGGTGATCTACCGAACCTGAGATAAATATTCAGCTACAGACATATGGGCAGGCAGTGAGATTCATAACAACAATAATTAAATAATAACTATAACACTAATAAACACCAGCACTAATAAACTCTTCTTTTACCATTACATTGTTATAAGAATGGGTGGGGGGGGGGGGGGGGGGGGGGGGGGGGGGGGGGGGGGGGGGGGGGGGGG
>JBCNYH010000024.1:12772123-12796480 GCA_039654325.1 Tandanus tandanus
ATATAAATCTGTGATGGCCTGGCGAGCTATCCAGGGTCAACTCTGCCCTCGCCCAGAGTCAGCGGAGATGGGCGCCAGCCTCCCCACCATCCGAATTAGGTTTAAGCGCTTCAGAAAATGAATGAATGAATGAAAAAATATATAAAAAGAAAGGCATGAATAACGGACTAAAGCAATCTCTGCCTTAACTCAAATATATGGTATACAGTATAGTTGATATATCAGTTTGAGGAGAATCAATTGATCCCCTGTTGAATATTTTAAGAATGTGTTCTTTTTTAAAGACATTATAACACTATCACGTAAATCTTTTTATAACCCCTAGAAAAGCATCCAAGTATATGGACATTTTCTTTTATATACACTTTAATAGGCACTTTTCTTTTGTATTATTTATATGTCCATTTCAAATGTGCTCAGAGATTTTCATTTATGAAACAAATGTACATCAGATAACTGGGAGTACAGTCATTTCCACAACAAGATCAGCACTAATGACTGTGAGCAGAGGCTCTGATTAAATCTCATATCAAGCCACACCTCGTGTACGCATGTTTTCATGTCGATGTGGAAGTGCGTGGTTCAGCAATATAAATCTGGCCGAGACAGAGAATTGTTATTAGACTGAAATATAAGCATACACTCTAAAAAAAAAAAACAAATACTAGGTCAATTTTATAAACTAACCAATCGTACAAAATATGTAACATTGACAAAGTATATAATTTATTCTATTTAACCTGCACCTTCCTGCTTCTGCCATGTTTTCCCTGGTTTCAGTGCCCATTTCCCATGATTCCTTTCCATCTACAAACATGGGCATGTTGAACTACAATTCCCACTCACTTCCCTGATCCAAGTCACCAGTGTATTAGTTTCAGCTGTTCCCTGTTTAGTTTAGATTATACCTGTTGTAAAAGTTCCTTTGTTTCAGTTTAGGGGCAATGGTGGCCCGGTGGTAGGGTGCTGGATAACTGATCCCAAGGTTGGGGGTTCAAGCCCTACTGTCACTGGGTTGTCACTGCTGTCACAGCTAACTCGATTATCAAAGGCCTGTTTATAGACCATTGTCTATGGTGAGAGGCATGTAAAAGAACCATTACTGACTTTCGTAAAGAGTAGGCTGCATTGCCGTTAGTGTGTTTCTGCCCTGCGATAGCCTGGCGAGCTGTCCAGGGTGTACTCTACCCTCGTCCACAGTCGGCTGAGATGGGCGCCAGCCTCCCCACCACCTGAATTAGGATTAAGTGGTTCAGAAAATGAATGAATGAATGAGGTTCAGAAATTTTAAGTTGTCTGGAAGTGTATTAAATATACAAAAACATAAGTGGCCAACTGTTTGTTTCCCCCATACTGTACACACTATGTGAAAAGAACAGATAATTTAGCCCATTCATAGCCTTCTAAGAAAGATTGCCTGGTGCTCACTAAGCCTACAGTAAGAATTTTTTAAACAGGCATTACGTAGTGCCAAAGTGTGGTCTGTGGCTTTCCAGGTTTCAGTCTCTGAGCCATGATGTGGAAATAAAACATGAGTGTTTGCCAGTGCTAAATATGTCTAGTAATAGCTAAGATGGACTGAAAATAGAACGGGTAGGCTATCATTAACATTAATAGAGGATAAATTTGTCCTTTGCTTCATTTCAGTATACAAAGCATTTTAGGTGTTTCAGTGACTTACAGAGGCTAAATGAAGCAGGGAGTCTCCACGCTTTTTACACGACAAGGGCCTTTTTGTGTTTTAGTTACTTTTTTCCCAATAAACTGCCCTGGATATTCACTTCTACAATTTGCACTAAGCACATTTAACACTTAATCATTACTATCTTAAAATGTGGCCTTTTTGATTTTATACCAAGTACACCAAAGAACTGAAAAGTCCACGCTAATGTCCTTCAGGACCAAAGTCGTTGCTATGACAGCTTGATGATCAGGCAACAAACATGAAGTAATCCGTAGAAGCTTTCTCTGTCATTTTGTGTTTTTCGTGGAAGTTTCCAACCACCCCACCCTTCTTCACTGCCACCCTGAAACGGAGGAACCAAAGTAAGATTCAGATGAATGCGAGCGTGACAGCAATTACTCTCAGAATACAGCTTCTACAAACCATAATGGCCTCTGAAATTGTAAAAGGAGTCCCCCGTGTCATTTTAAAGTCATTTTCAAATCATCATAGTGAGTTCTATGTGGCACATTTTATTTTAAGCTTGACAAGTTTTTAGTCATGCTATTTTCACTTCTCGCTTTTACTCAGTTGTGCCTGTGAGATGCTACAATAAACATATTGTGAGGCTTGGCTAGATATTATTTTACCTTAATTAATCAAATTTGGAAACAATACAGCTGTCATTTACGGTAATTCTTGTGAGCTGACACCATGGTGCAAAATCTAAAGTGCTGAATTGACACCTAATTGACACCTATATTAACACCAGTGCTTAATATAAGTTTAACTAGGCATAATGAAGAAATTAACACTAATTTTAGTATATTTAAAAAAAATTAACTGTTGACTGTAGTCAGAGGAGTTAACCAGGAGACGAGCTATAGAATGGTTTGCCAGTTCATAACAGTGCCAACACGCAACCATTCACATTCACACCTAGGGGTAAGTTGGAACAGACAATTATCCTAATGCACATGTCTTTGGACTGTGGGAAGAAACCAGAGTACCCAGAGTACCCAAAGGAAACCCATGCAAGCACAGGGAGAACATGCAAACTCCACATAGAAACATTGAAAAGCCCTGGACTTGAACCCAGGACCTTCAAGCTCTGGGGCAGACATGCTAACCTCTACACCCCTGTGCCGCCCTCATATTATCCTATTGTTTAAAACTAATAAATGTAAGCATGTCTTTAAAGCAGCTAACTGAGGAATTTAAAAAGACTTATAAAATAAGGTCTTTCTAGTTCTTGGCATGAAGCATCTTGGATGCTGTGATTTTGATGACTGGTGTCATAGGAGATAACCAGGAGAAGACCAATAGAATGGTTTGCCAGTTTAACACAGTGCTAACACACACAACCATTCACACTCACACCTAGGGGAAAGTTGGAACAGCCAGCTATCCTAAAGTGCATGTCTTTGGACTGTGGGAAGAGTACCCGAAGCAAACCCACACAAGCATGAGAAAAACATGCTAACTCCACAAGAAACGCCCTCGCCGAGCCTGGGACGTAAACCCAGGATCTTCTTGCTGTGTGGCGGACGTGCTAACTACTACACCACCATGGTTAGAAACAAATCAGTATAATAGGTCTACATGTGTTAATCCTGGGTCTTTTTACTTGGCTTTGTAAGGTGAATAACATTCTAATTAAAATGAAATTGATTGCTTTGAAACATTGATTGATAGATTGACAACATGTTCCAGGAAACCATACTGTTTACTTTTGATACAATAAAGTATGTGCTCATCCTGTTCATATTTATTTGATGATTGGATTTTATAGGGTACAGTAAACAATCTTATCTGACTCATTACTATATACATATGTTACCTGTTGCCCAGTGCCTTGTTAAAGCTATAAAGACATAAAAGGCTTTCTTACTTGCTTTAGACCTTGGTCCAGCAAAAACAGCATTATACTGGCAACCTGCAAAGTTTATGTATCAGCTATAAACCTGAATCATGAAGTTGGAAAGTGTTTCTCAGGTTCAGCTGACTTTTCTGAAGCATTCAGTAGAAGCTCATTGCAATGGATTGTGTGTGTGTTTGTGTGTGTGTGTGTGTGTGTGTGTGTGCGCGTGTTTGAGAGAGAGACAAAAAGAGGGAGTTTTGGACTGTACCGTGTGCATAAATGAGTGTGATAATGAGTATCATGCACGCAATGTTGATATACTGTCATCATAAACTGTCTGCCTATCTGATAATAAACAGACAAAAAGAAGTCAGTGTGATAGACATTTAGAGATAATTACCAGTAAATTAGTTTTCTTTATTGCTACTCTTATTACACAAAACACTTACACAATTACACACAGCTTTTATATTTAACCTATTTGCATAAAGATGTATATACAAAAATTTAGAATAAATCCTCATAAATCCTTTCATAAATAAGATACAGTAAAGGTAAAGCATTGTGTGCAAGAAAGTTATACAATAGTGTAGAATATATACTGATAAGCTATAGCAATAAAAACATTATGAGCACTGACAGATAAAGTAAATAACATGAATTATCTTGTTACAGTGGCGCCAGCCAAGGAGTGGGATGTATTAGGTAGAAAGTGAACAGTTAGTTCTCAAGGTTGATGTGTTGGTAGCAGGAAAAATGAGCAAGTGGAAGGAGTTGAGTGATTTTGACAAGGACCAAAATGCAGTGGCTAAACGACTGGGTCTGTTCATATCCAAAAATGGCAGGTCTTGTGGGGTGTTCCTGATATGCAGTGATAAGTACCTATCAAAGCTGGTCCATGGAAGGACACCAGTAAAGTGGCAAGAATGTCATGGCTGTCCAAGGCTCACTGAAGCACGTGGGAAGTGATGGCTAGTACGTTTGGTCTGATCCCACAGAAGAGCCACTGTATCACAAACTGCTGAAACTGCTGAAAATGCTGGCAGTGATAGAAAGGAGTCAGAACACACAGTGCATTGTAGCTTGCTGTGTATGGGGCTGCCTAGCTGCAGACCAGTCAGGTGGTTTTAATGTTATGGCTGATAAGGGTTAATGTGCATAAAGCAAGTGCAAAAATTACAACCAGCATTGTAGGTTTAAGAAAAACAAAAAGGTTGCTGCCTATAAAGCATTTTTTTAACTTCTGAGGAACGTAATGGTAGAGTGAATCCTAAAACCAATGTTAGTGTCAAAAGAAGGTCCCATGTTCGAGTCCAGGGCTCAGCGAGTTCGTTTCTGTGTGCACTTTGCACGTTATCCCTGTGCTTGTGTGGGTTTCCTCTAGGTACTTCAGTTTCCTCCTACAGTCCAAAGACATGCAAGAAAAACATTTGATTAACTATTATTTCTGGAAAAATGTTGTTGTTATAATTATTATTACCAGCTAAATTAATATTTTGTGATCCTTCCCTGGTTCAGTGAGAGAATAACAGAACTGCATCCTTTTCTGCAATGTCTAACAAGGTGTTCCTCTAAGCACTTCTGTGTTAATTTTGATGCAAACTCGGGGTTAGTGAAATATCAATCTATGGCTAAAGTATATTTTTTGCTTTCTTCATCTTGTCATGTACCAATTATTTTCTTCACCAATAAGCTGCCCTCTCTTGCCTTGATGACACTCCCGGATGCTAGCATATCTGGATATGTTTGAGGGCATCACTGGCCTAGAGCCAGCTAAATTATGTGATACCTTGAAGAACCATGCTCAATTCAATTGAATTTAACCAACCTTTTAACCATCTTTAAATACAACTCAAGAGGGTCAGTGTGTCCTGAATGATGGCACTGGTAGAAGGTTCAACTGGAAGGCCCTCCACTTCTACAGCCAGGCCTGACCCAGTGCAGACAGAGATAGTCATTATCTACCATCGAGCAGGTTGAGAACTTCATATTACTTCTCAGCTCTAGCTGAAATTTACTTGCCAAGTGTCAAGGGCCCTTTGAGGTCACAGAGCAGGTTAATGAATTGGATGATGGGGTTTGCAAATGGACTGAAGAAGCACATGGCAGATTTGCCATGTCAATGTCAAGTATGTCAAGTGGAGAGAGGTGGTCCTTGTTGCTGTGGTAAAGGCAGTAGCAGAGGGATATGAATTGGAACCATTCAGAAACGTTTAATCCCACTCCTATTCCACTTGGAGCCCACCTCTCACCATTCCAGAGAGCAGTGATTGCCGACTTGTTTTCTCTCTTCTCCTGCCTGGGAGACTGACCCCATAGAGCACTAGAGTAAGACTCTTGCAGTGTGGTTGTGTGCAGCCAGCTGCATCACTAGCCTGAACACAAAAGAAATATGTTTGAGGACAAATTGGGAAAATTGCTAGAGATGGCAGTAATACAGGAATCCCACAGTGATTGGAACAGCCTCAGTGAACATGGTTTATGTGTACTCATGCAAGGTGAATGCTATTAAAATTTGACGCCTATTCAATGCCTTAGATTGGTCCTATGTTGGATAGGGGAAGCTTATTTTTAATCAAATTTGGATTTGACCAAGTGCTATTGACTGATTCCCTTATCATTAATATCCAAGGAAAAAGACATTTTCCTTTTGTCTTGAAATTTGTAATGGTTTGATTGAGCTTTTCCGGGCACTGGCACCATGTCAGTGACTATTCCCCTGCCCAACCATGCACATGCTGCTGCTTAGTTAGATGATGTAATAACAATTGGCAGAAGTCTACTCTATATGCTTGCCTTACAGTGATGAAATGTACAGTAGGACAAGTACACGCGTCCATCCACAAATTAATATGAAGGTTGCAGATTTATCCTGTCCACAGCCTAATCCCAAAAAGGCCTTACTATCTAGCTCAAAATAAAGTGTTTCCAGGCTGATGCTGAAATAATACGTGGTACACTAAACGTATACCACCTCAGGCCTCAGAACCTGTTTCAACGCACAGAGTTGGCCAGGATGCCTTCATGACTATATGCTTCTGTTACATTCAGTAACATGGGGAAGGCTTCTGGAGACAACATGACTGACTGCTTTCCCTGAATACACGAGAGATACCAGGAGCTTGAAAAGGGAATCATATTTCTTCTTAGAATATACCTTGCAAGCTAGCAGGCCTCTAGGCACTTAGAATTTATTTTTTTCCTCTGTAGTAAGATACAGAAAAACTATTCACGTCTAACATCCCCTTCCACTGACATTTGAACGAGAAATGCTGTGTAGTCACTGGTGATCTAGCAAAGCTAAACTTGCCCAGTCCTGTTTAGTCAAAATTCCAAAAACACTATTTCATAGTTGTGCTCTCACAGCATTGTTGATGTGTATTAAACTGGAATATCAGAAAGGAATAAATTATGTTCATGTGTCAGAATCATTCATTCAGCTTAACTCTAATTAGGGACGTGGGGAGGCTAGCGCCGAGTGCACCCTGGACAGCTCGCCAGGCCATTGCAGGACAGAAACACGCTGACGGCAACCAAATCAGTGCTTGAATAGGGATGTCTTTATATGAGTATATAAAAAGAAGAAAAGATTTTATTACAGTAAAAACACTGAAAGAGTGTAGACATCTAATCATGGATGGCAACTCCTCACCTACAGATAAATCCCATCAAACTGCTGTTCATTTCCTGGAAATATATTCCCTGTTATGCACTTTGGTCTTGTCAGTGTCACTCCCTCACCTCTCCTTCTAAACATGGATACAAAAGTTTTCCATTATTGTCTTTGCATGCCGTTATATTTTCTACATTATTTACATGATTTCAACCATTTCTAATGTAAAATAATGTGCAATGTAAGGAACACTTCCTGTTAGAAAAATAGAAAAGCAAACATTTATTATTTGCATTGTAGTATGACTCAACATGAAAGAGGAAAACCTCTTAAAAAAAGGAAGAGAGACAAGAGAAGAACATATTTTAAGTGAGAAGACCCCCCACCTATCCGAAACACACAAGCAACAAGCAAGCACACACTCCTCCATGTGGCTCCAGTAAGACTGCTGTATATACTTTAATTAAATTACTGAAGGTTTATAATCCGCCCTCGAACCCACTGAAAAAGGCCCTCAATAAACACTGATGCCATCCCTTATATCTAACTGCTCTCAGGAATATTTTCACCCTGGACATTAGCATGACATGACTTTCATTTAAGCTTTAGACCCAAGGTTAAAACCAACACCTGATGGAAAACCAAATGACTGCATAGACACTGCACCTCAAGTCGCTTTGATTTTTGAGAGGTATGTTTTGGAGGGCTAGATATGTTTTGGATGGTTAAATGTCAGTCCCATGAAGGGAGACAACTCTGTGGACAACTTCCTGTTGTTGTTGTTGCTGCCGGGCAAGCAGCATCCCTTCAGACGCGGGAAATGACAGTTTTACGACCTGTTTTTGTTCAGTTTGATCTATGCTTCTTGTCCTAGCAATGGTTTTCTTCTCTGCTCTCTTTGTACCCATCTTCCTCCTTAGGGTTATTTGTTTTAATGCAGACCCCATGAAGTCCCTTTTGTTTACATATTTATAATTTGGATGTTATTTTTTCAATGAGTGGATGTGGCTTTTTTAGTTACTTCTCGTTGTGGTGTGTTATCTTCCTCTGCGTCTGTAAATAATTACGGTTTTAAAGCCAATCATCCTGTCAGCGCTGGAGAAAAAGGATGCAAAATGGTATCAAGTTTAAATACTAATAATAAATGTTTGGCTGTGCATTCTCTGTATTGAACGCTGATGATCATTCCCAGAACCACACGCTTAGAATGTAGACTACATCCAATAAATTTTATGGGCCTGTTACTGCTATATCACCATATCATATATGATAGTACAATTATCTGAAGAGGAAAATTCACTGTGCTATAAAAGAGTTAGAGAAGATGACTGTGATTAGCAAAAATGAATCTGTATTGTGTTTCGGGTTAGTCTGTCAGAGAGTTGCTTACTCATGCGGTGGAAGGAGAGCATTATTAGAAATAATATTTCTTTGAAACGATCCTGCATTTTTCTTTTGGAGGTGGAAGCCTGCTATCTGAGGCTTAATTCATTTCTAAAGGTTATGCATGGCCCCTTTAATTGTTATAGAAATTGATGCAAGCAATTGGTGATCCATCACAGCCATTATTCCTCTATACATCCAAACTAGAGAAAACAATGTACAAAGCAACATTACAGTGTTGACCAACTGCCTGTTGTGATACAGATACTACCGAGCAAATGATGCTACTCTGACTGTTGTTTGTGTAGAACTGAAAGCTTCTCAGCTCTTTGTGTTGGTTTTTACTATTGTTTTAGTGGCAGAATTACATGATAACCCAATAATAGCTGGGTCTTGACTTCTCTTGAATTTCCTTCCAATTGTATCTGTTGACTGATATCTAGCCATTAAACATCCAATTAGATGTTATGTAGAGTCACAGATCACATGGTATTTAAAATAGTTCTTGAGTAATGTCTATCTGTTAAGGAAGTTCCAGTCTTGCGTGGATTATAGATCACGAGAAGTAGAATGGAGTAAGTAAAGAGAGCATGACTGAAGGGAAAAGTGTTGACTTAGTAAGTAGCTAGGTGAAATTTAAATTCATGATTTCCACAATGAGCACAGGGTTCCTTTATTGTGTTGGAAGCTGTTGGCAACATGCCTAAGGGATTTTTGTTCCTACTTTGTCTTTCCTCCATCTCTCTCATTATGAGTGAACTTCACTATTTGCCAATGCCAAGACATTCCTTGAGTTGATAGTATTTTTTGCTCCGCTGGCAGCCAACCCCATGTTCTTCTACACTATGAAAAGGGAGACTGTGGTTTCATATATCTGCTCTCTATTCAGAGACATTCATCTTTTTTCCTGGCTGGGCAGCAATGAAAAACCACCTCCCTCTTTTGCACTGTGAATCCTGCACTGAGGACATGAATGATATTGGGTGCACAACCCTGGGCTGAACCATAATTACAGTTGTTATCAAGCCAACCCACAGATAAGACAGATTTGAGATAGGAATGTTTTTGTCATTCTAAGAGACGAACCATGCGAGGTTTTGAATGCTGCCTGATAAATGATTCTTTATGCAGTTTGACTCCACTCTCCTCTTTTCCAAAAGAGGGCAGCACTTTGGTGTCTCATGTTTTGATTTTGGCTTTATATTGTTTAATATGTAATATTTCAAATAAATATAGTCAACACTCTCTTGTTTCAAATACAGGGCTCTCCCATATCAGATGGAGCATTAGTTAAGCTCTGTGGGTTCAATTAGACGTTTGTTAACTGCTGTCCTCATCACTGTTATTTCCCCTTGACATAATCATAGTGATGAAGTGACAGACCACCCATTATCAGTCTGCAGAATGCTGGGTATTAAAAAAAGCATATTATACAAAGTAACATTTATTGCTAGTAATAATAATGTATTAATTCATATAGATGACAGACTCCATTCATATAAGGATGGCAATTTCTTTCATTTTTGAACCTTAGGTATTGCTTTCAACAGTAGATATCAAGTGCCAAATACAGATGCAGATGTAGGTAAACAAAACCTTTCTTAAGAAAGCTTGCAGGCAAATCCATTCATTTGCCGAAGAGTTTGCTCATACTCTGCTGAAGAATATCTAAGCTGACTCTCAAAGGCGGGTTATATCCAGGTCAGTTTGCCAGTCCATCACAGGGCCAACACATATGCAATCATTCACACTCACTCTCACAGCTAGGGGCAATTCAGAACAGCCTATTAGCCTAATGCACATGGCTTTGGACTGTGGGAGGAAACCAGAGTACTCAGAGGAAACCCATGCAAGAACAGGTAGTACATGCAAACTCCACACAGAAACGCCCTCACTGAGCCCAGGACTTGAACCCAGGACCTCCTTGATGGAAGGCATATATGCTAACCACTACACCACAAAACCACGTACAGGTAAAAATCAGACAGTGTTCAAACACCATCATTTGGGTAAGGCAAAGGACAAACGTAAGAACACTAGAAATATGATCAAAACCAGACGGGATTAGTTTCAAGTTTTATTTGTCATATAGAGGTAACAATGGAACATCATTACTGGCAGTGAAATTCTTGGACTCAGAGCCCCCTCAATATTGCACATAAGAATTATGACCATATATAAGGTTTGGTAATGAGTGGTACAAAATAGAGCGTATAGTATACAATGATAGAAACGACTCCTGTGGGTGAAACTGCATGTTCAGTAATCAGGTGATTTAGAACAGGTGTGATGGGAATTGGAGTCTTGGATGGCCATGTTTGGAAGCAGCATGGTGTTTGGGTACTGTAGTTGGACACTGATTCCAGCACAGACTTAATAATGGACAGTCACACAGCAGCATTCTGAAAATCTGCATGTAGATTTAGGTCCCTAATGAGTAAGCCATAGGTTACAGTAGCAAGTACAGTCTACCTGAGACAACATGAGGAAGAACCCTCGAGAGAAAAACATGACACAAAAGGCACCTTGTGCTACTAAGTAACACCCTGGATTTTATATTACAATCATACATAGAGTGTCAAAAGGAAGTTTCACTATGAGCATGTTGTGAATAAAAGCTGGGACAAGCACAAGTTAGTGTTTATGATTAGTTTATGAGACACAAAGTGAGAGAGAGAGAGAGAGAGAGAGAGAGAGAGAGAGAGAGAGAGAGATCACATGGTTACACTGAAAATTATCATTATGATGAACTGCTCGTTTGAGTAAAGAGTAAAACAGAGTAGATTCTGTGGAAACTGTAATCAGCACTAAATATCTGTAGTAGATCTAGAACAAACAAGTATAGTTTGAATCAATATTACTTCTGAACCTCAGCATGCTGCATGGCTTTCATTCTGAGGATGCAGTGGTTTAACCACATGTTAGTACACTTGCAATCTTTCAAAAGGAAAAATGTGATGTATTTGAAGTTATATATCACTATGAACCCAATATATTTAATGTTTTCTCAGGTCAACATCATTTCAATTGTTAATATACATTTTAGTTCTGCAGTACATCCCAAAATGATTTGGAACAGGGGACATTTATGGCTACTAATGAGTTAAAACAATTAAGTAATGATGTGATTTGAAACAGCTGATGTCAACAGGTGACTGTAATTACGATTAGGTACAAAAGCAAAATTCAGGAAAGGTCCAGCCTTTCAAGGAAAGGGGTAAGGGCACAAGCCTAAGCTGAACTTTTTATTTTATTTTATTTTTTTTAAAGAAATGGACACTGTGTGCTCCAGTCCAAAGATGAAAACAGCCAACAGCCAAGGTTTCTCATGGTATCGGATTATGTCAGTGCGCTTCTATGGTGACATCATTCATGGAGAAAAGTACACTGAATTTACGGAGTGACATCTTTTCTAGGGACATTCATGCATATTTCATCAAGACAATCCAAAACCACCTTCTGCACACATTACAAAGGCATGGCTGTGGAAGAAGAAGGTGTGGCTGCTGCACTATACTGACCTCTCTACACTACATAATGAGCTGTCAATTTTCAAATGAAATAATGACCTTATACTGAAACACTTTATCATATGGTGTCTTAAATTCCCAAACATCTTTTAAGTGTTTTGAAATGAATTTATATTTATTTTGGGGAAAAAAGTAACTATAAAATTGTGTAAAACATCAAATGATGCGTTGCATTGTTTTTAGTGAAGAACATTTTTCATTTTCAATTTCAATTCTATTAAAATAATGTAAATGATACAGTATTACCAGTAATTGTACTCAATAGATGAGATAATGGAAAATATTTCTGATTCATTTGAAGACTGCCTACACATGTACCAGAGAAGTGGAAAATATGGAGCAAATGGTCTAATTAGTTTTAGTGTGTTTATTTTGTCACTGTGCCAGAGCGATATTACTATTATGTGTGTTATGAACAGGCTAAATAATAGGCTTGCCAGTTATGTCATCATGATGCATTTTAGTTGCTGCTGTTTTGTAAGAGTTGCTGTCATCAGAATATGGGCAATACATTAAATTTACCAAAACAAATATGATACAAAGGGTTATGGTCTTCGTGGCTATACCTTTATTCAGAGTCATATTTTCCTGGTAGCCTGGCGAGCTGTCCAGGGTGTACTCTGCCTTCGCCCAGAGTCGGCTGAGATGGGCGCCAGCCTCCCCGCAACCCTAATTAGGAATAAGCGGTTCAGAAAATGAATGAATGAATGAATTTTCCTGGTATATGCACGCAAGACACCAAAGGCAGTGTAATATTCTTCAGGGAAATGATCTGCTGGGAAAACTTGTGTTGTAGAATTCATGTGGATGTTACTTTGACACATACTATCTGCCTACACATTGTTGCAGACCTAATTTTACCTCATGGTAGTAGCTTCTTTCAGCAGAGTAATGCACCCTGCCATACTGCAAAACATGTTCAGGAATGGTTTGAGGATAATTGGCCTTCGAATTCCACATCTGTAGGATGTGCTGGACAAACAATCCAAACCACGGAGGCTCGTCCTTGCATCTTACATTCTACAGAAATGTAAGGATTGGCGTCATATATCACAACACATTCAGAGGTGTTATGGAGTTCAGGCCCTATGGGTAAGAGCCATTTTGGTGGGACAAATAGGACCTACACATTAATAGGCAGATGGTTTACTGTTAAAGCTGATTGGTGTATATAGATATTATTAAGGCTGATCGGTGTGCATGTTATGGGAAAGTGGACACTTATTTGAGTTATATCGCCTATACATGCTGTCTCATATTGCAGTGTAGTTGCTTAAAATGAATTTTCTTTTATCTGAATGGCCTACTCTTTGTTTTGTGATATGTCATTGGGGATTTGAACTCCATTTTTTTGTGGATCAAATTCCAACCTGCACTAGTTTATTTCAGTGACTCATCTTATAGAGCATGTTCCTAAGCTCTCCTCCTTTGGCTTCAGAATGGTTGGTTTGTATTATATTTGTAAAATTGTGATTTTGCTGGTGCCCTGGCTTGTTTTTATTTAAAAAAGAACCGTTAATTGTGTGCTCTGGGTGTGAGCTGTGGCTTTGCAGCTCCAGACATAAAACATGGTTTCGGTTAGATGTAGGTGTATGCTCTGCAAAGTCTGTCTCTCCCTCTGTGGCCACTGTGGGTGTGGTGCTTCTATGTGATACAGAGATCTCTCTCTCTCTCTCTCTCTCTCTCTCTCTCTCTCTCTCTCGTTCTCTCTCATTAACATTGGCATATGTTTAGCAAATGGATCAAATACATAACCTTGGCTTAACTACTCAATATTAGTAGAATCACATCTTAATTTAATGTGGTTGGTCAGAGGGCTTAGATGGTGTGATATTAAAGCTATCAGTTTGTCTCATCTGTAGTTCTGCAGGTCAGTGTAGGTGGCAAGTTTCCTGGTGCATGCATCCTGCACATTTTGCAGAGACTAAGCTGTCATGAATGAGGGACTTGACAATACAGTATATTTCTAAGAAGAAGAATCAACTTCAAAGGTTAGAGCATAAATGTTGCCCTAGAACATAAGGCATAAAAAATAACAACAACAAAAAAAACATGTACAGGAAATAATAATAATGTTTATATCTTTTGCAAATTACCCACACAACAGTCTTTAGAGTTTCCACATGGTATGGGGAAACCCCCCAATACAAACAAAAATTTACTTTTTAAATATTGCTGTACACTTGGAGATTCACAGCAATGTATACTCTGTTGAAGGGTCAAATCTCTGCCCTTGTTTAAGTCTCTGTCAAGTACAATGAACAACAGGTATACAACAGTTCCATGACAGAAAATCTGGCAAATTCCTAGGACAACTGTGGGTGGGTCATACAAAACTCACCTGTTGTGTGAAGGAAAATGAAGTCGTAGACCGTTGTTGTGGCTTTTTGAACATGTTCAAAAGATTGTCTGTCTCGTATTCTTGACATCAAATCCATTTCATAGGTCTGTTGTGCAATGCTCTATGACGTCCTAGACATATTAATGTCGTACCCTTTTTGGGTCATCTGAGTGCTCAGAATTGTATGATTTCCTTACAATAATCCACGTGTAACAACATTTTGAGCAGTGGTTGAGTATGTAATGGACCAGGTTTCACAGGAATACTAAGAATCACATTAATATAATATGAAATCTTTATTATTTATTTTTTATGTGTCACATTACTTTCATATGAACATTGCCCAATTTGACTTACAGACCGGAACTATTTTGTGGTTTTGTTAGTTACAGATAGGCAGAGAATGGAACATTAAAAGCCTAAAACTACACCCAAGTTATGGGTTGTGCTTGGAGAAGGTAAAGAGAAAGAGCACATATCTGATATGACCTCTGATGTTTAAACATAAGCAAAAAGGTAAATGGTAAAAAGAAATGGTGGTAAAAAGGAATGCTAGTATCTGTTTAATAACTTGTTAATTTTCATTTTGTTTATTTATTTAACCATCTGTTTGTCCAGGCAAGTTATTCTGAATAAATTTTAATTTCAATCCCATTTAATTACCACATTAGATAGCCACTTGAAGGCTATAGATAGAAATATAAAGTGGAAGATAGAAGAAAAAATAACTACAGTATTGCAGTAAAATGACTCATTAATTCTCTGAACCGCTTAACTCTAATTAGGGACGAGGAGAGGCTAGCGCCCATCTCAGCCGACTCTGGGCGAGGGCAGAGTACACCCTGGACAGCTCGCCAGGCCATCGCAGGGCAGAAACACGCTGACGGAAATGCAGCCTACTCTTTACGAAAATCAGCAATGGTGCTTTTTTTTTTTTTAGAAATATATTTATTAATTTTTCCATTTTTCCATAAACAACACAAAACACAACACAACTGCTCAGGCATAACATGGCAAAGGATTTGGTAAAGTAGTAATAGATGAATAAAGCAAAACAAGACAGTACTGGGCATAGTATAGTATAGCATAGTATAATATAATATAATTATATTACATACAAGAGAATGGCATTTTTCAGGCTTTTCTGAGAATAAAAAAGTGTTAAAATTGGGTGTATGTAGGTAAGTGTGTGTATATAGGCCATAATATAGCATGCGACTGAAATGCTGTATTTCATGTGATTAGAACCAATATTGTCTGTTAGGATGAAATTATGGTATGTTGATGATGATAACAGTAATTGCATTAATGTCAGATCAGTAAATTGACCCAGACTACTGTAGTATATTGTGTATAGAATGTACCTACTTTCTTCTTTTTGTTAGATAGTTTTTCCTTCTTTTATACATTTTTATCTTGCTCCAGTGCTGCACAATGTATTGCATAGTTTTTAAACTTTATTATTCTATTAAACTAAAAACTGTAAAAAAAAACAAAAAAACAGAAGTTTGTTCAAGAATCACTGGGTCAACTTGAGACAGTCTTCTTTCAAACCACTATCCTGCACTCACTTATACACTTATCTTGTCATCAAACTAAGGTGAAAGAATTACATGTGGTCAGAACAGAGTGAGAGATAGAATGGTAATACCCGCAGTGCATGGAACAAACCAAAACCATGCATAAAGATCTGGAGTACAACACAAGATAAGAGGTCCACTCGCAAAAGGCTGTTTAAATCCTTTGTACAGGTTAAGGGCCAAATAAACACAAATACCAGACAGAATTGGTTGGTCTCCATGCCTGGGTGCCAGTTTCTTTTAGAGTTGAAGGCCAGCCAAAGCACATGACTATTGGGCAGACAGACATGAAAAATAAAAAGCTTTATTCACGCTCATAAAAATCACTCATTAATAACAAAAAACACATGAGATTTGCAGATCCAAAATAATGCAGGCATTTGCAAAGGTTTCTTTCCCAGTGGGGAAGCCAAATGTGACATCATGTTTGGATCTGAACAAAATATCTAATAATAGGCCCAGCTGTAAATATTTTTCTAGTTTTCTGATCACACTTTTCAGTAAATCTTCAGTAAATTAGTGACCTCCTAATTTAGTCCTGGAAATGCTGTGTTACTATTAAGGATTTCAGAGATTTGGGCAGGTTGCTCTTTACTGTTGGGTGAGTAGATACTGTGTGTATATACATTTGTACATATATCCTTTTTGGCCTAGTCTATTTTTTAACATTTAAATAAAGTAACACGACAGAGTTAAACATCATTTCTGAGATCATATCTGGCAGGGTATATTGTGGTTGACTGAGAGCTCTGGCATGAGTTGGCCATGAAGGAACTGAATGAACTAAAGCTAAAGTTAAAAAAAATAAAAAAAATTTGCATTGTTCTTACTCTGTCATTCGAGTTTGGTGTGATTCCACTTCTTTACATTACGAGCAGGGGCAGCACATGGTGTAGCGGTAGGCATGTCCACCTCACAACAAGACGGTCCTGGATTCAAGCCCCAGGCTTGGCCAGGCTGTTTCTGTTGGAGTCTGCATATTATCTTCATGCTTGTGTGGGTTTCCTTGGGGTACTCTGGTTTTCTCCTACAGTCCATAGACATAGACATTAGGCTATTTGGCTGTTCCAAATTGTTCCTTAGTGAGTGTGAGTGTGAATGGTTCTGTGTGGCCCTGCAATGGACTGGTGAACCGAACAGGGTGTATTCCGCCTTTACCTCGAGTTGGCTGAGATAGGCTCCAGCCCCCTTTGATCCTAGGATAAATTGGCTCAACAAATGAATAAATAAATAAATCCATTAAGAGTAGGCAATATCATATCTATGAGTCAAGTATGTAATATAATCTAGTGAATTTTTAGAGTAACCATGTAATAGACGGTTGTGAGTTGACAGTATGCAGTCATCCAGTATACCATCTAGTAGTTTGTTGTGAGGTGGTTATGATGTACGTCTCTTGAACTATATTTCATACAGCAGGTGCTTTCCGACTGCCAAAAGGCGTGGGCGGAAGAACAACTTTCATTGCTCTTAAGGGTTGCCAGGTTTCAACAAAATTTCAAGCCAAACTTATCTAAAAAAAAAAATCACACAAAAGACCCAAAGCTAGCCAAAATATTTCAGGCCTCAAAAGGGGAGGCAGATTTCTTGTTTTCTTAAATTTGAGGAGGGAATACCCACTGTGATTCACACACCTTTCTGATGTACAAACAGTAGCCTCTCCATAATCCCCCTCTCTTTCTCCCATTGTTTAAAAAAAAAATCACTTTTTCTTCTTGAGTGCCTACCAACCCATTCATTCATTCATTCATTCGTCGATGCATTTGCTGAACAGATTAATCCTACTAGGGTCGCGGGGAAGCTGGAGCCTATCTCAGCTGAAGCTGGTCATACGCAGGGTAACCCTGAACAGCTCCATCACAGGACCAATACAAACACAGTCATTCACACTCCCGTCTAGGGTAATTTGGAACATCTAATTAGCCTAATGTGAATGTCTTTTGACTGAGGGAGGAAACTGGACTACCCAGAGGAAACCCCTTCAAGCAAGAACATGCAAGGAGAACATGCAATCTTGACGAGCCCGGGACTTGAACCCAGGAATTTCTTTCTGTAAGGCGGACATGCTAATCACTATGCCATGACGCCACCCTTACCAACCTACAAACTCTGAAATAACACAATCCTGTCAGTTTCTTTTGGAATGCTTAAGTAGATATTATGTGTTTCAACAAACTGTTTAAGGTTAGCTTCCTTTTCTACGTCATTTATACAACCCTCCATCTGATTATCTCCACTCACGGCCTGAGGCCTACCTTTAGGGGAAAAAGTGTGCCATTTTTTCTAACAAGCACTGGCCCTGCTAGCATTATGCCACAGTAAGCTAAGCAGGGGAAAGTCTGTTGTTGGTTGCAAATAGCAGCACACATTGTGACATGGACCATAGCCTGAGAGGACTGAGCTCTTCAGTTTATTCTTCTTGTTGGCAATGCCCCAGCTACTCTTGGCAAAAACCTTATGTGTGTTAACCACTCTGTGTCTGACCTGGGCCAGTACAACACAGGACTGGCAAGGGAACTGTTGCGAAAAGAGGGATTGATAGCAACTGTCTATAGCAAAACTGCAGATGAGGGAAATTTAGAGAGAAGTATTAAAAAAAACATTTAAACTATTTATTTCTCTGGCTGTTCAGTAATAATAAATGTGAACAGTTGAGGGAATAGATATTGCTAATTTTCTATAACCGTATTGGCATTACATGCTGCAGGATCCACTGCAGAGAGTAAAGTGAGAGTAAAATGAGAAAATGGGTGTAGGGGTTAGTGATATTTGTATGCTGTGCTAGGGGGACATGTGTAGAAGATAGGGTGTGTAGGCATATGTAATTTGGCAAACGATTTTGAAGTGTCTGGGTGTGTATGTTAGTGTATATGTGTTTTGCTGCTAGAATGAGCAGAGACCAAACCTCAGAGCAAATTGAGTGCTGTATAGTAGCAGCAGTGTAATCACTAATTTAATTTGGATCTGCAGGCGCATCTCACCTGCTGTGCCACCTGTTGAACTATGCATGCAAGCTCAACGGTTGCCATGGTAGCGTGAGGTGGTTCTTGGATTGGCACACCCTATTATCATTATCATTTAAAGACACAGGGATCGATCCAGCAGTTCTAAAAAGGACTGTTTAGACAGTGTAGGAAAGATGCTGTGGTACTTTATCATTGTGATACAGAATTTTGACCACACATGACAGATATTTCATTAAGATCTCAGCTAACTGTGTCATCTTTTGGAAAAGGGTTATGTCTCCTTTTATATAAACGTGGTTCTTTAGAGGGTGGCATTTCTTTAGAGGGTGGCATAGTGTCTCAGTGGTTAGCATTGTTGCCTCACAGCAAGAAGGTTCTGGGTTCAAACCTTGTGGGTAATACGGCCTTTTTGTTTGGGGTTTGCACTTTCTCCTGGTACGTGCATGGGTTTCCTCAGGCTGCTTTGGTTTCTTCTCACAGTCCAATGACAGGTGCATTAGATCAATTGGCTACCCTAAATTGTCCTTAGGTGTGCATGTGAGTGTAAATGGTTGTTTGTGTCTGTGTTAGCCCTGCAATGGATTGGCGATCTCTTCAGGGTGTTTCTCACCTCTTGCCAAAAGTAGCCTGGGATTGGTTCCAGCTTCCTCTTCAACCTGGATTAACGGTATAGATAATGGGAGGTCGTATGGTTCTGTAGATCATACACACACTTCCTGCACACAGTTTACATTTATTTGTGGAAACGTATTAGATTTAAATAAAATTACATGCTATAAAACCAGATATTGGTTTGATACTGTTTTGAAATCTGCCCCTACCCTTAGCATAGGACAGTGTGATTACTGCCCCCGCTAGCCTCTATTGTCGCTTGTTGTACTTCACATTTCTAACCACTAGGTGAAAAAGTGTAGTGGAGAGTGGAGCAATGAGCACTCTACTCATCTGGAAAGGCAAGCAAATCAATGCAACCTCGAACATCTGTCAAATAGCTACATTTGTAAAAATGGTTGGACAAATTAAAGATGGAAATAGCATCTCAGTAGAATTTAAAATGTATGGAGTTGTGAGAGAGGACAAATTTTAAATTGGTAGAACAGCTAATATAAATGGTGGAACTCTGCCCCAACGGAGAAGCCATCACTGCTTTAAACAATTGATCTATGTTAATAAGATGTAGAGTACACCCATAACAGATATCATCTGAACAGACATGGCCACTACTATGTGCTAATATCAGCCAGGTTTGCTTTCAACCAGTTGTAGAGTATTGATCTGCTCTTTAAAACATCCTGATACTGCAAAAATTGACAATCCTGTTTTCATTTTAAATCAGGTTTAACAAACAAAAGTGGCCCCGTGTTAAGCTGATCCAGTGTGTCAGCTAACTTGGCCTACTGACCCCCAAGATCACTAAAAACCACACTCAGCTGCTTACACATCAAACTTACATGAATACTGACTGATTAGTTGCTTTAAAGACATATTTACATTTGTTATTTTTACACAATAGGATAATATAAGGGTGGCACAGTGATGTAGTGGTTAGCATGTCTGCCCCAAAGCAAGAAGGTCCTGGGTTCAAGTCCAGGGCTTGGACATTTCTGTGTGGAGTTTGCATGTCCTCCCTCTGCTTGCATGGATTTCCTTCCACAGTCCAAAAACATGCACATTCGACTAATTGGCTGTTCCAAATTGTGTTGCCAATTTCAAATTGACTGTTCCAAATTCCAAGTTGTGTGTGTGTTGCCCTGCAACGGTCTGGCGAACTGTTCGGGGTTGTACCCTGCCTTCACCCAATGTCAGCTGAGATGGGCTCCAGCATCCCCACAACCCAAGTAGTATTAAGCGGTTCGTCAAATGAGTGGGTGAGTGAGAGGATAATATATTCGACTTATTTTGTCTTGTGGTACAAAAACAACAACAACAAATCTATAACAAAGATCTATAACAAATTAATATTTGTTCACCTACAGTAGATGCTTTAACCTGGCCATCCTTATAGTTGTAGTGGATCCAGAGCCTATCCCTGCTGCAGTCTACTGCATGGTACTATATAATGTACAGACACTATCGTGCATTTTCACCTGTAGTTTACATTTTTTTGAAGGTGGGAGAACCTGATAACCCCAGGGAAATTAACGTGGAAACGAGTGGAATATGCAAAGCTCCTCATCTGAGCTCTGAAGTAGGCCTAAATCAGGGACCCTGGGGCTGAGAGCAGCAACACACCTGTTTTACCACCACATGTAGTAATAATAATAATAAAAATAATAATAATATTAATGATGATAATAATAATAATGATTATAATAATAATAATATTAATGATGATAATAATGATGATAATGAAAATAATATTAATGATGATAATATTAATGATTATAATAATAATAATGATGAAAATAATGATAATAATGATAATAATAATATTAATAATAATAATGATGATGGTGATAATAATTTGTATTGTTTTATTACCATTATTATTATTATAGTCGCCTTAAACATTAAAAGATTAAAGCATAGCCTATAGCATGTATGGCAGAAGTTGCTATGGTGTATTGTCTCTGCGTGGCCAGGAGTGAAACCCCTTCCACTGCTCCTCCTGTGCTGATCCGAGGCTTTAACCCGTTAGGTGAAACTTGAGAGAACTGCATCTCCTCCTTATGATCGCGTTAGTTTATCATGCGGGATGTTGAGGAGGGGATGCGGTGAACTGACTAAAAGACGACCTGGTGCATTGTTTGTGTAGTTTCCTCCACACAAGCCCTCATATTACTGCTACTCGCACCGCGTGCTTATTTTTTCATCAAGCTGCAGATAGCCTGGTGCTTTAAGTGCTCGTTCTTTCTCAACCACCGCTTGTTTTGCAAACACCAACAAAAAAAAAAAAAAAAAAAAAAAGCCTCCAAGAATTCAGCCAATAGTGCTGGGTTCAGGACCCGTGCTTTAGCGGAAAGGACATCCTGTACCGACTCGCGCGCGCTCCCGCGGCAAACTCGCAGCACAGCCGAGCTCAGTGGTTGGCGCCAGTGGTGTGCTTTAGTTAAGGCTAGCCTGATTGGACGAACCAAATGTCAGTATCCTATCAATTTCTCACCCTCCTCCTTCTACTTTTTCATGGGACGTGTCCTTGTTTTTCTCAATCGAGGCAGGCAGGGTGAGGGCAGGTTCCTGCGCGCGCTGCGAATAGTGCCTGGAGTAGGCTGTGCACACGGGAAAACATTTCACTTTGTTTCCATCCACATTCCACGATTTTCGCATAGAAAACCTTTCGACACGTTTCAAGCGAAGGAGTGGGCTTTAAAACCTGAGTTCACCGAAAGACAGGGCGCAAACGCATCTACGGGACATTACACTGCGTCCAGCTTCAAGTTCAAAGCTGCGTTTAACCGCGAGCACACAAACACGATCACGCCTTCGGAATGTGGGCTCACTTCTAAACCAGTGTTTCCAAGGGGTGATAGTACACAGCCTGTTTATTTATTTACACATGCATTTCCAACATACCGCCATATTAAACAGGCTCCATGCTCACAGGTGTCCTTACCTTTTGGATGCAGGTGAATGCAAGTGTTGATAAATACTTACTGAGATTATCTTGTCCAATTTCTGGCCCCATCCACACACTGGAAAATGTCCACATATTTTATAATGTGTGGATTATAAGTTAAGCACAACTTTATTCCATGTAGTGAAAAAGGTGTAACCCTCTGCTTAATTTTTTTGATAATGTGATTAGAAGACCTGGTTACATTTGATTAGGCTGTATAAAATGTATGTAATATCAGATGCACATAATGTTCTTGGATGAGTACTGTATTTTCTACCATGTTAAAAATGCAATAAAAGGGATATTTACACAGTCTATTATTCTACTGGTTAGTGTTGTGTATTAATCATTATCCTTAAAAAGAGCACAACTTTACATATTGAATTAGTAACAATGCATGATACAAACTAATGAAAATATATATATATATATATATTTTATGCACACAGAATGTTTTTGTTCTTTTTTTATTAATCATCTCTTTAAACAAGCAATACAAAAATCCACATCAAAATTTAATATAGGCTCAGTTTGCAACCTTGCACAAATTCTTTTCAAATTTTGAAAAACTTGACCAAAAAAAAAAAAAATAATCCCACAAATGCCACTTTGGAATAGTCATGAACAACAAAAGCGTAACATAAATAAGTTAGTATAATTTCCTCAGTGTTTTTACAAAGCAATATACACAGGAACACTTCAGAATTTTACACATGCAGTGTAACGTCTAGTTTTTGTTTTATTTATGTTTTTGTGGGGATAGTGGAACCTCATGTTCAACATGAATACCATGTGTAATGGCAAAAGGACTGAATATACGGACTACTTTATATAAAAAAAAAAAAATAAAAAAAAAAAGTGTTTAAAAAATATAATCTTAAAAAGAAAATGCTACACGGTGATGTAAGGGGAAAAAAAAAAAAAAGTGTGACTGAAGAAAATTTACTGTGAATTTGTTTCCATTAATTATTTACTCAGTAGGTTGTCATAAACAAATTTCAAAACAATCTGGGGAGGGAAAAAACCTAGTGGAATAACCCAGGGATATAATAATACTGTGAAACACTGTCAAAACCATAAAACCACACCCTAAAAAAAAAGGAATATCCCTGCCTGAACATGTTGCAACTTTGGCAGATTTTTAAATAAACTTCACATAATTAAAGTACCATACACACTTCTATGGCATCTCCGATAATAGAAAAAAAATTAAATTATCTACTGGTGTCTCAAATGATTGGATCCCTGTTTGTGAACTTTTAATATTCTTCTTTTTTTTATTGGGAGCTCTTTTAAATGGAGGACATGGGTCCTTTGTAATTATTTTAAGACTGATCCAACATTTAAACTCTGATGCTTTAATCAATTTAATAAAACTTTTATTCAATCTGGTGTAATGGGGGTTGTTTTGAAAACTGCACAGCAATTCTTCAAGTCATTCATTCACACTATATGATTTTTATCATCATAATGTTATATTTTAATATGCTACATATAATTATATACATAGGTAGTAAAAGACAAAAGCAAAAACCATTCGCACACTGCTACATTGTCTGCTTTTGAGGCAAATGTCTTTTGAGTGCCAAAACTTTAGTGTAAAAAAAAAATAATAAAAATAAAATCAGTGCTTCTACTGCCTTGCACATCCTTTGAAAGGGAAATGCTCTTTTTTTACATTTGATGTCATCCCTGTTTACTTCATAAAGCTCTTTGATGGAGAAATGCAATCTTCATCTCTCTGCAGAAAACAGAAGGCTCAATTAGCTCCAAAAACAGCATCATTTAAAAAAAAAAAAAAAAAAAAAAAAAAAAAAAAAAAAAAAAAAAAAAAAAAAAAAAAAAAAAAAAAACCACCCCCCCC
>JBCNYH010000024.1:12829227-12843035 GCA_039654325.1 Tandanus tandanus
CACACACACACACACACACACACACACACACACACACACACACACACACACACACACAAAACCATTCTCACTCACACATAGGGGCAATTTGGAACAGCCAATTACCCTAAAGTGCATGTCTTTAGACTGTAGGAAGAAACTGGAGTACTGGGAAAAATCCCACACAAGCATAGGGAGAACATGCGAACTCTGCACAGGGAGTCGAACCCACGCCATCGTACCGCCCCTCAATCTGCTTAAGTAAAAATGTTATAAGTGCAAAACAAAGAAATAGAATTGAACTGAAGCTGAAACTGTGCTATAATGTTTCCCTATCTTTACATTTGATACAAGGTGAGGTACAATATTGAACTAGCTGTGGATGTGCAAGAAGGACTGCATTCAACTTTTATAAACCTTTAAAAATAGAATGGATGAATGGAACATACATACTTTACTGTTTGTGTTTCATCCCATAATTCACAATGTCCACAACAAAAAGTAAATCATTATATGAATTTAGGCACTAGAAGAAGGTGTGAGTCTTAATTTCAACAAAAGAACTGTAAAGTGTTATTTCTGCTTGTTTAATTCTTTTCTGAGCCACCGTTGTGTAATATACTGAGCAGGTCCTTGTTGCTGAAGAGCTATAAGATAGATAATCTAGAATTTCATAAATACTTACCGCATCAAGCAGTTTGCTTCTGAAGAAATCTATATTTGCAAAGAATATTGGTGATGGAATTCTGAAAATCTTCACTCCCTCTGGTTCATATATCTGATCAAGATTAAGAATAAGAAATGGCCTTTTAAAAAAGATAACATTTGTTGTGAGCAATATCTCTCAGCTCAGTGAACAGGTTCAATGTGTGCATTAATACATAAACAGAACATAGACTTCTTGATATTTCTTTGCTTGTAAATTATGAAAAAAAATCCCTTTAAGGTTATGAGTGTGGAATATCACTCTGTAATCTGTATGCAGGGACTAATTATAAGTAACTTACATTGACATAGTCCTTGCGGTTCCTGTAAATGTCAGTGCCAGAGATGTTTGCCAGGACACAGCAGTGTGGGCTGGGAAATAGAGGTCGTATATTATTACTCTGTGAGTAACTAAACCAAACTCTTAGGCTCCTGTAGTTAGTTTATTCTTATGATCTCAACTAAAAAGTGTATCCTTTTCAAATCTTTGGTTTGTTATAAGTTCTCTTTCCCTTGTTGTCAGATAAATACACTTATACATTTAGTCACACTTACAACTGAGTCCTGAAGACAACAGTGATCATCTCTGCTCCGAGTCCAACAGCAAGGCCAATATCCAGCCCCAGAAAAATTGAGGCCACACAGGTCACAATCCATACAATCTGAATAGAGGCAGGTAATGGGTACACAGGTAAAACAACCAGTACAATATTCAGTACATACATATAAAACATAGCACAGATAAATATTCTCAGTGCTCTATCTAAATAAATTAGTGCTCTTATCTACCACTACCCAGATGAGATTACTGAGTTAGACGAACATTTTCTGAAAGTTACAACTCTAGGAACTTTTAGTTTTTTTTTTTTTTTTTTTTTTTAAGGATGTCTCTACAGACCGCATGCTGCTGGATGAATCTTTGAGTGGCACAGCTGAGTGGGTATAATTTTTTTAAGTGCAGTCTATGTGTATTCTAAAATATCTCGTCATTTTAGCTTAAGTTATATCCATCCATCATCAATACCGCTTATCCGTCAGGGTTACAGGGGAAGCTGGAGCCACTTTCAGCTGAACAGGTCACCAGACTATTCCGTGATTTACACAGAGATAAACAACCATTCATACATATTCATACCCAGTGACATTTTAGAGTAGCCGTTGTCACACAAGCATGGCGAGAACACGCAAACTCCAAAAAGGAAGCCTCCAATCTGCCATAAAATTCACACCCAGTTCAGGTCTACACCCTGAACAACTCGCCAATCCATCGCAAGGCCAAAACACATAACTATTCACACTCACACCTAGGGGCAATTTGGACCAGTCAGTTAGCCTAATTTGCATGTCTTTGGATTGTGGGAGGAAACAAGAGTAGCTGGACATTTTCTTTTAGAATTCAGAAATGATCAAGTATAATTTAGAATTAATTTTTCATTCAATGATGGCAAGCTGTCCTGGCCCCAGTGCAGCAAAAAGGCCCAAACCATGATACTACTACCACTACCATCTTTCACAGATGGTATAAGGTTCTTATGCTGGAATGTAGACATAATGATTCTCATTTAGAGCAGACATTATATTTCAGACTGATTCATTCATTAAAAATTTCCAATAGACTTCTGGCTTGTTGATGTGATCATTAGAAAACTGCACACAAACAGCAGTGTTCTTTTTGGAGAGCAGTGGTTCATTTCTTGTAATCCTGCCATGCACACCAATGTTGTTCAGTATTCTCCTGATGGTGGACTCATCAACATTAACATCAGCCAATGTGAGAAAGGCCTTTATCTGCTTAAACGTTTCCTTGGGTGACTTTCTAGACTATTACCTTCATTTCTCTTGAAGTGCCTGTTGTTGTTTTTGACCATTCTGGGAAAAGATAACAGTGGTGTTGAATTTTGTTCATTCGTCTGACAGTGATAGAGTCCAAATTATTTGAGATGGTTTTATTACCTATAAGTGCTTCATTTGTACCATGACAACTTAACAAGACTTAAGTGTCATCCCGTTCATTGAAAACACCTGACTCTATTTTCACTTTCAGATTTTGGTTAATCCCAGGGGTTCACTTACTTGTGCCACTCACAGATATGTTAATCGAGCATGTTCCTCAGTAAATAGTTTGGTTTAGTTGGGTTGTCTTTATCTACTTTTAGAACTGAGGTTTTAGGTCACATTTATGCAAAAAAAATATAAAACATTCTAAAGGGTTCACAAACTTTTGAGCACCATTGAATATCGGTAATTATTTTTACCTGGATATTATGGATCATGTTTCTGCTGTATTCTGATTATCTGATGATCTGATCTAGATGGCTAATATAATTTGTTTAATTTTGAAGAAAACATGGCGGTCTCTTACGCAGTCAGGCCGATCCTTCTTCCAGAGGTAAGGGACCTCACACACCTGCATCAGCATCCCTTTCAGATTCACTATCACCACTGCACCCAGCACTGACTACAAAACATGCAACATACATGTGGCGCATATTACACTAAGGCATTAACTAAAACTTCAGTGCTGTAGCCTCCAAGTGTGTTTCATGTACTGGTTATGCATAATATAAGATTCAGTGAATGCAGATTAAACACAGTAAGTCAAAGACAGCAGAGTAATCCTGAAGATTACCTTTGGCAGTGGCTCTAACAAGAACCCTATGGCCAGAGTTACAATCAGGACAATAACTGCAGAAAGAATACCAGCAACCTACGAAAAAGAAAACAGTCAGGGTTTTGTTTTCTTTCTTTCTTTTAAGAATACAAGCCATATTAATGTAGTTTGTTGTTGTCAGTCCACAATGTGGCACAAATAAAATGGGTTTAAAATAATCTGAAAGGGGTAAAATTAGATTTTTTAAAAGCACCTTATTGTAAGTCTCTCTTTTTATAGGCTGTATATGACAATATAATTTTACACCCTTAACCTCAAAAAAGTAGACAGTTTATTCCTGTAATTACATTCCTGTACGTTCACTGCAGGACTTCACTGTAGAATTATATGTACTTCCACCTCAACCTTAAAGGGCAGTATTTACGCTTACTTATTTTTAGTTTTACTTGCTAAAGAATTCCATTGATTTATAATGGATTTGTTAATTATGTTTGTTCATCTTACGCATTTTGAAATGTAGGGATTTGTAAAGAATATCTTTCGATTTAAACAACAATGCAATACAGACACATGCATACTACAAAATAAATGCTAATAAATGCTGCACTGATAAATATGGCCGGTGTTTTTGAAGGGCAGTACCTGTGTTTTTCCTCCTGTGCTCTCCTGTACTGCACTCCTGGAGAGAGCTGTGCTGGCTGCCAGTGAATTGAATGCTCCACCGAAGATGTTGCTTGCACCAAAAGCTATGAGTTCCTGTAGATAGTTTTGAATGAAGTTTAGCATGACGATCAAAGGATCAGGGGATTTCCTATATTTGCAGCATTATTCATTGTCCCATTACCTTTAAAGCTATATCACAGTGGAACTTACCTGATTTCCATCGATAACATAGTCATGTTTGACAGAATAAACTTTAGCCACAGCAAAAGCCACAGCAAAACCCACTATACTCATAGGAAAAGCTTCTACTGCTGTCTCCCGAAATATCTGAACATTAGGAGCAATAGGAGGCTCAATTCTAAAGGAAGGAGAAATGTGTTGAAGTTATACTCTATAGTTTTTCTCTATAGTCAGTCATACTGTATATTTTAAATAGAAAATGCATGATTTTGTTCATGAAAAAAAAACATCAGGATTTTGTTGCTTACGTATTTGGTATTACTCCTACAACATCAACTCCATGATTCCCTCGAAAATCGAATGCATAGGACACTCCACATGCTATGACCGTCTGCAGGGAAAAAGGTGAGTTAATACTCACCCATCAAACTATAAATGTGGAATCAAATGGACTGCAACACAACACTATGAACCAATTAGAAATGTTGCAGTCCATTTGATTCCACATTGAAAATTCATGCATTCATTCATTTTCTGAACTGCTTAATCCTTATTAGGGTCGCGGGGAGGCTGGCGCCCATCTCGGCCGACTCAGCAGAGTACACCCTGGACAGCTCGCCAGGCAATATCAGGGCAGAAACACGCTGACGGCAATGCAGCCTGTATTTTTCCACTAGTTAGGCACCACAGTGGCGCAGTGGTTAGCATGTCGCCTCACAGCAAGAAGGCCTGGGTTCAATTCCCGGGCTCGGGCATTTCTGTGTGGAGTTTGCATGTTCTCCCCGTGCTTTTCTCTGGGTTTCCTCTGAGTACTCCAGTTTTCTACCACAGTCCAAAAACATGCACAGTAAGCTAATTGGCCGTTCCAAATCACCCCTAGGCGTGAGTGTGAGTGTGAGTGTGAATGGTTGTGTGTGTGTGTTGGCCCTGCAATGGTCTGGCGAGCTGTTCAGAGTGTACCCTGCACTTAGGATTAAGCGGCTTAGAAAATGAATCGATGAATGAATGTTTCACCAGATGTACTCACCATGATGACCTCTATTGGGATGGGCACCGGAAGCTTTTTCTTGAATCTTTCATTGAGCTCTTTAACAATGAACACAACAACCATCACCACAATGGAAGTCACCAAATCATGGATGTTTGTGGATGTAATCTGCCCAAAGGTTTTCTCCAGGATCTAGAATTAAAATAATGTGTACATAGGATTCAACATATGATAGCAAATACAAAGCGCAAGTATTATGTATCATGTTTTACTACTAATGTAAAATTATGTTTTGTGACGTACTTCATTCACAACCACCCAAATTTAACTGTGATAATTGTATCTATATAGTACAGAAAAATAACTTACTTTTATAATGGCGAGGGGCCCACTGAAGCCTGGTACCTTAAGCCCAAAAATAAATTTGAGCTGCGACACCAGGATGTGAACTGCAGCAGCAGTAGTGAAGCCAGATACAAGAGTATCAGACAGATAAATGACGATGAATCCAATCTGCAGCAAACCCATACCAAGCTGAATGTAAGAGAGCAGAAGAGTTATCACATTAGGCTGACCACTATTCTTCTTTCCACTTTCAGTTATCAGTATTGGATAGTGTATATATTACAGCTTATGTCAGTCAAACTCTGTAATAAATACTGCAAGTAACAGAGCATGAGCTGGAGATTATGTACAGGATACAGGTATACCTGAAAAATACCAATGAGGAAGGTAACTGAGGCAGACACCATGGCTCTTTGCTGGTCCATTGTAAGCCCCTCAAAACCACTGATGTTGGTTGGAGGGCCCTCATCAGGTACCAGCCTGGTCACTACAGACCCTACCATGAGACTTAAAACTGGGAAGGCTCCTAAAGTGGAAACACGTAGTTGAAGGGAACAGGTAATTCTGTAAGAATCACTACTAGTGAATCACAACACAACATCATCATCTGGCCCATTAACAAAACTAGGTTAACATGGTAGAACATTATTTATTCTTTACATCACAACACTACTGAATTCTCTATTCTGATTGTCCAGAAGGTTTCAGTTAAATTTCTTTAACGCTGTCAAGAGTACTGGCTTAAATGCAAATCACAGGTAAATCAATGTGTTGTAATTTTTATAATATTTATTTATTTAGCATTTCTATAGTTAACTCTAATTTCAAAATATTTGCTCCATTATATTATATTCTAGATAGCTATTCTACTGTAAAATAAATTGCTAACATTAAAAAGCATTCATTTCTTCCTTGGGCATCTAAAGCTCCTGGGTTGGAGATCTGGACTCCACGAGGGTATTTCTGTGCCGTGTTCTGTCCATGTTCTCTCCATGTTTACGTGCGTTTCCTCTTGGTACTCCAGTTTCCTCCCACAGTCCAAAGACATGCACACTGGGCGAATTGGCTGTTCCAAATTTGCCCCTTGCCCCTAGTTGTGAGTGTGGGTGTGAATGGTTGTGTGTGTATTTGCCCTGGTCTGGCGAGCTGTTCTGTGTCTACTTCGCCTTAACCCAGTGTTGGCCAACCTTCCCCCGCGACCCTTGTGGGATTAAGCGGTTTGGTGAATGAGTGAGAGTTATTCATTTCATAAAGCCTTAATGTACTGCATGAAAATTTTATATTAATTTAGATTTTTGTATAATTTTCAATTATGTGCATTATTTCTATTGCATACTTTAAAACTTACACAGACACTAATTGCACAGATGGCTCTCTTAGTGCTGAACTTTCTTTTTTCTCTTTCTGCCCACAAAACTGAATTTTGCCGGTGGTATTGTAATCACTGACATTTGTTTGTCTGTTTCTTTGTCTGTGAACATAATCGTAAGTGCACCCAATTTTTTACAAATCAGTCCCAGACTTTTTAATTTTGAGGTCAAAGGTTAAGGTCAGAGCAAGGTTCCAAATTTTTAAAGATAGACATTTCCCATGTTAGAACTGAAATTGCTATCTGAGATACAAAGACATAGACTCATATATCCAATGAGGAACAGATAGGAAACCATATAAACACTTTCAAATGGCAGAATCCCCTTTGGCCTTGAGTGACCTTGAAAGGTCAGAATCAAGGTCACAGGATTTTGAGTACTGCTAACTTCAAAACGAGTACTGATATATATACAGTTACTATGAAGCATTAATAGGGAACCATATATAAACTTTTAGCTGAGACCTTTGACCATGACTGGCCTTGAAAGGTCAAAATCAAGATTGTAGGATTTTGAATGCTTGTAAATTTGAAAGGAGTTCTGATAGACATGCTGTTTCTATGGAATACTAATAGGAAACCATAGGACTTGCATATTATAAGACGAGCACATGGATAATAGCAATTAGTACCCATGTGGGGCCTATTAGCTACATTATCCATGCTGTATGGTGGAGGTATCTTGCACCCTGAGTGCCCCTCCTTTTTGAACATTGTCTTAGATTGTAATTCCAGAAAAGATGGGGGAAAATCTGTCACAGTTGAAATATGGCAACTGTTACTGGACATTTTAAATTTTCTTTTGCTAATGTAGTGTTTCACTCTTGATATGTCTAACACTGTTTTGGTATTTAATGGCTACTGAACCGGTTCTTGAAAACAAAGGCTGCACATGCACCTCTTGCTTTATGTTGTTGATATATTAGATAAAGGTTATCTTCAGGTTTGTTTGTGTTTACAGCCAGCACAGAAATTCATGTTGAACTAAATATAATACCTTTTCAATGGGACAATTCTACTGCTCATCCTGTTCTGAGTTATACTACTTTGGGCCACATGTACAGAATCTTTACCACATGTATGCTACTTTCAAAAACTGGTAACTCACCCACAGAAATGTGTCGAGAAGTGCCAAAAAAAAAGTAGATGACCACAGGGAAAAAGGCAGCATACAACCCATACCAGGCAGGAAGAGATGCTAGTAAGCTGTATGCCAGTCCTAAGAAAATGAGTAAATAGGAGGTTTAAGTTTAGTTTATTATATGAACCACTTTTCGCATCTAACACCTCCCCTGATCTTTGGGAGAATTTGTGGTGAATGTGCAAAGAGTTATTACAGACACTCTAAACAAAGCATTAATTTATTCATTCATTCTTTCATTATCACACATGAAAAAACACCCATTGTGTAAATGTGTACAGTATTCTGCAGATTCAATAGTTTAATTGTAATGACTGCTGTTCTGTTTCACCTTCCGCAAACAATGTAACATTTGCTGAACCGCTCAATCTTCAACCATATTTGGGTGAAGGCGGGGTACACCATGAACAGCTTATCAGACCATTGCAGGGTCAATACACACACACACACACACATACACACACACACACACACACACATACACACACAAACACACACACACACACACACACACACACACACACACACACACACACACACACACAAAGCTGTTCACACTCACACCTAGGGCAATTTGGAACAGCTAGTTAGCCTAATCTGCATGTCTTTGGACTGTGGGAGGAAACCAGAGTACCTGGAAGAAACCCATGCAAGCACAAAGAGAACATGCAAACTCCATACAGAAACTCAGGACTTTCTTGCTGTGAGGCGGACATGCTTACCACTATGCCACTGTGGTGTACTTATTTATGATTATGATGTAAGTATAACACTTATTCAGGGCCCAGGTTGACATTTGTTACAAAAAACTGCATTCCGTTGGCCATTTTCATCTAAATTTAAAATTTCGTATAATGTAAAAAACGAGCACTGATACTATAGACAGTAAGTTACAAGGTATAGAACCCGACTTTCATAATTATATTTAATTGTATTATATTTTAATTATATTATATTTAATTCATAAATATATTTAAAACATTTGGGCCGCAAGGTGGTGTGGTGGTTAGCATGTTTGTCTCATAGCAAGAAGGTCCTGGGTTGGAGTCCCGTGCTCATCAAGGGTGTTTCTGTGTGGAGTATGCTTGTGTGGGTTCCCTCCGGGTAGTCTGGTTTCATTCCACAGTCCAAAGACATGCACATCAGGTTTATTGGCTGCTTCAAATTGCTCATAAGTGTGAATGTAAATGTGAATGGTTATGTGTGTGTTGCCCTTCAATAGTCTGACGAGCTGTTCAAGGTGAACCCCGCCTTCGCCCATTGTCAGCTGAGATAGGCTTCATCCTCCCTGCAACCCTAATAGTAGGATTAAGCGGTTCGGTGAATGAGTGACATTGTGAGTTAGTGTTTTACCTTGCAATACAGCCACCAGTCCAGTGCTGACTCCAGATACAACATCACCTAGTATCCATTCTCTTACATTGTACATGTTCATCCATCCAATTATGGGCAGCAAAGACAAGGCTGCATTCTTTGCATGTTTTGAATTGCAGCTGTATCACAACACACATACACACATGCCTTGATATACATTTTAAGTCAGATAAGCCAGATAAGAAATCACATAGTGGTTAAAGTCTTTGGTGAGTATTATTTCAGACCAAAATTCATCTGCTTTCAAAATCATTTTGATGATCTTGCAAAGTGAACCAAAGTAAAACATTTCAGGCTTACGTGAAGAATTGTTTAACATGGTCCAGCATGGTCTTGTGCTGCCGGCAGACTTTTTCATACTGATCTGTAAAGGCATCCTCTGTGTAAAGAGGTCTGGACACCACATACTGCGCCATTATGTCTTTCAAGTGTTGGAAATTGAATCCACTGGAATTCTGTATCAGGAAAATATTTTTTTGTTATTCTTATTATCAGACAACACTACCACAGCTGTGGACCACAGAGGGACAAAAGCAAGAAAATAAACAAAAATGCTGTACAACCACAGAAGATTGTTATCTTTTTATCTGTATTTAACTTAGCAAATGTAAACATAAAACACTGTGTCCAGGCATGTTCCCTCGAGATTTCATACATACACCTATCTACTGTGTTTCTTTGTTGTTGTTTTTCTACAGTCTGGGAGCACCTAAAGTTTGTCTTAAACTTCTATTTGCCTTTATTTTGTATTTGTCTTGCTTTCTGATCTTGCAGCATACTGTAATTTAGGATAGACAGAGTCTGTCCTCACATCACCTTTAGAAGAATAAGACATAAAACCACTTCTGCTAGCCATCAGTCTCAGCTGATTTACCCTTTAATCCCAGAGTCCTTTGATAAACAGCCAGGACAACAAAGGTACAGCCTTGTCACAGGGTTATATAACTACATTATGCATATCATGTATTGTGCCTGTTTTTTATTATATTATGTCTGTTATCTGACTGTTAGTGCTAGCGCAGAAAGCAAGTGTTAAAGAAAAAGTGTGTTCCTTTGACCACATTGACCACAAAAAAGTCAGAGCTACTACAGAACAAATTGTCCAGCACAAAACAATACATGCAATTATAAATGCAATCAGAGGAACAATGCATACAATTTTAGAATTATTGTTTATAAATAGTAACATCTCTTAGGTCAACTATATATGAAAAATTAGGATAATAAAATAATAAATCTAGGATATCCAGATAGTGGAGCACTAAGCCTGCCTAAAATATTCTGAAGCTACACATTGTCGAAATATAGCAGCCTTCAATGGGCATTTTATATGGAAAATGATATTTGCAATATTTTGTGCTGTTTAAAACATTAAGTGAACCTTTATTCAAATGAATCTATAATGAAATAAAGACTTATTATCTGCATTGCCCCTGAAAAATTTAACTTTCTATGCTTTTTTAAGAATGCTTTTTTGTTTACACATGTGGTATGCACATTTTTGGCACCTGCACAGATGGTTTGTTTTGTAGCGACAAGGGCAGAGGCTCCAGATGGTTCCGATATGGTTAGTATAGTATATAGCCCCAAATGTTGCATGTGCATTTAGATTTCATTCATTCATTTTCTGAACCGCTTAATCCTAATTAGGGTAGTGGGGGGCTGGCGCCCACCTCAGCCGACTCTGGGCGAGGACAGAGTACACCCTGGACAGCTTGCCAGGCCATCACAGTGCATTTAGATTTATCACTCCAGATTGTTCCCTTGACTTGGTATGGTTGGTATGTTAAAAGTCGCTGTCTTAGAGCTGAAGTTTATTTTGTGTCCAAGTCACTTGCAAACTAGTCAGTGCAAACATTGGCTGCGAGTCTGATGAAATTTATGATGCAATTAAGGTAGTTTTATTTATATTACTCATCATTACCTCATAAAACCAGTCTAATGTTGCCATTGTGATGGTACCACTGTATCTAGCAATTTAATACATTTACAACAACACCCTTCTTTAAAATTATTAATTTATTATTTAATTTTGACTAAACAGGGTAGAAACTATGCACCAAGCCTGAGGTGAATAAATGTTTTAGTATATACGACATGGGAAAGTCAGAAAAAAAGCACACTCAAATGAAACTTTTATGTTTTTGGTTTTTTGTTCTTGTTTTCTTTTTTCAACTTTTTTGAAACTTCTTTCAAAAGCGAGAGCTCTGTAGCGTGTGTCTTTTAATAGCTTAATTATTCAGATTTTAGTACATACTACATAGAAACGTAAGTTAAACATGCTCCATAAAGTTGTGTGTTTTAAACTCGCACTATATTTAGTATATACTACATGGAAACACAATAAAAACACACCAAAATAAGAATTTTATGATTTATTTTTCCATTTTTAAAGCGCGATAATGATGGCACCACCTACTTCAAGTGACTGTAACAAACCATATGTGTCTTTCATTTTGATTCAAGCATTATCTATGTGCAATAAGGTTTTTTGACGTCCTTATAGTGAATCAATCAGTTGGTGCCATTCCCGTGTAGTATATACTAATAATTTAAAGCTCTATAAAAAGCCACCGACAGAAGTTTAACTTTTTTTCCTTCACAAGGTGATTCTGTGGATTCTTCGGTGATTCTGTGGAATTCTGTGGAAGGTGAGATGCTGCCCTCCATTGTATCTTAGAGAAAAGGACGAACTCTTCAAAGAACCCTTGGTAAATATATCAGACACTTATGTTCAAATACACTGTACATTATATTAATCTGATTTTTTTTAATTAAAATTTTTTATAACATTGTTCTTTTTCTGATCTACTTAGGTTTATATTTAGGGATATTACCACCGAAGTGATGAAGCGTTTTTCAATAAGTGGTGCCATAATTGATTCAATATCATGAAGAGTTTGAGCATAAAACTGCAATTGCTATGTGTTCTGGCTGGAATAAAAGAAGTATCTCACACTCATAAGCATTAAGGTAACAATCTGCATTCAGCTTAAAATAATAACACCAAAAATTACAATTAAAATTAAGTTGGTTTAACTTTATTAAACTTTTAGAAGCCAAATCAAATAATGTTGGTTAAACTAAACAAATTGGGCTAGTCTTACTATAAGTGCTACGTAATCTATTCAATACTGCCTGAGTTGTAATAAAAAATTAGTAAACATTTGAAAAAATTAAAAAGGAAATCATTACCTTATCTTTTTTTTTTTTTAAGTTAAGCCACTGAATAAAATGTACGGAGCATACACTTTGAAACAAATTCCAAATTAAACCTTTGGACAGTTGGTTATTTAATACTCCCTTAAACTCCTTAAATACCTCTTTTTAAGGGTGTACCTGAAATACTTTGAAATCCTTCTTCTGGTATATTATCGTCTCTGGTATCCAGTATTCATTCCTCTTCGTTACAGGTCCATCCAGGAAGAAAACTCGGTGTTTATCTGAGTTCCTCCTAAATAGTTCCATCCATAAATCTCTTCCTGAGTCTGTAATTATTAACAGCTGGTCTTTCTTTATCTTTATATCTCCTTAACCACTGCTCTTGTGGGTAAAGCCTCAGATAGCAGGTGTTTTTTTGGAACGCCACTCACACATGTCCACTCACTGGATCAAGGCATCTCTGGTTGATACAGAGGAGGTATGGCAAGAATAATGATTGATGTGTGTGTAATAAAGATATAATTGTGTAATATTGCTTTTGCTTAACGTTACCTGGTAGCATAACTTTCCAACCCAGTTGTCAGGAGCACAATTTTTATCCTGCATTTTTTTGTCTCATAAAGTATTTTTTTTTTCTAGTTTAGAGGAATAGGGTTATAATTTAACTCATGAAATTCACAGGAAGGTTTGACAGTATACAGAGCCACATACAGGACCACAGCAAAGCGTTTAGATCTTCATTCTGGTGCAGGTATATTATTATACTAAGTAGAGCACCAGACTTCTTTTAGACTGGTAATAATTATTTCTCTTCATCTCTTTAGGACCTACCACAACTGATAATACAGTATGTATTCATATGCATTCAGTGATACATATACCATTGTTATATTTGCTGTGACATGATGAAAGACATAAGAGAACATGCAGGGATCTCCAGTGGTTATTCCTTCCTATTTGTTTCCATGAAGTGCAATATACATCAACAAGCCCCATGTTACTGTGTTAAAGTCTGTTTTTGTTACTTTAAGTTTAAATCTGAGTTTATGTTGAGATAAATACTGCCATGTCCTTTTTGAATGTGTCTTGTTTAAAGTGTTTTTCAAATTTGTTTTTAAATTTTTAAATTTTATTTATTTATATGGTTTAGCGAGTGAAGAAATTAAAAAATACAGTACACATACAATTTAACAAAATGAAGATAAATCAGAAATCAAGTACTATTCAAGTATTTATTTAATGTAATATTGGATCATATTGATGAGAATAAGTAAACAAACAACAATATATA
>JBCNYH010000024.1:12848597-12861006 GCA_039654325.1 Tandanus tandanus
ATGTTTGTATATATATATATATATATATATATATATATATATATATATATATATATATATATATATATATATTAATACCAACATTTTTATACTTTTATTTAAAAAAAATACATGTTGTTTTCATCTCCAAAATCAATTCCAAAACCACAATTCACAATGAATACATCCTTTATATAAACTATACATATACATATAAAATTAATGAAATGTTCAGTGATAAAATGTATGAACATTAAATACAAGGATTATTATATAAAATTATTTTATGCTTATCTAATGTGGTGCGTGATTTGACACAAGTCACACCATCACAGCCGGCAATATAGACGCTGACGCCAATGCGTATAAATTCCTTTATGACCTGTGAAGGACAAAGAGATAATTAACGACTGACCAATACAAGGCAATGTGAGAGCTATCAATAAATACGCAAAGTTCATGATGAATGGTGTGGTTGTTATCTGATAACACTCCATACACCAACACAGTGTGGCTTACAATGCTGTATTGTCTGACTCTGGCATTAATGTGCTCAAATGTACAGGTCTTTTACTGTATGCATTAACATACTGGATGCCGTGCTGGATACAAATGATCTGGTCATGTGACCCATCCTAGTTTAAGTGTAGCAATGAATTTTTTTTTGTGGCAGGAAATCCATTATTCTAATCACAAGTCTTTTATCAGGTATAAAGAATTGACTAGACTGTTGCTGAATTTTTGAGTCTCATTGGTCAGTTGATAATGATTAATCTTCTACAACAGTGCTGCTGACATTATATTAATGTGCTTCTTCCAGTCATTATTGTTTCTATCATAACAACATTATATACAGTATGAAAGTCTTCAAGGAGGCAAAGGACTATATATTAAAATGCCATGTTTTTTCGTTTTTTTTTTCTTATTAACTTTAAGAGGGTGAACAAGAACGTTTGGTGAAGGGATAGCTATTTACAGTTGTTATGACATAAGTGGGCAGCACGGTGGTGTAATGGTTAGCATGAAGGTCCTGAGTTCGAGTCCTGTGCTTGTGCGTTTCTGCGTGGAGCTTGCATTCTCTTCCCATGCTTGCATGGGTTTTATCCGGGTACTCCGGTTTCCTCCCACAAACCAAAGACTTTTTGAGTGTGTGAGTGTGAGTGTGAATGGTTGTATGTATGTGTGTTGCCCTGCGATGGTCTGGTGAGCCGATCAGGGTGTACCCTGCTTTCGCCCAGTGTCGGCTGAGATAGACTCCACCCTCCATGCGAGGATTAAACGGTTCAGTAAATAAGTGATTGAGTGATAACATAAGTAATAAAAGATACATGTTTTAATTGTTCTTTTAATAAAACATTCGGTAAATAATTTTTTAATGAATAAAAACACGTTGGGGCATGCTTTTATTGGTTAATAAGTGTAACCTCATGCTGGATCGCACCACCCCGATTTTAACTGTACATACCAAGGGAGGCACGGTGGATTAACGCCTCACAGCAAGAAGGTACTGGGTTCAGGTCCTGGGCTCAATGAGGGTGTTTCTATGTGGAGTTTGCACGTTCTACCCGGGCTTGTGTGAGTTTCCTCCGAGTACTCCCATAATACAAAGACATGCACATTAGGCTAGTGGACTGTTCCAAATTGCCCCTAGGTGTGAACGTGAATGGTTGTGTGTTGGCCCTCCCTGCAATGGACGAGCTGTTCGGGGTGTACCCTGCCTTCGGCCAGAGTCAGCTGAGAGTCAACCAACCCACGATCCTAGTAGGATTAAACGATTCGGAAAATGGATGGATGGATCTACATACCACTGTGCTGTAACTAACATTTTTTTTTATGTTGCAGGTGAATTCTGGGCTAATTATAGTTTAGCAAGATCTCAGAAAACATTGTATGTCTGCATTAGAATTCCTTCAAGCCATTCGGCCTCTGAAGCAACTTTTTCTTGAAAAGAAATGGGGAAAAATACCCTACGACATATCAAAACCTACCAGTTTGAGTGACTTTGCAGCCATCACATCCAGGAAGGAGACAGCAGTGAAGTCCATCACCAAACTGTGGATGTTGACTTTAGGAACTGTGACATTTACAGGCAGTGCAGCCGTCCAGTCTACTTGCACCTCCACATCCACGTCTGCTTGAGTCCCATCCTTCACTTCCTGCTGCGGTCCACCATCCACCTGTTCAGGGTCCCGTTCACTCTCAAACCCCTCATTAACTACACCAAGAGGGTCCACTGACACCAAGCCACTCTGCCAATGATGTGATTTATATAGGAGGAAAGATTTCATAAGGTTTTAGTGACTGTAGGTGTATGGTGTGGTAAGTTTCCTTAAACTTGTGTAAGTGTTCAATGAAACTGCAATGCAGCAGACACTATTTGTGTCCACATTTTTAAATTTCCATACCTCGGTAACTTTCAGTGTCCCCTTTTTAATTAGTTTGTGGATCTTCTTTAATGCTTTGTTCCTCTTCTTGAAGACCTGAACAGCATCAAATCCCACCTGTTATGCATTAATATGGATACAAATTCAAGTCAAAATAAACGTAATGTCAACAAAAGGTATTACCAATAAAATACTGTGATTTATAAAACTTTCAATACAAGCAGTTTATCAATAAGAAGACATTACATTTTCAACTTACAGTATCCCGTAACTGCTCTTTGAAATAGTCAATGTTGGCGAAATATATGGGTGAGTTGCATTTGAAAATCTTTATTCCAGAAATCGCTTTAATCTAAAAGGGAGACAATTATTTTGAAATGGAAATTTGCTTTATGTGTTAAATTGGAATTAAAATATTATTTGAATTATTATGCTTGTTAGCATTTTCTTACATTTTTGTAGTCTTTCATATTCCTGTAGATATCAGTGCCTGGTATATTCCCAAGGGTTGAGCAGGAAGGGCTAGATGACAATACATTTTAAAAACTTCAGCAATATTCTATTAAATAGAAATGTTACTGGTGTTTTACTGTCTACTCCTTCCATTTATGACATTCATGTGCCTTATAATTAAAAGGGTGAGAATAAAACAAAGATTTTATATATGATATAGATCACAGAAATAGAGCAAATTAACAAAAATAAGTCCAGGCTGAACATAACCACATTGCTGCAGAAACTTGAGTTGATGATTTCATACCAAAGTCTGATGGGAAACACCTTTTATTTATTTATTTTTTTTGCTGTTACTTGGTACAATAACCACTCACTTATTCATTTTCTGAACTGCTTAATCCTACTAGGGTCACAGGGAGACTGGAACCTATCTCAGCCGACACTGGGCAAAGGCAGGGTACACCCTGAATAGCTCACCAGATCATCGCGGGGCCAACACACACACAACCATTTACACTCACACCTAGGGGCAATTTGGATCAACCAATTAGCCTAATGCACATGTCTTTGGACTGTTCGAGGAAACCGAAGTACCCGCATACAAAGTCCACACATAAATGCCCGTGCCCAGGATTTGAACCCAGGACATTCTTGCTGTGAGGCGGATGTGGTAAACACTATGACACCGTGCTGCCCATCCTAGGAATACATCAGTACAGTAAGTTAGTTTTAATAATAAAAAAAGTAAGTTTTAATAATAATTAGGGTTTATTTTTTGGTTTGTTTGTTTTTTATTTGGCGAATATAATATTTAAAGGCCTGGAGAAAATCCTATACTGACAATTTATTCTACAGTACGCATTCGTTAAAAGTATTTCCTGTGAAAATTGTTGACTTTCATAATTTAAAACAAACAACCAAAAAAACAGTATACCCTTATATTTATCACACCATCAAGTCCATAAAATTAAAATCGGGTGTTCCAGATTAGGCAACGCTGATAAGAAGCCACTGCAAGTGGAACTTGTTTTTTTTTAACTTGACATCTAGGGTCTGGCGTTTCCTATGCTGTTGAAGTGTATGGTGTCATCATGCCAAGAGCTAAAGGGCAGTCTAAGGCATTCAGGGAAAAAAGGATGTGGATGCCTCTGAGTATGGCTAGGGATTTAAAAAGATCTCTGTCCATCCATACTGCTTATCCCTCAGGATCTCAGGAAACCTCCAGCCAATCCCAGCTGACTTCGGAGGCAGGGCGCATTCTGACCAGGTCACAGCAGGTCTAACACGAAGATGAAAAATAACTCACAATCACATTCACATCTATGGGCAATTTAGAGTAGCCAGTTGATGTGTACATTATGTAGTTAATATGTATGTCTTTGGACTCATGGAGGAAACCAGAGAATCCAGAGGAAACCCACACAAGCCCAGGGAGAACATGTGAATTACGCACAGACAGGTCCCAGTCAGCGAAGAGACAAGGTTCAAACCCAAAACCTTCTCCATGTGAGGCAACGGTGCTAATCACTAAGCCCTCTCTATATCATATGAAATCTGTATTTCTCTATAAAGAAAATCGATAAAAAACTTAAACTCTACCATTTGTCCAGGTCTGGCCACCCCAGCAAATTCAGCAAGAGTGCAAACCATTTGGTGTGAAATAAAGAATTCAATAACCCCAGTCTTCAAGATTCTTTATTGATTGTTAAAAATTTTTAAGTTATGCAGATATCTCTTTCAGTTGTTGATGTGGAAGTACATACATCCACAATCAGGAAGGCATTGAACAAATATGACCTGCATGGGAGGCATACAGGAAAAGCTTTTGTTATCCAGAAAGAACATTAGAGCAAGACTGCACTAAGGCAGTCAGCATATATACAAAGACTAGGTCCTTTGAAATAATGTGATCTTGACAGATAAATATAATTTTTTTTTTTTTTGCCAAGGTCAGTGAACACATGTGAACAGGAGAAGAACCTCATACCAACTGTGAAGCATTTTCTCTGTTATTGTTTGGGGTTATTTCACTGCCTCGGGGACTGGGAAGCTTGCAGACATTGAATCATCTGACTTCTGCATCATGCGTGGGTTCGGCCGGACTGATCGTCGGCTACTGACTCTGGCTCTTGGAACATGGATTGTCACCTCTCTGGTGGGGAAGGAGTCTGAGCTGGCGCCCGAGGTTCGGAGATACCGACTACATATAGTCGGGCTGACCTTGACACATAGCTCGGGCTCTGGAACCACCCATCTCAAGAGGGGCTGGACCTTGTTTCATTCTGGAGTTGCTCATGGGGAGAGGCGGCGAGCCAGTGTGGGCATACTTGTTGCCTCCCGTCTCAGTGCCCACACACTGAGGTTCTCCCCGGTTGAAAAGGGTAGCCTCCCTCCGCCTCCAGGTGGGGGGACGGGTCCTGACTGTAGTTTGTGCTTATGCACCAAATGACAGTTTAGAGTACCCACCCTTTTTGGAGTCCCTAGGGGGTGTGCTCCCCCTGGGGACTTCCTCATCGTCCTGGGAGACTTCAACGCCCATGTGGGCAATGACAGTGTGACCTGGAAGGGTGTGACTGGTAGGTACAGCCTCTCCGATCCACAAGGTCAGAGAGGAACGTCTAGACCTCACTGCTTAGGCTGCTGCCGACCCCGGATTAAGCGGATGAAGATGAAGACTTCTGCATCATATATAAAAAAATATATATATAACTTCACTGTTTCCATAACAGTTATAATTTATTGAAATAACTGGGGAGGCATGGTGGTGTAGTGTTAGCATATTCGCCTCACAGCAAGAAGGTCTTGGGTTTGAGTCCTGGGCTCAGCGAGGTGTTTCTGTGTGGAGTTTGCATGTCCTCCTTATGCCTTCGTGGGTTTCCTCTAAGTTATCCGGTTTCCTCCCTCAGTCCAAAGACATGCACATTAGGCTAACTGGCTGTGCCAAATTTCCCCTAGGTGTGAGTGAGAGTGAGTGAATGAGAAATAACTGGATCCTAAACCATTTAAACCATTAAACCAGATCTGAACAGTAAGATTAGTGAATTCAAATAATTTCCATTTATTTATTTATTTGTTTGTTTGTTTGTTTGTTTGTTTGTTTGTTTTATTTTATTTTATTTCATATATTTTTTTGCTGTTGGTATTCATATGATTCATTTATACTGACTCTCATGAGTAGCTTTTTTATATACATCTTTCGAGTTTAAACATTTAAATCATACTGTACATCATAATGATCACTGTGATATATTAAATATCTAAATCTATTTTCAAACACAAATTACTTACAACTGTGTCCTGACCACCACGGTTCCCAACTCAAACACTATGCCAGTCAGCAAACCCACATCCAACCCCAGCACAATGCAGGCGATGCATGTAAACACCCAAATATACTGTGAGAAACAAAATACATGATTAGTACTTATCCCCATTAGCTCATTAGCTAGCTTGTCCTCAGCCCCAGCATGTAATGCTATTGCGTATAAACACCCAAATTAAACTGTGGTGAAATAAATATATTTAATAATCATTTTTCAATAGTAAATTGTTCTACCAATTAAAAGAAATTTACTGTTTTACGAATTTACATAATTATATGAGGTTGGGTTCTGATGACCACAAATGAGTTACTTACACAGTCTGTTCTATTCTGCCTCCACAATATGGGCACATCGCTGAGTTGCATGAACATGCCCTTCAGGTTAGCAATGACTATTCCAGCCAACACTGACTGAAATATAATATGGATAATAGTCATGTTCTAAAGCATTTTTATAAGTAAAACAAGTCTTAATGTCTATCTAAATTAATGTTCAGTGTTCTTATAATAACCTGTAGTAGTCACACATGCATTATGTCCTTCAATTTTATAACCGACATACCTTCTGTAGTGATTGCAGAAGAGGTCCAAGGCCCATGATTACTATAAGAATAATCAGAGCTGATATTATCCCTGCAACCTGCAACAAAACAGATGAGAATGTCAGACAGACAGAGACAGAGAGAGAGAGAGAGAGAGAGAGAGAGAGAGAGAGAGAGAGAGAGAGAGAGAGAGAGAGAGAGAGAGAGAGAGGGAGGGAGGGAGGGAGGGAGGGAGTATATACCTGAGTCTTGCCCCCTGTACCCTCCTGTATTGCTGTACGAGATAGTGCAGTGGTAGCCACAAAGCCTGAGAAACAGCCACAAAAAATGTTGCTAATTCCAAATGCTATCAATTCCTGTAGGGGAAAATTGTAATAGTAGGTTAGCTCTGCATTCCAGATCATGAGAGTAATAAGACTTTTTATTCTCTGCCAGGCTTTTATCTCTGATCTAGCAAGTTAAAGTGGCCCATGTAAGGCCATGAAATTTTTTTCAACATGTTTAAGCACTCCTACTTAATTACCTCCTTAAATACTTACATTTATATTCCTTTTTGCCTATTTTTTAAAAAAGGCATACATACAAATATGAAGAGTTCAGATGCAAAACCCTGTAAACGCCAAATCTCTGGAAAATGAGATGACGATTACAGATGAAAGTATATGGTACCCCGCAGCCAATAAAAATACATTTTGCTGCAAAACCCTATTAGTACTATAGTTAATCCATGCCAACATGTGGTTTGTTTGCAGAAGCTCATAAGCACCAATGGCATTTGTATGCAAAATCATCTGGTCCACAGAGCGCCAATCACAGGCGTGCCTCGGATCACATGGCGTACAAAACAGATGCGCCCATATTCGCTATGTTAGCGAATAGTAGTAATCTATTTAATTAAATATGCTTTTGTTTATGGGGCCCATTCACTTACCAGGCATATTATATAAACATAAAACACAGTGTTATCTCTTGGAAATAAAATGGAATCAGCCACAATGTCCTTCTGAAACCATTTGCTTTCTCTTTTACACTAGTGCAATGCGTGCACTGATATATTTTTAATTGAAAATATCGAAATTGTATGCTGCCTTCTGTTCCGTAACACTTGATACCAGACTTTTCCACTTTCTGTGAATGGATATTGCACTGTCAAGTTATTGGCACAAAACCAAACCAAGATTAACAATAAGACATACTAAGCCTATGAACTGGGGTGGTTTTACCAGGAAACCTTTGTATTCTGCCAAAGTGAACTGATAATGGAAGATAAAACACATAGGCTATTCACTAGTGAATGGGCATCTTTAAAGTCATTTTATTTCTCACATGTATATTGCTAAAGCATACCTTTTAAGTTCAAATAACTAGTATTTTATTTAACACGTACCTGATTACCATCAATTTTATAATCATATTTTGTTGCATAGACTTTAGCCACTGACACTGATACTGCATATCCCACCACTGCAGTCGAAAAACTGGATCCTACAATGTCCCCAAAGAGTCTTATACTTGGAAAGCGTGCTGGAACAAACCTGTTAACACAAACATGCATGTGTGATCTATCCTTCAACCTACACCTGTTCTTTTGGTATATAAAATTGAATACATTTCACTATTTCTAATAATGTTTTCATATTACTGCTGAATAATGTCTTACAGTGTCAATTCAAAAAACATTTATTATGGAATATGCCACACACAGTGCCCTCACCCTCTTGGAATACTGTCGACAATATTGGCTCCATAGTGGTATTTTAGATCCATTGCATAGGAGATTCCTGTAGCAATCACTGTCTACAATAGAGATGGTTTAACGTGTTTTTAAAAGCAAAACCTTTTCTCTTCTACAACATAAACATTCATATTGAATATAGGTGATATAATAGTATTACAATAATATATTGTGACATTATTATCATTATTAATTATGATTTTCCACACATTGCAATTTAAGCTTACTTAAAATTCAGGAAGCATGACAAACAATTCCATACACTATATGGTCAAAAGTGAATACACAACCATTACACCCATATGTGCATGTTTATTATCCCATTCCAGATTTAGTCCCTCCTTTACTCTTATAATAAGACTAGATTTTACTCTTAAAATAAACTAGATTTTGGAGCATGGATGTGGAGATTTGTGTTTATATCAGCATTAGTGAGATCAGGCACTTATGTCGGGCGAGGAGGCCTGGGGTGTTGTCGCCAGTCTACTTCATTCCAAATTAGTTCAGTGGGGTTGAGTTCAGGGCACTGTGTAGGCCACTCAGGTTCTTTCATATTAAGCTTCACATTTTCATGTCTTCATGAAGCTCATTTTGTGCACAAGGCCAGTGTCATGCTGGTACAATGCTAAGCCCATTTATTCCAATAAAAGGGAAATTGATTTACTATAGTATACATTCTATAGAATTGTGTGCTTCCAACTTTGAGGCATCAGTTAAGGGAAGACCCACAAAAAATGTGATTTTTGGGTATCCACAAACTTTTGGCCAAATAGTGTATTGCATTGGATGAACAATATAGTTATTATTTACTATATTACTTTATCATTTCTTTTGTTCTCTTTATCATTCTTTTAAGTGCTATTTATTATTATATATATTGTATTTACTAAATAGTACATGGAATTTAGGTAATTACTTTCCTAACAACAACAACTTTAAACTATTTAATATTATTTATTATTTTAAGTATTTACTATAACACAAAATCTAATGCAGAGAAGGACATTTTTGTCAGAAAATGCAGATACTGACCACAATCACTTCAATGGGAACTGGCACTGAAATCTTATGCTGAAATTTGGTGTTGACTTCCTTTACTGCTGCCACTATAATTATGGCCAGTAAACCAGCAACCAGGTCAGCCGTATTGGTTTGCTTAATATTGCGAAACACATCACTGAGAGTCTACAGAGAGACCACAGGAAGTTAATACATTTTGCAAGCAGCAAATGACATAAAAATATATTGCGTTCAGGACACTGTAGTGTTAACAGTGTTTATTTCAGTGCCTTAAATTATTCTTCCGGTTATTAATGCTTAGTTAAATGTATCATCTAAATATTTGTGTTAGTTATTATATACAGACTATAAGAGTGGTTAAGGCGATGGGTTACTGATCCGAGGGTCAGCGGTTCAAATCCCCACTATCACCGTTGTTGGGCCCTTGAGCAAGGCCCTTAACCCTCAATTGCTTGTATAAAACAGTTGTATAAAAATAATTGTAAGTCGCTCTGGATAAGAGCGTCTGCCAAATGCTGTAAACGTAAACGTAACGTAAACGTAACATCCAAGTGAAGCAAAGGCTGGTCTAAATAAATGGGAAATCACGTCCGCCTCACAGCAAGAAGGCCTGGGTTCGATTCCCAGGCTCGGGTGTTTCTGTGTGGAGGTTGCATGTTGTCCCCATGCTTGCGTGGGTTTCCTCCGGGTACTCCGGTTTCCTCCCTCCATCCAAAAACATGCACAGTAGGCTATCTGGCTGTTCCAAATCACCTGTAGGTGAGAGTGAGTGTGAATGGTAGTGTGTCTGTTGGCCCTGCAATGGCCTAGCAAGCTGTTCAGGGTGTACCCCTCCTGTGCCCAGAGTCGGCTGAGATAGGTGCCAGCCTCCCCGCAACCCTAATTAGAATTAAGCGGCTTAGAAAATGAATGAATGAATGAATCACTATACCAACTCCATTCTAAGATCTGATGTGTCACTTGACAGCAGCCACTCACATAGGCAATTGAGAAGAAACCATTATGGCTGTGGGTGGGAACAGACACAACCATTTTGAGTTGAGAGATGAATACATGGAAAGCAGCTGCCGTGGTGAAGCCTCCTACCAGTGGATCAGACAGGTATCGCACCAGGAAGCCTACATGGAGCATTCCCATTGCCAGCTGGAAAAGGGAAACATTCAACATTTGATTCATATTTTGCATAAAGCTGTTATTGACAGAAATAACATATGGCATAAAATGTGGCATAAATGTGGGTTATAAGTGTTTAGCTGTTAAGCCACTCCATATAAACTACATTTTGACCATTCTGTTATCTCTACTTACCGTACAACCTACCATTTCTATGTAGCATAGCTAAAATAGCTTTAATGTTGCTGAATTTAAAATTCTGTGTCTCCATGCATGTACCTGATTTAGATCCTATTTGATAGACCATTAGTAGGTTAGTGTAAATGGAGATTCTTCAGGGCTACAAAACTTGGACAACTGCATAAAAGACATAGAATATATAATAATTTCCTTTTCCTTAATTCTCACAAAATGTTATAATAATTTTGGGTGAAGGTGTCAACTTTAGACTAAAGCTTGCCACAGATTTTTTTTTTCTCTCTTTTCTTTTGTTAATCTCAATTAAAAAAATCTTTTTATAAATCTGGGTGCTGGTTGATCATTTGATTTGCATGTCACTAACATCTCTAAAAATGTTAAATATCATACTCTAGCTATTATCATGCTACTATCTATTCTGTCTATACACAGTACAGATAAACCAGAGTCCATGCTTTCACATATTCTACATTGGACTATTGTAATGCTGTCTGATTCCCTGCTGCCATCTTATGGAAACTACCTGACTGAGAATCCTGCAACCTGTGTCTTCACCAAGAAATGAAAGTCAAAGCTTCAGTCTTATTCAGCCATGTATTAAGTTCTACACTGTCTGTAAAGTCCTTCTTATAAGGTTGAAAACTCTGAACGGGTTAGCTCTGACATATGAACTCCTGAAACCGTAGAGCACATCCCGAGCGTTTTGCTCAGCTGAAGAAGGCATAATGTTAATCCTGAGGATCACTTAAAGCTCAGCAGGTTCTGATATTATGTGCAAACTCTGGTATAATGTTATAAGTCCAGCAAATATTAAGAAGATCAGATCAAATTTAAATGCATGATAAAACCCTACTTTACCTTGTCCTATTCTCAACTTTGGGAATTACTTTGTTAAATTGATCCCTAGTAATCTTCATACATGTATTGTAATTTAGATTGGTTTCATGCTGTGCAATTATAATTGCCTCGTTTTGACCCATCGCTCATGTATTAAAAGCACTGTAAGTGTTTTTTGTTTTTGGGGGTTTTTTTTGGATCCAAGTAAAATTTCTAATTTTATTTCAACAACTTTTTCATTACAGAACTAAGAATAAAGTTAAATCCTTACCTGAAACAATCCAGTTAGGACAGTCATAGTTGAGGCTATTGCAATTCTTTGGGCTTCCATAGCATTAATATCCATTTCCTCTGCGCCCACCCATGACCCATTTACAGTGCTCCCATTTCCAGGATGAATGAACTGCTCATCAGGAGCAAGAGTCAAAACCACCGAGCCCACCATCAGGCAGGTGACTGGAAATGGACCTGCCCATAATCAGAGGGGGAAAAAAACAAATTCTAGAATCTACTATCTACACAACACTGGTGTAAATATATTTACCAGTCAATCTCACTCAGATTTATTCCACAGTTATGGAGATAGAGTCCATCAGCAGCATTACAACACAGAACTTTGAGACATTTCAGTAGACTCTCACTCACTCACTCATTTGCTGAACCACTTAATCCTATTAGGGTCATGGGGAGGCTGAGCCCGTATCAGCCAACACTGGGCGAAGGTGGGGTACACCCTGAACAGCTCGCCAGACCATCACAAGGCCAACACACACACACACACACACACACACACACACACACACACACACACACACACACACAC
>JBCNYH010000024.1:12889810-12909359 GCA_039654325.1 Tandanus tandanus
TCCAGGGTGTACTCTGCCCTCGCCCAGAGTCGGCTGAGATGGGCGCCAGCCTCCCCGCGACCCTAATTAGGAATGAGCGGGTCAGAAAATGAATGAATGAATGAAACTTCATTCAATACAGTTTTTATTCATCATTATTTCCACATATGAAACTCAGTGATGCAGGAGAGGCGGTGCTAAGGTCTGTTGGTAGCCCAACCTTGAACACCTTGAGCTTGAAGAACCCGATGTGTGGTTTCAGTAAGACAGAGCTATGGCACACACAGCTCGAAGATCACTGGAAGTGATGAGGGAAATGGTTCCGGATTGGCTGGCCTTGTTGCAAGGCAAAATTGGGTGTCTGGTCCGTTCCCCTGACCTCACCTCTTGTGATTTATTTTTTTTTATTATTATTATTTTTTTTTTTCCTGTGGGACTATCTTAAATTACAAGTGCATACTCATCAACCCTAAACTCTTGAAGCCCTTGCGGTTACTATTCAGCAGGAGATAGTCACTCTTCCACCCGACATTACCAGCAGCCTTCAGAAATCACCTCCAACCTTTAAAATATGATGTATAAAAACTGTATAGAGTGAAGTTTCATGTGTGCAAATAATTATTTGATTATCTCTAATCGTTTTTTTCCCCCATTTTCCTTTGAACTGTGAAAGGTTTTATTGGGTCACCCTGTGTATACACATGTTTTTATTGCACATTGCTCCATGATCTGCAAGCGGAGCTTACCTGACTCTGTTATGATTAAAATAGGTAAAAAAAAAAAAAAAGCTAAAAAAATTCCTCTTTTTATTTTGCTTTTCTTTGTTTTCATGTAGTGTATATATTTTGATCAGTATTAAAACATGCCGTTATCTAACACACCATATTAGCTTTGCTAACGGAGTGTGCATAGCTCACCTGACCTGCATCTGTCATAGTTAAAATGTGTAAAAATATACTATAAAATCTCAATGAATCTTTTTATGAACAAAAACAACAATTTGCCTCAGGCTTGGTGGATGTCTCTCGGTTGAAGAGTCGCCTAGTCGAGGGCTATCCACATCACCTTCCCTTCGGTGCATAATTGTTAATCAATAAATTACAGTTTGTAATCAATGGTAAAATGATAGGGTGTAAAAGAAATATAACATGGGAGGATATGTTGTTATTGTTGGTAATGCATCACACCACCCTGCCATGATTTTATTATATAATACCCCAGCACGTTTTATTCCTTACTTACAGTTGCAAGTTCTTGAGCTTCTCAGTACTTAACAGCTGTGTTGCATTTAATATGCTTTTCCTGTCTGTGCATGTGTATGTCCCAGGTGCTTTCTCACAACTTATACACCGCACTGAACATTCCTCATGACCCGGTAGCCTTGGAGGAGCATTTCAAGGATAATGACAACGGACCGGTCTCTGATCACGGCTATATGCCGTACCTCAACAAGTACATTCTGGCAAAGGTATCAGTTTTATTATAGATGTTCAAACTCATCACTGTAAACTTCCTCTTGACCAATTTTGAGCATATACACAAAGTAAAGTAGTTGGTGCCTCTGTGCTGTAATGGTGTTGTTGCAGCAATTTGTGGTTGTTAATCTGATAATCTGCTTATACACAGTTGTAGAAAGGCATAGAATATCCTTTCATATTGAGTGAAGTTTAAAACTAAGAAAATTTCAAAAAGAAAAGGATTTATGTGTTGTGTCTGGCTTTTGTTGATGTTTAGGCCACTGAGGGAACATTTAACAAGGAGACGTTTGATGACCTGTGTTGGACCATGACGGCTAAGAAGAACTTCAAACCCAGTAGTCAGCAGGGGATGTGTTCCCAAAGAGACTGCTTCAAGTTCTTTTGCCTGTTTAACCTGCTCTCTGAGGACCGTTATCCTCTTGTCATCATCCAGCCTGAGGTGTGTGTTTTTAGTATAAGGGGAATAGGGAAAAATCACAGGTGATAAAACACTGTACCTGCAAACACTGGTAATAGATCTCAGTATGTGTACTCTTTTGTTAAAAAAAAAAAAAAGAGAGCATTTTTTTTTTTTTAAAGCATGTTTTTGTTTTTTTTTCTACCTAAAATGTACCTCATCTAGCAAAAATTAAAAAAATCTAAGATCCAGTGAATGACGGTGCAGGAGGGGCATGGGTGTGATGAGTGACTCATTTGATTCTTTTGCAGAATTAATGTGGGAAGGAAGTTAAAGACGAGTAAAAACAGAACTGCTGCCGAACAGCTTCCTGATGATTACAGTCGTATCTGTGTTTTTAATCTACCAAAAGCCATTCATTTTTGGGTCATGCATAACAGTCATGATTTTCACTGGCTGACAGAAGACAGAACTTAACTTTAAGTTGTAAATGGTTGTAATAATTCAGAGCTTCTGTCATGGGAGAAAATAAGTACATCTAATGGATATATTTGAGGACATTTGTTTAATTAAAGGTTTCACCCTCAATAATGTTAAAAAAGAAAAATTGGCTTCTTCAGTAATTTATTCAATAGAAATATCAATAGATGTAATAATATTCTGCAGATAAATTAAGTATATACCCTTGTCTACTATAGTAGAAATTACTTCTTGTAGGTGTGTTTTTTTTAAAAAGTTTTAGTCTGTTTGCAGTCAGTTTCCTTCAGGTTCACAAGGGTTTCTTGTATGTACCCCCACCAAAAAAATTAAATAAAATAAGTATTTCAATGATGTTCTGTTCTGGTCTTTCACTAGGCCATTCCGTAACCCTCCATTTCTTCTTTTTGAGTCATTCCTCATGGGATTTGCTAGTGTGCTTAGGTGAATAAGTTTGCCTCTGATTCAGCCTCCTCTTTGTGAAAGATGGTCTCGAATTATCTTCAGTCTTTCCATGATATGAGGCAGAATTCATATTTTCAGTTGAATTGTTGAATTCAAGTTTCCCAGCAGGGTGGTGGCCCGGTGGTAGGATGCTGGATTACTGATCCCAAGGTCGGGGGTTCAAGCCCCACTATCAACGGGTTATCACTGCTGTCCCCCCAGTGCAGCTACTGGGTTATCAAATGCTGGCCATGTCTCTCACTGTCTATGGTGAGAGGCATGTAAAAGAACCATTACTGATTTTCGTCAAGAGGAGGCTGCATAGCCATCAGCATGTTTCTGCCCTGCGATGGCCTGGCGAGCTGTCCAGGGTGTACTCTGCCCTCGCGCAGAGTCGGCTGAGATGGGCGCCAGCCTCCTCGCGACCCTAATTAGGATTAAGCGCTTCAGAAAATGAATGAATGAAGTTTCCCAGCACATGAAGCAAACAAAGTAACCCCAAACCAATACATTTACCTGACTTTGACTCACTGACTTTGATTCATCTGTCCAGAGCACATTATTTCAGAAAGCCTGGCTTTCCTCCAATGATCACTGGCAAACTGTAATCCTGCTCTAATCTTCTTTATGGACAGCAAAGGCTTTTGTTCTGGCATGCCTTCATCGCAGGGCAAATTTGTCCAGTCTCTTTCTGATTGTATACATATGCACTTTTACATTAAGAGTTACAAGACTTGCCTGTGTGTCCTGTTATGATTTTATAATTTTCTTGGAGACTTCTTTTTTTGGTCTGCTCTCAGGCTGACTTTGCTTGGGTGGCCAGTCTTGGGCAAGTTGGCAATCATTTGATCACTTGGACATGATTTTTCTTACAGTAGAATTTTTTATTTCAAATAATTTAGACTTTTTTAAATCTCTTTTTAGACTCCTAGACATCCACAATCTCTTTTTGAAGGCCTTTGGGAGCTCTTTAGATCTTGTCATGATGATGACACGTACTTCAGTAGCAAGGGGAACACCAGACACCTGAATGTCAGGTTTAAATAAGGCAAATTCCACTCGTATTTCCATCTGCAGGATCTAACCAACACATCTGATCATTGGCTTCTTATCTGAATCACCTGGTTCTAAGTGTATGCAATTAAAGGAGTGATAAATCTAAGTGTACTTAAACTTGCACTATACCAAAGAGGGTGAAATGTTTGCTTGTTCAAAATTCCATGGGATTTAGAAGCAATCACATTTATGGCCTTGACCCATTATATGTATGAATGACGTTTTTGTCTTTCAGCTGGAGTACCTGCTGAAGAAGATCTGTACTGCTATGAACCAGGAGTGGGATGGAAAGGCACTGGTGGATCTGCTATCCCAGGATCCTTCTTTACAGGATGGTCTGTCAGTGTGGATGTTTTTGGAGCATCTCAGTGCAGGGAACCTTATGAGGGTGGACAGTAAGGAGGCCTTCAGCCTGGCACTTCATGAGATGTTCATGGAGATGTACCACAATGTACTAAAGAAGGTGACTGTCTATTAGTGAAGGCCTGCATGACGGCCACTGACTAAACCTTAATAATGAGAATGACCAAAGGCAGGCTGCAGTTTTATTATATTTACATCATAACAACCTTGATTTTTTTAATAATACTCTTCAATATCCTATAATACTAGCTTGGCCAGGGGTTCTGGCTATATTTCAAATCACAGGTTTATATTAATGACACATTCTGATGCATTATCTTTTCTGTACTAAGAATTCTTTCAGAGACTTGTATGAGGGACATGTAGTATAAGCCTAATAAAAGATGTATTTTAATTTGTTGTTATTTAACAAAGAACTCTGTACAGTAATCAATTGGGGACAGCCATGGCCTAATGGTTTAGAGAAGCGGCTTTGGGACACAAAGGTCGCTGGTTTGATTCCCGACCCAGCAGAAAAAATGTGTGGCGGTGGGGGAGTGAGCTGCACCTTCCCTTCCTGCACCTTCATGGCTGAAATGCCCATGAGCAAGACACCCAACCCCCAACTGCTCTCTGGGTGCCCCAATGTGTGGCAGCCCACTGCTCCGAGTGTGTTTGTGTGCTCACTTTAGATGGGTTAAATGAAAAACCAATAATTTCCCTTGCTTGATTAAGACAGTATATCAAAATCCAAAAAAAATAAAATCAATATGGTGAAGTTTTTTGTAAGGAGACTTTGTTTAACATTTATGCTAAGAGTCTCCAGTGTCAGATGTTCCTTTGAGTATTTCCTGCCATGGGAAAGTCATCAGGCGAGGAATTGTCTCTTGAATACAAGAAAACTGACTAAATTGCATATTTTTGGTAAATAAATGCTTCTTCTGATTTTTTTCCCCAGTGCTTTTAAAACATCAGCACAAAAATTAATTATGAACAGAAAAGAAATATAACTCGGAAAAAATCTTATAGTGGTATAGAAAAGAACCACTCCTTTTTAAATATTTAGATTTTGTTGCTTTGTAGCCCGAAATGAAAACACAAACATTTTCCATCTGTATTTACTCAATGCAAATTTAACAGCCAAGTAAAAGTTTTAATAGCATCAGTTAAAAATAAGTAAGTAAATAAGTATATAATTTTATTTATTTATTTATTTATTTATTTTTATTTATATATATATATATATATATGGGAAATATATTTGAGATGGTTACATTATGGGCAGTGGTGGCTTAATCAGTTAAGGTGATGGGTTACTAATCTGAAGGTCAGCGGTTCAGTCCCCACTATCACCACTGTTGGGCCCTTGAGCAAGGCCCTTAACTCTCAATTGCTCAGCTGTATAAAAAATTATAATTGTAAGTCGCTCTGGATAAGAGCGTCTGCCAAATGCTGTAAATGTAATTATAACAGCCCCCTTTAAAAATACTTGTAAACTCAATCAGGTATAACTAGGCACAAGAGCAGTGGGCAGCGAACCTGTATCCAGGGGCAGTTTGGATTTATGGCCTTTGCCCAGGGGCACTTCAGCCCTGGAGGTTTTTCAATGAACTAGCAACCTTTTGTTATCAAGCCTGCTCTATAACCATTAGGCCATGGCTGCTCAATTTATCTGATATTGGTACAATAATTAATTTTACTTTTCTCTTTTTTTTTTTTTTTAGGGTTACATGCTGAAAAAGGGGAATGTACGTAGGAATTGGCATGAGCGTTGGTTTGTGCTTAAGCCAGGTTCCTTGGTTTACTACATTAGTGAGGACCAGAAAGAGAAAAAAGGAGAGGTCCAGCTGGATGAGAGCTGTGTAGTAGAGGTGAGTTCTCCTCTAGTCCAGTGACTCTTTTCTATTGCAAATCACTTTATTTTTCTAAGCATTATTCCATATTAATTATTGGTTTAATTATCTGGCAGACTATGCCTGATAAAGAAGGGAAACGCTGTTTATTCTGTGTGAAGACTCCTGGCAGGACATATGAAATAAGTGCTTCAGATCAGAAACAGAGGGTGGAGTGGATTCAAGGTGGGCTGCATAGACGAGAGTTCCCTTCTGGCTAAATGTATTTAAATGTTTTGTTGTTGTTGTTTTTTAGGAACTTTAGCTTAAGAGAACTCCACACACAGTTTTGTAAGCTAGACATATTTTTCCTAATATATTTGTAATCTGATGTTTGCTTCAGCCTGTCCCATTCTCTAATGTACATTAGCTATGCAGACAGCCCTCCGACTGCAGACCGAGGGGAAGAGCTCATTGCATCACGAGTTAAAGCTGCGCAGACGAGAGCTACGGGAAAGTAGCCAGAACAGTCAGAGAAGCGAAAGCCAGAACAGCCAAAGAAGTCAAAGAAGCTTGAGTCAGAACAGCGAGAGTGAACATAGTGCTGAAGCTGAGGATCCCAGCTCTATGGCTCAACAAGGAGAACCAGAAAGCAAAGAAACGGATCAGGAAATCATCAACATCATCCAGGTTAGAGCGAAAAGTAAAGAGGCATAGAGGATACAGCTCATGCTATTGAGTGTACTAATTTAGTATATTTTTAGCAACACCTGGAGGTGCAGCGCAAAAAAGAGGATGAATGGGAGAAAGAGAAGCAGAAAGAGAGACAGCAAGAGCTGGAGCGACAGCTGGAGGACGCAAACAAGGTGAGATACATGTGTTCTTTCACCATTTTAGCGCAGTATGTCCTTCTAAGCAATTTCCTCCACATTACCCTTATAAAGGATAAAGCGATTCGGGAAATAAATGAATAATGCCTGTATACCAGAATAAATTTCACAAATTTTTTTTTTAATGGTGTTCTGCATGTGCCTAGGCTGGCAAGAACATGGCAGCTGCACTAGCTACAATGGAAAAGGAGGTTAAGCAACAAAAGAAGAGAATACAGGAGCTGGAACTCACACAGCAGAAACTGGAGGTGGCGCTCAACACAGAGATTCAGGCCCGCTTAGAGGAGGAGAAAGTCCGACATGAGCTCGAAAGGTCAGTCACAGACTGTCCAAATCACACATCAAACTGATGTTGAAGAGCTAAGAACCACCAGGGCTTATTACTAATCTCTAACCATCACCTCATCGTTGATAATTTCATGTTTGAAATTTACGCACAGCGAGGAACTGGTGCGAACTTGGCGAACAATTCACCACAACTTTGCATTTGAAACACGTACATCTGCGATTTTTTTGTGGAAAATCAAGTTTGCGACTTTCGCCACCACATTCGCCCTATTGAGCAAGGGGTTTCAAGCTTTTTTGGGATCAGTTGCACATGAATGAACTACAGATACTAACGCTTATGGTCAGCATCTTGCACCATACCAAGAATGGCAAAAGTTAAAGGTGGAAAGTGTCAGATTTGTATTTTAGTGTAGTATATGCTTTTATTTATTTCTTTTTTTTTAATATAGTCAGTGTTTTTTGCAAGCTGGCACAATCATGTCCTACAGGTCTGTATTCATAATCATCTAAAGAAATCAGTCTGTATTAATAATAAACCAGGGCTTTGTGTCACAGACCTTGTCTCCCAAATCCCATGCAATTATTATTATTATTATTATTATTATTATTTATCTATTTATTTATTCAGTCTGTTATGCCATCTTCCACAGTCAAGATGCTGCAAGTCAGAACTGGGGCATTTGAATGGCATTTCATTTGAATTCCCATATCATTTTTGGGAAAGATTTACTTTTAATAAAAATGGAAATTGATAAATGAGAAAAACATGTAATTAATAATGATGAATATATTTTAAATTAATTATTACAATTAATTAATTATAATACAGATTTATGGCGATCCCAACAGAGATATGCTACCATGTACACAGTGCAGTGTTCAGAATGGGATATATACATAACATTACCTTTATAAATAAATTAGAAATACAAAAAACCCAAGAAACACACAAACATAGACTGAGAAAAAGAAGTCAAATGAATCTCGCATGTTCAGTACCTGGTATCTCTGAGTTGTATTTTGCAAATACCTGGCAACCCCACATGCAAACGTCATACTGGTGCATCATACATGAAGCTGTTCATGGAAGTAAAAATGTTCACTCTTAAATTCATTTCTTCTTTTGTTTTTGTCCTGTGGGATGAAAAACCTCCTGCATGACCACCCCTGGTATTAATCTGAAGCGTTCAAGTAAGCATTTTGAAAAGTGGCGTACATACAAAATAGCACCTCTTATATGTATGAGTGCTAAATAATTAGCAAAGCTAAATTCTGTTGTTTAAGTACATTTAAGGAAAGTGAAACGTTTGCTGGGATAACCGTGGCGTAGTGGTTAGCATGTCCGCCTCACAGCAAGAAGGTTCTGGGTTAGAGCGTTTTTGTATAGCATTTGCATGCTCTCCCTGTGCTTGCGTGGGTTTCCTCCGAGTACTTCGGTTTCCTCCCTCAGTTCAAAGACATGCACATTAGACTGATTAATTATTCCAAATTGCCTCTAGGTGTGTGTGTGTGTGTGTGTGTGTGTGTGTGTGTGTGTGTGTGTGTGTGTTGGCTCTGCCATGGTCTGGCGAGCTGTTAGCCCTGCTTTAGTCCAGTGTCGGCTGAGCTAGGCACCAATTGCACCCCCATCCCACGGAAATAGGCAATTTCCATGGGATGTATTAATTTTCTCACATAACTATACGTATCTTGTCACACAGACTACTGGAGGAAGAAAGGAAGAAGCTGAGTGAGTTGGTTCTCCGTCAGAGACACTTGGAGGCTCTTGAAAGTGCAGAAACAAACCAAGAGGAAACACCTCAACCCCAAAACGATGAGGATAACACTCTCTCTCCTGCATCCTCTATGGTCCTTCCATCTTCTAGTCCACAACTAAAATCCCTAGCCCAGGCCCTTACAGAAAGAGTGGTGAGATATCAGTACAATGTAGAGAAAAAGAGTAAGAGAAAACAATGAGAAATAAATAGCTTTTGATGTAAATAGACTTGTAATGGTTCGGTCAGCCTCTTTCAGACATGTCCAGATGTAATTTCTCTGTTTTTCTCATCATGCAGAACGTGTCTGAGAATTTTTCTAAAGCTTCACATATGAGACAATGGAACGTCCAGCTCAACCGCCTTATGAAGCCGATCACACCAGCAGGTAACAAATTCATACAGAGGACTACACAGTAACAACATCTTAGGATTTGTGTTGGAATTTGCTAGCGGCGGGACAGGGGCGTAGTAGATAGCATGTCTGCCTCACAGGAAAATGGTCCAGGGTTCAAGTCCCGGTCTGGACGAAGGTGTTGTGTGGCGTTTGCATGTACTCCCTGCACTTGTGTGTTTCCTCTGAGTACACCAGTTTCTTCCTAAAGTCCACAGCTGTGTACATTAAGCTAATTAGCTGTTCCAAATTGCCCCTAGGTGGGAGTGTGAATGGTTGTTTGTGTGTGTGTCGGCCTTGGGATGGATTGGCAAGCTGTTCAGGGTTCACCTTCACCCAGATTCGGCTGAGATGCGCTCTAGGCTCCCCGTGACCCTAGTAGGATGAATAAGAGAGTCTGCTGTACACAGGAAGCCCACAAGTGTCATTAAGTGGAAGCCTTGATATGGAGTAAACACTAAGCATGACAAGTTTAGTGGATGGGTGACACAGTGCATGTCAATGACACCTTAAAATCTTCCCGGCACCCCTGCTTACAGAGACTTTCTCTCACAGTCTCAGCATATAATTTTATCTGTTGATGTTATAAGTGAATTTACTCTTTTCCCTCATCCATGTGTAGACAAGATGGAGCGTCTGTCAGTCAGGCCCAACCATTTGAAACATGGCCAGGCACTCACCAGCACGGAGTTCATTGTCAAGTATCAGTCAGCCATCACTGAAACAGAATCCTCCCACAGTCAGTTACAAAAGAGAGAAGAGGATGTGGGCACACAAGAACCAATCCCTACATCACAGGTTGAGGAACCAGAGAAAATAATAGAACAGGTTGAATAGAGCAAAGACTTTGCATAATTACTCCCAGATAAAACCTCAACAGCATGTAAACTTTTTATAGCAGCCTTACAATCTTACAAAAGAGAATAGCAAATGTAGATGTAAATGGATTTTTTTTTTATTATTATTTTTTTTTAATGCAGTTGTAAGAATGCTACAATAGAGTATTAGCGAAAATGGCAGTCGTGTGTTTGCGTGTGTGTGTGTTTGTGTTTGTGCGTTGTGGTTTTAATGCGAATGCGACACCAAACACCTAATTCAATGTGATTTATTTCTTACTACACACATTGTGTGAATTCAAATCATTTATTTTCAGCCATTTCACTAAATCCAGACAATACTGATTCCTAGTCCAAGTTTTCTGTTTGTCAGATCTGTCAGTAACACCTAAGTCCTTATGAACTGGTAAACTTCCAGGTTAAATTCTGGGATAATAATAATAATAATAATAATAATAATAATAATGTGTGTTCACCAATACAATGTGTAAATAAATAATAAAAAGCATTAAACTATGATCACTGGTTTGCACTACCAAGCTTTGCTAATGTCTTCAGAGTTATCTTCATGGTATTATATAATCTGGTGCATCCTGTATGCTATAGATTTCCTGTTTCACGGTTTATTAGCTGCATCAGCCATTTAAACCACTCATTACAGTCTGATAGTGAGGACTGAATTCAGTTCTGCCGTTCTTCCCCCAGGTGAAGAATATTATAACATATAAAGATATGACCTATGTCTAGATATTTTTGTAATTTAAGTGACTGAATTCTTTAGCTTGGTTGTTTTTTTTTTAACTTGTATTTCTGTTCCCTTTTCTGTGCTCCTTTATGGATTACAGAAGTTGGTGTGTGTGCCTGTTTGTAATTCTATGGATGACCAGTAGAGGGGGAAGTTGTCCCAATATTTATTTTCTTGTGTCATTCTTATTCATTGCATTGCTAAAACCTTGGTGCCTTATTGTCATCGTTTGCAATTCCACTTATAATAAGTCATTAACCCATTATAGCCTAGATTAAGTTAATATTCCACAGCCACTGGTTGAATTCAACGACCTAGTGAAATAAAATAAGGGCTATAAGTACCGGACAGTGTTGTTCAATCCTGTCAGCTTTTTTGTGCTGCTGGTAATGTGATGCTGCTCATGTCAGCTATGACACTGTTGCACAAACACATCCTTAATACTAAATGTTGAAAATATTCATGCTGTCTATATTTGGTTCTGTGGATGCTGGCGACTGACTGGAACTCAGTCTGCAAGACATCACTCCCAGCCACAAAGATGAATGATGGCCTTCTGTGCTGGTTTTGGGTAATAATCAATAGCATGACTGTAAATGATCTTTGAGAAACAGTTGTGGTTTGTGATTTTCCAAAATCTGATCTTCCCATAGAGTTTGAAATCTTTCTGCTTATAAGCCTAAATATTCTTGCACATGTCCGTTACAGCACAGTGGTGTAGCGGTTAGCACGTCCACCTCACAGCAGGAAGGTACTGGGTTCGAGTCCCAGGTTTGGACATTTCTGTGTGGAGTTTGCATGTTCTACCCGTGCTTGTATGGGTTTCATCCGGGTACTCCAGTTTCCTCCCACAGTCCAAAGACATGCACAAATTGGCTGTTTCAAATAGCCCCAGGATGTGTATGTTGGCACTGCGATGGCCTGGCGAGTTGTTCAGGGTGTACCCGGCCTTCACCTAGTGTCGGCTGATATAGGCTTCAGTCTTTCAGTGACCCGAATAGCATTAAGCGGTTTCGGCAAACGAGTGAGTAAGAATGGGTGTCTGTTACATGTGCTAGCTTTAACACGTGAAATTTTTATATGTGCTAATAAACTTTACCTATGGCTTCAGAAGGTTTTATAAGAATACTGTGGTACATGTTTTACCCTCGATCAATGTTTGGAATAATGAGACATTAGCCTTTGTGGTTACGTAACTCAAATTTACCATCTTTTAAAGATTACATACTTGTTACAAGCTAATGAAGAAATTTGATGCCAAAGATTAATTTTTGCCTTTTTAAAAGTCAAATGTTAATGCTATGTCTAGCTCCAAGAATTCCAGCTATGAGTTTTCTTGCAGTAGTATACGCAGACAACACTGAAGTGCTCCAGTCCTTGGTCGCAAACATGCAACACTACCTGGATAATTTTTGAGGCAAACGAGAGCATGTTGATAGGCATACATTCACAGCAACACACTTGATTGCAATTTGGTGACAGGTGAGCTCAAATATCACAAGCGCTCTTCTGAGAAAAGGAGCAATGACAGATTATAAACACAAGGATATTTGGGGTGGGGGGGGGGGGGGGGGTTTGAGACCTCTTGCTAATAGTCATTCTCAACTTTCCCTCTAGTGATTTAGGGTCGGATGGATAAGTGATTAAGGGCCATTTAGGCTTGAGATTTTTTTGGGAATGTGAAGGATGCATTTTTTTTTTCTTGAAAAGAGTGTTTGACTCCTAACAGAGTAATACCTGTGAGCAGCGCTAGTAAAACTAGAGCTGTGTAACATTGTCAGTACATAATAGATTTGAATAGCTGTAATGTTTGCTGCTTCATTTTCAGAGGTGACGCATATGAACATGTGGGATGAATGAATGACTGCTGAATTTTACAAACTGAATGTTCATTCATTCATTTTCTAAGTCTCTTTACCCTAATTAGTGTCACGGGGAGGCTGGCGCCTATCTCAGGTGAAGGCGGGGTACACCCTGAACAGCTCACCAGGCCATTGCAGGGTCCACACATATACAACCATTCACACTCACACCAAGGGGCAGTTTGAAATCGCCAATCAGCCTACTGTGCATGTTTTTGGACTGTGGGAGGAAACCGGAGTACCTGGAGGAAACCCATGCAAGCACAGGGAGAACATGCAAACTCCAGTGGGTAGAAAATTTTATTAAATCAAAATTTTAATTAAAACAACAGTTGAGATCTTTCACAAGAGGGGAATGCCAAATTTTACATTACAGTACTACATTTACAGTAGTAAAAGTGACAGCATGACAGCATGAGCTTGTCTTCCCAGAGTGAAGTGTATTAAGGAGTCATATTAAACCACTACACAATCATCATCTAGATTTAGCCATTCGAGTATTTTATACACTTTTATCTGCTGTGCTCGGTAATCATTGATTCACCACATGTAATTCCTCTCTGCTCAGATACACCAAATACAGATATAGTGAGCAGAACATTTGCAGCTTGTCCTTAAGCCATTAAGTAGATGCTTTTACTTTGCTTCCTTTTCATGTGATCAGTGTGTCTATATTGGGGTATGGTTGCTGTAGCACACGATTTGTGTATTAGCTTTGGGCCCACCCTAGCCAAAGGATCACTGTCTGATATGCAACCACCTGTAATTATATTCTTTAGCCACAACCAACTTCCTCTGGTGCATTTCCTAGTGCAGGAAAAAAAAAATGAAATGGACCACAGACTAGTATGCCAACAACCAAAAATACTCTAGCACTCAGGAAAATGTTTAAATGAAAGTTGCCCTTGTTGTTACAGCTGGAATACTTATCCCCGCAACGTTGTGAAAAATGGAACGATTGATCTTGAACCCTTTTGAACACTTGATTTAGATCAGAGGTGACCAACTGTGGTCCTGGAGGGACAGAGTCCAACAGAGTTTGGTGATTTCCCTCCTCAAAGACACCTGATTCAACTCACCACTTAATTACCAGGCTGAGGAGGTGTCTGTGAGCGAAATGGCCTAACTACACAGGAATACAGCGTCTCCTGAGTTAGATAGATGTATGTCAGATGGCCTGGTTTATGGCACTGTCGATGTCAATCTTATAGATGCATACTAATACTAATACCATGATGATAGAAAGCTGCTGAAAGAAAAAATTTACATAAAATTGTAATGTGTACACAATTGTAGAGATGCTACTTGGGGTTTACTATTTTATTGAACTTCTGCCACAGCTTGTAATCATTTACATTTATGGTATTTGAAAGATGCTCCTAACTTATATTTTTATGAGCAGTTGAGAGTTAAGGGCCTTGCTCAAGGGCCCAACAATGGCAGCTTTGTGGTAATGGGACTTGAAACTCCCGAATTTCTGATCTGTAACTCAGAGCCTTAACCACTGAGCCACTACTCATACACTGTCTTATAATTTTATCAGGTAACCCAACAATATGAGTGCACTGTCTAGATATTAAGGATTGCTGTTTAGTCTATTCATAGAAAGGGATACTGAGCCACAAGTGACCAGATATACTTTGCGTGGTGGAAAGTTTTATGCACAGCCATGACAGTAACATGGATATGGAAAGTTGGAGTGTTCACTGAGGCTAATTTGTATAGTATTAGCATCAGTATGGAATTATTTTTATATGTATGTGCACTTTATTTATTTATTTATTTTTGTCTATTCCTGGGGCCTTTTCCCCATTTTTCTCTCCATTTTGGATACCTACCAGTTCCCACCCACCAGTCAACTCATTCCAATCATACAAGAGTTAGCAAGCAGGGATGGTGAATGCCACATGCATGATAAGTGAGGCCAGCGAAACATAGCTTTTCAAATCGCTTTACAGTGGCTTGCAAAAGTGAACTTTTCCACATTTTGTCACATTACAACCCCAAACATAATTCTATATTACTGGGATTCTCCATCCATTTTTCCATCAACTCTGACCAGCTTCCCGGTTCCTGCTGAAGAAAAGCATCCCCACAGCATGATGCTGCCACCACCATGTTTCACGATGTTGATGGTGTTAGTTAATGTTTTGCATTTGCTTGGACAATTTGCCATCAAGCATAAAACAATGAATTCTGAATTATAACAGTAAAAGAACAGTGGCAAGACAAATGCCCATGAAGTGGGTCATGCAGCAAGTCAACAACATGTGTTGTTCTGCCAAAGAATTGGTAAAGAAGAATAAACATAAGGTTTTGGTATAGCCAAGTGAAAGTGCTTCCAATAGAATCCCAAAGTTGAAGCAGTTCTGTATCGAGGAATGGGCTAATAATCCTTCAAGCTGATGTGCGGGACTAATCAACTGTTAACAGAAATGTGCAGTTGCAGTTATTGCAGCACAAGTGGGTTTGAAAGAAAAGGTTCAAGTACTTTTGCTACACACCGATATGTAATATTGAATACTTTTTCTAAATAAATAAAGAACCACTTATAATATTTAAAATGTATGTAATTTTAGGATCTATGTGAATGTCTGATGATGTCTTCGGTATATTTGTACAGAAGTTGAAGAAATTCTAAAGGGTTCACAAACTTTCATGCACCACTGTATATCAAGAACATACACTGTCAGTAATGAGTTTTGTAACTTTGTAATGAGTTTTGTCTGTAGTGAGAAAAAGGAATAAATGTTAAGCCTATTAGAAGGTAGTAAGGCCTATATAATATGTTTTCACTGAAAAATCACCAACTGATACACTTAAGGCATGCAGTAACGGTGGGATCAAATACGTTTTAACCATTAGTAGTACATGGGTTTTTCTGTATTGGAATTATTAATTAATATATATTATTATTGAGCAGTGATTTATGACCTCAAGCAATGGCAGTGTATACACAGGATAACCCAAACAAACCTACCACATTTCAAAAGTAAATAAAAAATGGTGGATGATAATGAAATTATTATTTGCACACATGAAATTTCATTCAATACAGTTTTTATTTATCATTATTTCCACACATGAAACTTCAGGCAGGAGAGGCGGCTAAGGTCTGTTGGTAGCCCAACCCCAACATGGCGTGGTCGGGAGCACACAGCAAGATGGAGCAAGGTGGAAACTCGTTGGACGTTTCTGGATCAGGTGGTCTCGTTGACAGGTGATGTTTGATGGCCGGCTTGTTCCCCTGAGCTCGCCCCTTGTGATTTTTTCTGGGCTATTACCTTAAATCATAAGTGTATACTCATCAACCCCAAACACGTGAAGCCCTTAAGACCTGACTCACATGTAAGCAATCACGTCCGAATGGACAAACATATTTTATTTCGAAGGTAATTGAATATATTTTAACTGGAACTGGCATATTTTCGGAGGTAGTCGGTCGAATTTGAGGTAAATGGTCCGTATTCGTGGTCTTGGAGAAACTTTCCGGACATGCAGTTCGGTCCTTTTCGCTCGTTTTCAAACGGCTCAAGCAACCATTTCTTGCACACATCACGCGAATCCGCCCCATTTTGCAAAGAAAAACCTGTGAAATGATGATGTCATGCAAATCTGCCCCTTTTTACAAAGAAAAACCCGCGAAATGATGCACAGGTCACGCGAATCACCCCCTTAAAGAGGCGGCCGGTGGAACAGGCTACTGGAGTTCTAAAGAAAAAACCTCCTACATGCAACGCTATGATCCCGATTCTTTGGGATGTATTACAGGGAACATATGGGAAATACATATAGGCTATGCAGTAATCGTGGGGCCGGTGGCGCAGTGGTTAGGGTGCTGGGCTCATGATCAGGAGGTCATGGGTTCGAATCCCCTGTTAGACCCCCACCGTGCTAAGACCCCTGGGCAAGGTCTTAACCACAAGTGTGCCTCTGTCAAACTCCAGCAGTATAACTGGGTACCAGTAAAAAAATACTGGGAAGGTAACCTGTGATGGATTAGCATCCCATCCAGGAGGAATTGAACTCCCAGTCGCTTCACGCTACAGAAACCGGGAATAAGCACCGGCCTGATGAGCCACTAGCTCGGGTGTAAAAGCCCACAGACTTTACTTTACTATGCGGTAATCTTTTGCTGTATTTTTTATTCACTTTTTTCCGGAATCACTAATTCAACTTGGATTTCCCACATAATCTCTTATCAGTGCGAGTTTGAAAACTGACCTAGTCTGTTATGCGCGTCCAAAATTGATTATAAATCCCCAGGTTTAATTATTAAAAACCCCTAACAGGTAATTATGCTCCGATCTGACATGGAATGAATGCATCGCGGAGGAAGCCACAGGTTTTTACGTGCAGCTCTGCGCTCCACTATCTCACACACACGTCCGCGTTTTAGCTTCAAACCAATAGTGCAGGGCTGAAATAGCGGCTGTCCCATAATTCAAAGCTGAACAGCTCATGCTGGAATACATAGCCATCAACCGGACCCACTGCAGACAAGATAATCAAATAGAGGTTACATGTAAAATATACAGAGAAAAAAGCATAAAAAGTCATCAAGAAAGAAAGCATGACACACAGCAAGTGCAGCGTCACGGATCCTCAATGATAATCTATATTCGAAGATATTCGAAGGTTTTCGAAAAGACTGCGCATTTGTTCGGCAAGCCGAAACAAAAAACAACCGGGGAAAAAAAGTTGCACTCATTCTCACTATTTAGCGGCTATATCGCTTACATGTGAGTCAGCCTTAAGGTTTCTGTTGAGCTGGAGGTAGCTGCTGTTCCACCTGATATGACCCGCCAAGCCATGGCAGCCTTTAGAAATCGCCTCCAAGTGGGCATAGACAATGCTGGCCACCGTCTGGAGTTTGTCATCTTAAAAACATGATGTACTGAAAAACTATGCAAATAATATTTTGATTATGTTTAACAATTGATTTTTTTTAGTTTTGATATGTGGGAGGTTTTATTGGGGCACCCTGTACTTTTTATTACATAAAAAAAAATCCTTGTAACAGAATGTGTGGTGCTAATGATCTGAGATGTCTGTAATAATATTTTTAAAACTGCCAAAAAACCTGCCATGAATAAAATAAGAGAATGAATGAAAAACAGAAAAGCAAGAGAGAATAATAAAATAAAATTTAAAAACAATTGTAAAAAAAAAAAAAAAAAAAAAAAAAGAAAAGAAAGAAAACAATAATGTGATATAAATATTCAGGCATTTAAATTTCATAATAAAAAAAAGCGGAAGTCATCGGTCCGCTCGTGCCGAGAAGCCAGAAAACGTCACTTCCGCTACCACGAGCACGCGCATTGTAGACTTTAATTTTGAAACGCGCTGCTGGATGCTGCGTTCTTCACTGTTCTGTTGGTAGAAGCGTGCTGGGTTTAAACTCCCTGATGGATGAAATATGTGTGGATAGGTTGAGTTTGGAGCATCTGTCCTATGTACAGGGTGTAACGAAGGCTTTGAGGGATGAGCAGTTCAGGTGCGAAAAGATTATTATTGAGATTAAAATGCGAAAGTGAGCCTCCATTTCCAGCTAAATCCACTTACAGCTAATTTAGCTAATGTCAGTGCTTTGGGACAAACTGTACCACGTGGTAGAGTGGCTTTAGTTCATTTTAGTAATGATTTATATGTTTAATGTCTTAGACATATTTTTGTGGTGAATCCTTAAAATGTAAGTAACTCTATCTTCAGGGAAAATATACAGTGCTTATTATGGTGTCCTGGTATGTCATACATTTAATAAAAATATTATTCAGTCTAACTTTAAACAGGGGACAAAACAAAACTTACCTCTGGCAGTGTTATAGAGCAGTTCTAGTTATTGATTTTAAAACAAACATATTTTATTTACAGTCAGTCATCAAACTTTGACGCCCCACAGTGATTTGACCCCTCCAATTATTCATTTTCATTCATCGTCATTCGTTTTCAAACAAAAAGTTTATTATTTTTCAAAATGAAAATATCTACAAAAGATCTGAAGCTGATTTTTCATCACTACAAAAAAAAAAAAGTTGTTTTGTAAGTCATTATTATGAGAAGCTAAGTCGTAAAGCAGAGACTTTATGCGATGGTAAGTCATAAGTATGATTTATCTCATAATTATGACTTGGCTGTCTTATAATTACAACTTAGCATGAATTACTAACTCATAATCATGACTTGGCATCTCATAAGTATGATGTAGTTATGACTTACAAACTGATTTATTTTTTTTTCCTAGTGGTGAAATAAGTACACTTCAGGAGGTTACTCAATTGTACAGTGAATATCGTAACATAGAACCTCACTCCTCACAGGAAAAATGGGTCGGTTCCGTATGTAACTGGCGTGGACACTACCGGTTATGCACGGAACTGTAATTTGATGTGTAGCTCTCAGTCCACAAAGTAAGAAAAACATAGGGATTTCTTATTTGAATATAAATTTAAATAAAAGATCTTTATTGTAAGCTCTACTATTTGTACTTTGAGTTGATATTCGGTGATAGCATGGCATGAAACATAAGTAACAAAAAATGTCACAATTTTCCTCCACACATTGCAACCAATTTTCCCAAACAATTGCAACCAATTGCTGTTTTAATTCTTTATAATTTTTGGAAAATATTAGGTCAAAATATGAATCATTAAATTTGACCCAGTTTTAAAGAATGACCCACCCATATAATTATATATATATATATATATATATATATATATATATATATATATATATATATATAGCGTGTGTGTGTGGGTATGGAGAGAGCGCG
>JBCNYH010000024.1:12922603-12933739 GCA_039654325.1 Tandanus tandanus
CGCGTGCGCACGTGAAATTTTCTCGTGCACACGCGATAGTTTCTCGGGCGCACGAGAAACCTAACCTTTATTTTATTTTTTTTTTACCCATGTCCCTTTAGGGGCTCCGTACAGATTTATTTTTGACTTACAAAGGAGGAAAATAAGCAATTTCATTGTTTTCTATATTGTATTTGTGATTTCTGATAACACAAATGGCCCATCAATTTCTGTTTCTGACACAGAAATAAAATAAGCAAATATACATGGACTGCATTCTTTTTTTTATTTTATTAATCGGTTAATAACCCTACACAGAAAGGGTTAACTATCAGACACGACATACCAGATTTGTCCTCAAAGCAAACTCACCTGATTCTTCTGCCTGTTCCTGACCGAGTTTAATTAACATTTTTAGATTTGTTATCCCTGATTGTTATTAAACTATTTATAGCGCACATCTGTCTCCGCCATCAATCTGACATGGTGACTTAGGGCCTGCATATCATTGTAAATTTTTTTTGCCTATAACATACTTTGATATCTCTACTTTAAGAAAGCATAAAAATATTTTACCAAAATGATACCAAAGTTATTTAGTTTACATGGTAGTAAAATTAGTCAGGCTATTTAAAAACTGCAACCATACTAGTGGGATTTTGTCATGCAATAAACATGCTTTTATCAAGTTGTTGGATAATGTTGTTGTGCATTAGATGTTATGAGTCTGTTGGAAGTTTTACACCTGAGCCTACTGGCTCATTAGAGCCGGAGCTTATCCCGGTTTCTGTAGCATGAAACAACTTTCATGTTTTCACTTCTAACTCCTCCTGGATGAGATGCTAGTTCATCGCAGGTTACCCTCCCAGTATTTTTACTAGGTACCCATTTATATTGCTGGGTGGACAGAGGCACACTTGTGGTTAAGACCTTGCCCAGGGGTCTCAGCACGGTAGGGATCCTATGGGAATTCAAACCCACGACCTCCCAATCATGAACCCAGTACTTTAACCACTACACCACCAGCCCCTGCATTAGATATAAGTCTTATCAATTTAAGCCTTGCTGTCCATTGAAAAAAAAAAATGTCTGTGATTGTCCTGCTCTGCAATCAGAATTTGAGGTTTTTAAGTGCAGTATTCTGTTTTTGCTTTTGGGGTGGCCTGAAAAAAAGAGTTATATCAAGAGAAACATATATCAGATCAGGAACGTCTCCAATTTTTAGAACTAAAATGTCATCATATGAAAACTTTTTATGCCAGAACACATATGCTTATATAGTTGTGGTCAACATGGACATGAAAGTCATGGCAATCTTATCCTGCTAGTGGTCTCTTTGAACTATTATTTTTCGGAAGCAGAATGATTGTATATCATGCATGTTTAATGGGGGGGACAAATTTTGCTGCACAGTTTTACTTATAATTTCTAAATTTAGCTCAGGGTCACAACTATTCAAACGGTCAAATATAAAGATACAGCATGCCTAATATTTGGTTTAATGTCAGTAGCAAATTTTGTCTTGTCCAGAAGCTTTTTAACTATCAACAAGCTTCTGGCAGAATTTTGCTTGGATAGTTCTCTGCTCTTCTTGAGAGAGTTCAAATAAAATGGTTGGCTTCCTAGCACAAATCTGACTTAAGCACAGTCCACATATTTTTGAGGGTTGAGGTAAGGACGGAATGGAACACCATTCCAAAAGATAAATGTTAGCCTGTTTTATCCATTCCACAACCAGCTTTGATGTGTATTTGGGGTCACTGCCCTGTTGGGCCCAATTGTGTCCAAGTTTCTTGTGGTTTGAGGTTATGCTGAAGAATTCTGAGGTAATCCTCGTCATTATTCCATCCACTTTGTGCAATGCACCAGATGCACTGCTAGAAAAGCAGCCCCAGACCATGATGCTACCACCATCATGTTAGACAGTTGGTACAGTGGCGATGGGGTTGAATGCTTCACCTTTACTCTTAAAGCATACCTCTGGTCATTCGGGCCAGAAGGCTTTTTCTTTGTTCATATTGTCATCTGCAAACTTAAAGTGAAATCAAAGGCAAGCCTTCCAAACTCTCCTGTTATTCATGAACATATGTATGTTTTCATCGTCAGGTGGTTTTTACTTACATTTACTTACACTTCATCCGAATGAATTTCCTGTAATGCGAGGGTGGGAATCTTCTTTCAGACCTTCTTCTTTTTTGGGAAAGCGGCTACACCTAATAACTTAAACTGAAGTTATACTGATAGTACCATGACATTCATGTCTTTAAGTGTATGTAAACATCTAACAACAACAGTATGTCTCTGACGTATTGCACTACATAACTCCTAACTTTTGTTTTCACAAATTCAAGTATGGTTGAAATATCAGACTGTCTCAGGTTAATCTGTACATGTAAAGGAAAGACAAACACTGTAAAACCTTTAAGGGTTACCCCAAATCTGGAAACCAAAGAATTCTTTATGGTGCTCAGTTTGCGTGCGTGTGTGGATATGGATTTGTGTTTTATAGTACAGCTAGATCAGAAAGCTTTTTGTTTTGTTTGTTTTATTGCAATTGTTATCTTAATCGCAATATCAAGAATCAAATCGTAGAGTAAGTCCAACTTTAGTTTTAAAGCCTTTATATAAGCTATTCGTCAGATTCTGTGGTTATTCAAATGCCCCTGACTGGAAAGAGTCTATTTCTGGACAGTTTGTCTCATTCAGAAAGCACATAAAGCAGTCGTCTCTCTGTATGCCACTGCTGGGAACTTACTCCACCACCAGGTCACACTCCATTACAGCTATACGCTACATTGTACGCAGTTAGAGACACGGGAGATGACAGTACATGATTTATCTCTGCATTTGCTTTCTCTTAGGATTTTTATTTCCTCGCTTAGTAATTCTGTCATCCGGTACATTCCCATATAATCACAAGGACGGTGTACCAAAAATAAAATGGTACTCGGTTATCATGCATATTATTAAAGCTGGAACTAGATTTCATAAATAAGAGTGTATGCGCTTACCCCTTATACTTTTTCACCTTAAGCATGTAACCTCATTACCTTTATACAATAGAATTTAAGGTGGGGTTTTTTCTGGCTTTCTCATACATAAATACAAAATGATCTTTCCTCATACTATTTTCTACCTATTGTTCACCCTGTCTTAATATCTTGTGTTTATTAGAGCTCCTGAAGGAAGTGCATTTTCTAGGGAAGGCCAGTAAAAACGTGTTCAGTGCAGCACAGGATTTCTCTCTCACACCATCAGACAAAGCGGGCACACACCCCGCCCTCAGTTTTAAAGCGCACCTTATCCGGCTGGTTGGAAACCTGTGCCATGGACACACAGCCAACAAGAACAAGGTATGACTCTAGCAAGCCACACAAATGCAGCAGAAAAGATAAGCATACATAAGCATAAATCAAATTTGTTAATTGTTCAGTCATAAGACGTATTACTTTAACTGAATAAATAGAGGGCACTATATTGAAATGACCAGTATATTAACTAGAGGATTCTAGACAAAATCCCTTGATGAAGAAAAACTTTTAAATTTAAATTCCAAATCTTTTTCAGGGATCTGATTTATGGACACATTATTGTCGGTTTTTTTTTTTTTTTTTTTGGTTGTTTTGTTTTTTTAAAGAACAGTTGGTCAATAACCAGAAATCCTTCAACACTTAGTGTTTGTGCTTTAGATTTATTACGGAAACTAGTAAACACACTACTTGCGGTTTGCATCCATACTGACTATTAACTACTTGGGTTTTTTTTTTTTTTTGTTGTTGTTGTTTTGTTTTTTTGTTGTTGTTTTTAAGGGGGGGTTTGGGGTTGGGTTTTTTGTTTTTGTGTGTGTGTCAGTGAAGTCTCTCTCCTTGAAAACTAATCTGGGAATTAGCATGAACGAATAAAAGCTCCAGGACCAATCTGAATCTCTTTACTTGTATCATCTCTTCTGCCCCTCCCCAAGCTGATTTTCACTTTGTTCCGCCTCTCTCTTTTTAATGAATTCCTTTGTGAGTACCCTCCTGCGATGGCAGCAATTGCACCCTTTCAGATCTCTCCCATTCAGTCAGCTAAGAGCAGAGACTTGCACCAGTCCTGTTAAATGGGGTCAAGGCACACAAGTAAAGGGTCAAAGGCCAAAAAACAATAGCAAGACATCCCAAGATTGTGGTTGCACTGATTGACCATGTAATCCTTTGCTTGTTAAGGCTGCCACTCACCGCTGCGTTCTCATGGGTTTCCCTGCTTGGAGCATATTGCATCTGTGCCAGCACAAAGACATACCGAATTTAATTGCCTTGTTAGAGTTTTGTTCTTGGAAGTTGTTTATTTCCCCCACTTTCCCACCTAGCTTTTTCTTTAACAAAAAGAACAGGTGTGTAGTAGCATTTTTTTATTCTGTATTTTTCCCTCTACCAAGATAATTGGATGATGTTGAACACTTTTTAAATAATGGGTTTTTTTCACTATTCTCCCAATTTAATTGTTACTACTCAGTTGTTTAATACACAATAGTCCATAGCGACTTGCTTAAGGGCCTAACCGTGGCAGCATTGTGCTATTGGTGATTGAACACCTGACCTTCGGATCAGTAACCCAGGGCCTTAACCACTGAGCCACTTGTTTTCTGATTCTGCTTCCATGTTGACAGAAGGATTTTTTGTATCTGCACAATGAGGAAAAACATGCAGACAGTTTAGTTCAGTGCAGCAATAAGATTCCACATGTCTGTCTTGTTGAAATATATCAAGAAAAAAAACATTCAAATGTGTATTTTAGAGTCCTCTTACAATCAAATCAATCAAAGAAATTGCATTTTGCCTCTGTGGTAAATCACCATATACAGGTTTATTGAAAATATCTTGCCATACTAGACACTCTACATATGTAATTGAGCTATAACCTGCTTAATTATTAAATCGTATATATTTGTTTTCTTGAGATGAGAGCACAAATTATCCAAAAATTATAGATGCTTCTGAATCTTGTTTTCCTTTTTCAGAACAGCTAACAATGTTATCCTGTATGGCTTATGATGCCCCCAGCTGACAGTACAGCTGTATCTGGATGTATCTTCAGGTGTTAAATGTCCTTACTGTTATTTTAATTTGTCTCCTTAGGTCAGAGAACTTGACGGTATAGCACTGATCCTGGACAACTGCAATATAGACAGTAACAATCCCTGTATCCTTGGTCATGACTCATCCTGCATCCCCGTTTCTTTGCGTCGCTTTGGTGATGGCTCTATTCCGGTTTAACAGCCAGCTGTGCACAGAATAACTCATAGAAAAAGTCCCTTAGCTTCCACAACTAATGGTTGGTTTACCACACCACAAGATGGGAAATGGCTGATTGCTTTATTAGGGTTAATGTGTAGATGTTGTTGGCTGAGGCTCATGACCAGTGTCATGTACCATAGTTTTAAGGTACTCCACCTAACTGAATGAACAATATACTCTGGTGAGAAGATGCTTGCCAGCCCCAATTCTGTGATTGTTTTACGGAACCTCACATATCAGCCTCCTTTGATTGAAATATTTTAGACTCTTAAGGAACTATACTCTTTTAGAGAATAATTATATTTGAAGGGATGAAAGCCACAGTGGTCTAACCCGTAAATATAAAGCTTTTCCTTTCGGCTCAGCTTGCTCTTCACTATAACAGACCGGAGCAATGCCCTCATTACTGTCTACGCTGCACCAATTCATCTGTCTATCACCCACTCCATTCTCCTGTCACTCATGAACATGAGCCCAAGATACTTGAACTCCTCATGATGGCCTCAGATTTGGAAGAACCATCTCAGCTGTGAACCACTCCAGTACACGCTGAAGGTCATGTTCTCAAGAAGCCACCAGAACCACATCATCTCCAAAGAACTGAGATGCAATCCTGAGGTTCCCAAACCGTACACCCTCCTCTCCATGACTACACATTAAATACCACAAACGGTTGAAATTCCATGTCCTTGGAGCCAGTTTGTGACACCAGGCATCGGCACGCCTCAAAAGCTCATAGTGACAAAACGAATGAGATCGCAGTCGGCTGAAATTAGTTTTCTTTGAAAAATGTGTGGGTTCAGCCTTAGAGAGAGGTGAGAAGCTCAGACAAATTCAGGGGGAGGCTTGGGGTAGAGCTGCTGCTCCTCCGCATCAAAAGGAGTGAGCTGAGGTAGTTCGGGCATCTGATTAGGATGCCTCCTGGTCACTTCACTTTAAAGGTTATTTCAGTCACATCAAACTGGGAGGAGGCCCGGGGGCAGACACAGAACTCGCTGAACAGATTATACCGTCTGGCCAAGGAATTCATCAGGATTCCCTAGCAGGAGCTGGATATTGTCGCCAGGATAGGGTATACCTGGGTTTTCCCCTGAACCTGTCGACTCTGCAACCCGACCTCGGATAAGCAGCAGAAAATGGATGGATGTTTCCATGTATTATATACTAAAAAACGATTATTTGACTCAAGCTAAGTGGATATTGCTGGAAAGTCCCCTTGATGTTTCGTTGAATGGCTACCTTGGGGGAGTCTCAGTGTGGTGTTCTGTGGGGTTTGTGCAACTGGGTAGTAAACACATCAGCAAATACTCCCAACAACATGGCAACCTGTGCTGTCTGCGATGGCATGAAGTGGTCTCCACAGAGGACTAAGGACATTTGAGACAATTTTTTTTACTTGCCTCTGGACCCAGGTCTTCCCTCTCAGGAACTATTATAGCCTGAGACACAGGTACCTCCTTTGTCCATGGTTTTAGGGGATTGAGGTGGTATATTTCAAGTGCTCTGCCTCTGTTCATTTGCCTGCCCTCATAGTTGAATTCTCAGACTCACTGTGTGACCCCAAACGGTCTGCCACTCCACAAGTACCTTGACATGGGTAGAAAAAGAAGCACTTTATCTCGTAGAGCAAATTTCCTTAGCCAAGTGCTGCACTTTTTATATAGCAGAGATAATCATTAGCATAGAGATCATTCTTGTGCCTGCATCAAATTCTCGTGTGTTAGGTGAAAACTCATTGAATTAAATTAGGTCAAAAACACATTGAATTAAATTTTTACATTTCATTAGACATGGAAGTTCTCCTTCCCAATATTCCCTATTGACATCTAAGATACAGCTGTGCTTAACCTGGCATACAGTATCTTGACTTGGGGAAAATCCCATGAAGGCTTGCAATTTTGGGATTTGTTTTAGAATCTCAACTTGGGAAATATTGTGGAAAAGTGCCCCAGCAACACTGTGTGGAATTAGCACTGTTCCTAGGTGATACATTCCATAATCAGGTAGGATTAATATGAAACTGTACTCTGCAGAAGTCCAATCTAATATCTTGCATAATCCGGTAGGATTAATACAAAGCAATGTCCTCTTGCAGTCCAATATAATGGCCCAACAAGATCCACAATACATTTTTTCAAAGATGTTTTTCAATGCTGCCCACCCATGGGATAAAGACCCACATTGAACAGAAGTTACCTGTCACCCTTCAGGGCCAAAAACTGGGCAAAGCTGATGCAGATGGCCCTGTGCCCTCACAGCCAATGCTGCACTGGAATCCCCTGTGCATGCCCCTACTTTCATGCCCCTAGTTCCAGAGAAAGAGCAGGGTGCCTGCCTGCCACTGGAAATCCTGGCATATGATCCTCAGCCATGTTGTACCATTGACCTTGTTCAGCAACTCTGGGCCGTGGCACTGGGCCCACTCTGCACTACGTAGCCAGACGATGAACTGCTCCAGTAGAACCACATTGATCACATTCTCGCCATCACACTCCTCTATTAGCAAGCTCTGCTGGCAGGTGTCTCGGAGCTGCTGTGTGAATGAGTGACCTAATTCTACAAAGGCCAGCATCCATAACTGCTGCCGGTGTTGTTCTAAGCTGCAGTTGAACCGGAATCGATCCAGAATGGCTTTGTGCTTCACTTAGCGGTGGACACCTGCTGGGCTGCGAGCTGGGCTTCCCCTGATAAGAGCGGTAGCAGCTGAAGCACCCATTTATCTTCCAGCCAACCCCTTGCTTCCACCTCTCGCTCAGACATGTTGACAAATGTTTATGGGCTGAGGGCTTCCTAGAGAGATCTAGAGCCAAGTGCTTGTTGCTGGTGGAGGTTGGTGAGGGCACGCTCAGCCAGAGGTGAGGACTTCATCTCATTACTTCACTTCAGTGTCCCACGTTTTAGTGCCGAGTGAAAATGTAGACAGCCAGGCTGTTTTACTTGTGTTTATTCACTTTTCAGCGGCTTTAATTGTTAGCCGGTATCACCCTGACACACACAGAGATATTTAAACACGAGCATTACACTCTCTTCCCTTAATGCCTTTCTCGGTTCACTGCAACACAGAATACACTCTTACAGGTGTAACCCCTTTAAAACTCATCTCCCTGGATTCTCTATCCGTTCACAAACCAACACTCTATCCCACTTCACGGTTGCATTCGAAATGGCATACTGTTCACGGAAAACATGGCATACTATCTACACAATACAAAAATGCAATGTCTTTATGCAGTTTATGAACACCATAAGTTTCCAAATGCCAAACTTCTTAGGTCAAGGGTGCAGACAGCTGTCTACATGGAGTGTTGTATTCCAAAATGCTACACTGCCATTTTGTTGTCATAATAAAAGCTGAAAAACTGTTGTCAAGCAGCAACATAACAATATCATGATAATACTGCTTTGTTTTTATCAAAATTTTGCAGGTAGCCAAAATATTTATCTTAATTTATTGCTAACATAAATATGCAATGTTATATTACTGAAAGCATGTTGGTCTTTGAAAATTGTAGTATTTACAATAAAATGGAATGTTAATTAGAAGTATATTAAACTGTTAGCTTTAAAAGAAATTTTATCATGCATCACATAGCACGTTTATTTGTTTTTTTAATGAATGATAGAGATACAAGATGTATGAAAAGTATGTTTGATCATGTACTTCTCCTTGACCATTGCTCCAGTCATAAGCCAATGGGCTGTTTTTGCCATCCGGAATATTCTGGAGAACAGTGTGGAAAATCAGAAACTGGTGCAGGGATTGAGGAGGCAGGGCGTAGCAGATGACTCCATACTCAGAGAGTTGGGCTTCTGTGTGCAAGAGAGAGACGGCAACCTGCTCCTCAGACCTCTCAAAAAGGAGGAAGTGCAAAGAGACCACTAAACCTTAAGGTCTCATCTCATCCACTCCTCTGCACTCAACATCACATTCTGGAGACAGCGATAGACACCCATGGGGGCTGTTGTGGGCATTTTAGTATCCAATCAGTATTGAGAACACAGGGGGGCAGGGAAGCAGAGAGGGGGGTACTTTGCTTTGTACTCTTTGCAAAAGAGGAACGCCAAGGGGTTTTTCGGCAGGGACTCATGCTGATGCCTGTGATGCATTTAGTGGCCTTTGATTCCAGCTCCCAGTGAATAGGATTCAAATCCTCTGAAACAAGGAGACCCATGTCTTCCTGGCTTTTCAGCCACCAAAGAAACTCTAGTGACCAGTGGGGAATGGAGGTTAATCTCTAATCCAGTGAGTTTTGTGGAGACCTGGGGCCCCTTGATCCGTTCACATGAGGGATTCCTCTCAATAGCCGTGGGATTTGGGTCCCCACTTTTTGTGTTTTGTTTTGTTTTGTGTTGGTTTTTGGCTATGTTTTCTGCTTTGGGAGTTTCACATACAAGCCCACACAGGTACTGGTTTACTCTTTAGAGTTAAATGAATACTCACTTATCTTACAGTTTAGAATTTATTGCAGATGAATGGGCCTTTACTCAAGTTGCAGTTTACAAGAATCTGTTTTCACACAACATTAGGTCTTTCTCTAGCAGTACATCTACACTGAACAGTTGTGATTTGTCAACTGCCTGATCATCTTAATTTTTTGATTCTGTTTGCCCATCATGTTCTCATACATAGACCAAAGTCTGCTTTGGCCACAGCACATTGCACTAAGGTATATTAGACCAGAAGTATTATCTCGCAGGATGGCATGACACCTCGTATCCTGCTCACTGTAGCATTGTGAGATGAGCATTCCTGACACCTGCATAATACCCGGCTGCAGAGGCCTCTCCTCACCCCACTGCACCCTGTTTGCTCTGCCTCATATTTTTTAATGACAAAATGTTTGTGTGAAACAATTGAGGTTGACTTTTCTCCCAATCCAGCCTATAGTGTTGGGAGCTTATGCGGTTCCGGTAGCCACCGGTTCAGACGGCTAACAAAACACGACAGCTTTACTTCTGCTCCGCTGGCTGCCTGTAATGCTTTTCACACAGGAAAAGAGCGCTGAGCGAGGGAATGAGGCAGCGTGGACAGCTATTCAAATGCTTGCTGGGTAGGACTGGATAGAGAGGAGGGTCCTGCCACGCCAGCAACAATCACACATCACTCAACTGCTCTCAATTTGAAAAATGCTACATGAACATGAAGTTGGTCTGGTTTAATATTTTAATACTGTAACAATGATTTCTTCTTTTGTTTTGTGCCACATAGTGAACAGTCTTAAACAACAATATTCACTGAAATGAATTCATTTATTAACCTAATTAATTGCTGAAATACTACACATACAACCAGGCTACAAAAGAATGAGATGGATTTATGTCATAGAATTTTTTTAAATGGGTTACTGTGGAAAAAAAATAAACAGTGTACATAATTAATTTCTGGACACAACTCAGCATAATTAATGGTTCAAATCATAAAGAAACAATGATAATATATAATAAGGAAAATAGCAATAATTACTCTTTTTCTGAATATACATGATATAAAGTGCCAGATTTTCTGTGTAAAAAAATATACTTTCTCAAATTTGCCAGCCCTTAACCTTGCATAAACAATTTTGAATAAAAGAATGTTGCTACCCATGAATCTTTTCTGCCCCCAACTGTATGGTTAGGCAAATTCCATTGGCTCAGGCGGAATATAGTTGGTTTGGGGGGGTGTTTGTGCAAGCTGGGCCAATGATGTGGAATCCCATGTCTCTCGCATTTGTAAGAATATTCTGTGCATAGTTTGGTCACCCGATTACATTTCCATGAAGTGTTTTGCCAGCTCTCTTGCGCTCCAATACTTTAGTGCACACAATGAGATGATCAGACAATGCATCATTGCCACATTGTGGAGATTTCATTCAGCGCACACACACACACACACATATAT
>JBCNYH010000024.1:12985698-13007281 GCA_039654325.1 Tandanus tandanus
GTGTGTGTGTGTGTGTGTGTGTGTGTGTGTGTGTGTGTGTGTGTGTGTGTGTGTGTGTGTGTGTGTGTGTGTGCGGAACATATAAAAATTGCCAATTTTAATGACAATACCTGCCTTACCCGTGTCTTGTTTCGACTCTCGAACAGATTTAAATAGGAAGGTAAATCTTCCATTGTTTTAATTAAGAGTGCAGTACAGAGTGAGTGTAAACATATCCAGTTCTGGGACTACACTGTATTAAAAAAGTACAGATAGTGGGGTTTTAGAATTATTGAAAGCCATTTAGAAGTATTAAATGAAAGTTTTAGATCATTATTGCTATTTATATTCCAAAATCAATTTATATTACTATTGGAATAAGTGATTTATTTTATAAAAATGTCTTCCATAAAATAGTATCTTGTAAGGTAGTGCAGGTACTAAAGCATGTATATGTATGTACCAAGATTGCATTGCAGATTTTCAATTATCATGGTTTTTTTCCCTGCAGTATGAAAACATTAATTTGATTAATTTAGTGACGATATACACTTTGTTCTTAAAATCCCCATCAAACAGATCAGTGGATTATCAGAACAGTCTCGTGGATTGCCACTCAGATCTTGCTCAAACAGACCGATTTAAAATTTTCTGTTTGGGCATTTCATCAAATCAGAATCATGCTGCTATGTAGGTGACTGATTGTTGATAGGTGACATTTTGTGAAACGAATAATTCGAGCTTTTTAAAAATCATGACGATTTGATGAGTTATATGTACATTCAGAAAGTAAAGGACGATGATAAAGCCAGACTTGTCTTGAATCAACAAATCAAATCGAATGGTTTCCAAGTGCTGTGAGAATGCTGAAAACACACACACACACACACACACACACACACACACACACACACACACACACACACACACACGCACACACATTGCATTAAAAATCTGTTATTTAAATCATCCCGACTGGGGCTTCTGAGTTCTGCATGGTGTATTTGGATATCTGTGCTTTTCTTACACCTGTACTATGTTCAGTGTTTTTTTTGTTTGTTTGTTTTTTAGCTGGAAAGCGTGCTATTTGTTAGTTTGTGTTGATTAATTTTTATGGTCTGCGATCTCGAGTTTTGCTCTTAAAAGTGAAGTGTTTGTATTGTGAAAATTGAAGGACATGGTATTATTAGCTCATCTGGCTAGTGTGTCATTGGCTATCATATACATACATCAACTCAATCATTGTTTAAAGATCTTTAGTTCTCAAGCAGCACCTTTTTTTTATCTTTAATTTTGTTGACTTATGACTTAGTGTGAAAGGACATATTCAAATACCTGTAGCACTGATTTATCACTAGAATATTACAGCAGACAGGGTGCATTACTGTCTTTGTCAGTCAAGCTCAAACACCACAGCCGATCAAATCGTTCTCTGTAAAAAGTTACCACAGTGACCAGGTTCCCTTCTGCAGCTTTGGCAACTGAAAGCAGGTACATGAAAATGTGAAAATGACTCCAGCACCCCAAGGTCAAATGGGGATTAAGAGAAACGGGACTCTGGAGCAGTGCAGAGAGTGGCCTGTTCTGCATAAAAGCCCTATTGTCACAGAACACAGCTCTCTCACTCTCACATCAAGGTACAGGCAGGACTCAAGCCTTAGGAGAACAGCGCCACCTACTGGCTGCTCACCGCTCCAACCTGACACCATCTCCACCAGGCTCCATAGGGTCATATGAGCAAAGTTGTCAAACAACAGACAATGATAACCTACATTTAGCACAAATGAATACACAATGGCTGCTTTGTGAATGTATAGGACGTGCATGTTCTGGACTAATGAAAGCATTATAGGATGATATGGCACCCTTTTAAAGATGCCATGCGGGTGTGACATGACTTAGTCTCTCTATTTATATTATATACTCAGTGAATGAACCTGTGCATTTGAGGAGTGCCAGTCATACATCTAGGTCACAGGTCAGATAATGGCACAGTCACGCCATGTAGTGTTACAGTGACGTGATGGAACTGGGAGGAGAGCAAAATATGTGGGATGAAAGAAGGCTTCACATTTATCTGTTAAAAGTTCAGCACAAACAGCTCCTGTTATGCAAAACAATGTTAGACTCATGGGCAGGGAGGGGTGCTCAGCTCCACATTTAAGTCTACTCACTCCAACAGGTCTTTCAAGGACACCGAGGAGGCCTTATAATTACTCCCACCGCAGTTTGATGTGGATGGATGATTTAGCTTGAGGGATGTTGCTAATTCTCCTGCTTTATTGTAGAGGTGGTTGATTTTTGAAACGCCCTTCACCGAGGAGGTTTACATTTATAGAGCATGATTCAGAGCAGGTTACTCCTACTCTACACTGTTTAATGAAAAAAAAAAAAAAGGAAGGAAGCCTCAGAAAGAGAAAGTGTATCATGAGTAATGTAAATTTCATCCTAAATTTTTATTTTTAAAAAGTGGGTCAAAGTCAAAAGGAGAATGAAAGAATGTACTACGTTCCTTAAAATATAAATACAATGAATGTTTAAAAAAAAAAGGGGAGAAATGTGTATAAATAAAATTTGTGTTGATATGTCTTCTTATGAAAGCCAGAAAAAAGAGGGAAATAATGATTTCAAAGGGTTTTTTTCCCCTTTTTCACAGTGTTTGATTTTAACTGCATGATTTTCATGTTTTTATTTTAAGTAGTAACCTTAAAAATTCCTTAAATAATTATTTGAGAACGGTGCTATAGTCAGTAACATTTCAGTGTTGGATTTCTGTGCTTTTTCAAATGTATTTATGGCATAATATGAATAAATATGAATACTATGTATAAAATATCTGACATACGACTAAGCCCAAAACCTCTTAAGCCATGAAATGACTTGGATTTGCCTACAGAAGTACAAGCCTCTTAAAAACAGTCCCTTGATATTTTCATGTTATTTTGTTATGAAAATGACTTGAATCAGTGTTTTAGGTATAGTGGTGGTGTGTTTGTGCATTGTGTGTAGTTGTGTGTGTATGGTGAGTGTGGGTGAGTCAGTGCTGCGGTAACAGTGGGGTCTGTGGTAGTATGAGTAAGCTGCGTGTGTGTGCCTGAGGTAAACCACAATGTAGCCCACACTCTCCCTCCCACACACGACTACCTCCTTGCTCTCACCGCAGACCTCCCGATTACTCAGATATGGACCTTCACGTATGCACACCGCAGTCGTACCTGCATGCTCACAGTCCACACATGTGGAACCGCATCAATGCGCCAGAGCTCACTCAAGCCAGACAGAGGCGTGATCCGATCCTCCTCAGGCTCAGCATGCACAACTGTAAACAAGGATTTCATTAATAATAAAGGGGGCTTGAGAAACATCACACCACTCAGTGCAGCTAAAGATACAGTGAGAGAAAGCAATGTGTCAATGCCGTGTTGACTGTTTTACATGTAAATAAATTTGTTAACAATCCAATCTCTTTTTGTCTTTTTCTCTGCTCCACAGACGGACAAATTATTATTGTTGTTGTTTTGCACAGAACCACATCCCATGGAACTCCTTATGAAGCAGATCTGGGTCTTAAGGTTGTATTATTAATGTGCACCTCTTGCTTACATATGCGTTTTTTAATACCTAATCATCATTGCATCACTGATTACTCTGTATTGAATTGTGGGAATGAAGTGTATGTGTGTTGAGATATACGGACCATCAGTCCTGCGGCAGAGAGACACAGTCCTTTGGGGTGAGGTAGTAGGTTGTATAGTTTTAGGGTTGAGCCCTTACTGTCAGATAACTATACAACTTACTGTCTTTCCTGAAGTGGCCGTAATGTCATCAGTCAAGAGCTGTAGGACCAGTGACGGACATCAGCAGAGATGCAATTAAGGATTTACTGGATTTGTTGTGACAGTAGCTAAAGAAGAGTGACAGAAGAAGTTTACACCCCCATAGATTCTGGGTGGAAAATACGGAACATGTTCAGAAATGTGAGGAAAAAGAAAAATATTGGTAAAAGTTGAAATGTTGGGTGTATGATGAAAGAAGACTAGAATATGTAATATAAGGTTAAGTGAAGAAATAAATATGTTTGAAAAGAGCTTTTTGCTTTGATCTTGACCTTGAAGAATATCTGAAAAATGACATCTGAGAGGAAAGGAAGGAAAAAAGCATGGACGTACAAGTTATCAAAATAATATGCATGACATTCAGAATAGGGGTACATGAAGAAAGAGGGAAACTTTGCAACTCATATACTGTTTGACCATTTATTACATGTGGTAATGCAGCAATCTTAGTGAATTCTAACACCAAAATCTTGCTGCTATAAATTTAATGTCTTCATTTTGTCTTATTTTATCTTCAAGCAAAGACAAAATTTTTCTTTGCACTAAACTCTACAAAAAAAGAAAAGAAAGAAACATTTTGCCCTCAGATAAACAAGTGAATAATGAGACACTAAGTGAGTTTATCCAGCAGTGAAGGAACTTTTAGTATGAATTTTGTTGACAGAATCTTTTCGGAGACAGAAACGACTCGAGCAGATCTTCTTTGAGCTCTACTGATGTTTGTTCATCTGTGAGCCCAAACGAAATGTCTGAGCTGTGAAGAAACCTTTCAGTGATGTTCGGACAGGGTGAGGTAGTAGGTTGTGTGGTTTCAGGGTCGTGATTTTGCCCCATCAGGAGATAACTATACAACCTACTGCCTTCCCTGAAGGGCAGCAATACGTCACTGGATACCAACAACAAGATGGTGCCGAGCTAGTGGAGGTCTGGAGGTGGTTTTTTTTTTTTTTTAAGTAGATCTCTCAAATTTTGCAGTGTGACCTGATGAGCAACAATAAAGATTCATATATAACTACTTGTGTTGTGTCTGTTGAATTTTTCATACAAAATACCTATTTTTTGAGGAAGTTTTGTGAGGAAATTGTTAGTTTATAACCTTACTATAATCTCAAAGACTGAGATATCAGCAAAACATCCAACACTGTTTTCCAAAACATCCATTATGTAGCCCTGGAGCAGCTGGTTCTGTAACTAAAGCCATTATCCAGTGTTAAGAGAGCAGTTACATGGCTGCAGGCTGGCCAGCCTTTGACTGGTACAGAATTTATAGATGCTGGCGGGCACCTAGGGGGACACGCAGAGACTGGCACACACAAGAGAACAGACGGAGGGGCAGACAGGAAGCAATGGTGCTGACATGGGACCATGGTAACCTTGTTGCCATGGTATTGCATGATTGGGGTGTTAGGCTGATATCCGTTAATATCCTTCCCATTTACTGGTACTGGTATATACCATAGTGTTTTACAGTATTTTAACTAAACTATATGTTATTCTAATATTCCTTGCAAGTATTTCTACACCAAACCATGCAAGAACGCATGAAATTAATTCTACATAAAATTAATTATTAACTAATTCTAATAAACCATTCGTTAAATTTTGTATTGGGAAAAATGAGTACGCATACTGTGTGCTTAATAAAACCAAAAATCAAGTTTTTAAAATATTATTAAAATTGAAGACTCAGGGGTAATGTATACAGAAAGTTTGTTGGAAAATAATCTTTATTGTTTAAATAAATAAATATACCTGAATGTGTTAAAATATGGAGTTTATGCTCTTATTAAATAAGTTTTTTAAAAATATTATTTTATGATGGCATCAGATCCAGTGTAAATACAACAATAATGAACACTTTGTGAGATTTCTCTGTAATGTTACTCTGTTCAGGGATAACAGTGAATGAAAATGTTAAATGTTATGAGTGCTGATTATCTAGAACTTGTGATTTTAGAAGAAAAAAATAGATAAAAAAAAAAAAAAAGCACAGTGTAACTTAATGTTTAGGGAGTTAATAACAGATGTGACTTTAGTTAAATTACCTGAACGTAGAGAATACATGCTTGGTTTAAAGTGTTGAAACTAAATGACCACTGATAAAACACCTAAGAATATTTAACAGTTTATTGACATTAAATAATCAATCTTATCAAAAGTAAAGGGTTAAAGAGAGAGAGAGACACTTGGCTTTGAGACTCTTTTATTCAAAGTTTATAATGGATTAATCAGCAGGGGGCAGCACTGATCAGGTTTTTCCTAATAGGTGGTTGTATCATTAGTCAAACTGAGAGGATAGTGTTGCCAAAGTAACTGCTACTGAGTGAATCCCACTTTACCGTTTATTATTATTATTATTATTATTATTATTATTATTATTATTATTATTAGACACAATTAATTATTTCAATTTATTTAATAATACTTTTCAGTGATTTGCCTGCTTTCTTTGTAAACACTGAACGCTAGTTTTCCTCCTCAGTCAGTAATCGCATAGTCCAAGGTACTTCAGCGTCGCATAGCAACGGCTCCGCTGTGCTCCGCTTATTGGTTGAGCTGATGGGTTTGACCGGAAGTGACGCAGCGACGAAGAGGCTGGAAATAGGAGTGCTGAGGGGTAGTTTGGAGGAACTGGCGTATGGAGACTTCGGATTGGGCGAAATGAACTTCACTGAGGTAGTGAGGCATTTTGGTTAGCGGTGAGTTAGTGTGAGACTGTAGAAGGTTATTGAAATCATTACCAGTGCAGTTTGAGTCGAAATTGTTCTCTGCAATATAAAAACGAGAGCTAGTATCTGCAGTTCTGGTTTGTTTTGGTTTGTTTGTTTACGGAGGAAAGATGCTGTTCTGTTGTTATTCTAGTAACAATTTGTTTATATTTCAAGGCAAGTTTGCATAAGAATGTCCTTTAGGTGATATTACAGTTAAACCTTTGCCTAAGACTTCGGACGGTTGTATTAATGCATTACTGCTTTGTATGGTCTTGGTATAGATATGCACCAGACATGCAGACAGTACTTCATTTATCCTTGATTACAAATAGTTTTATTACAGACATGCAGTGCACAGCACAGGACACAGATCACAAAACACCCAGGAAAAAGTGATTGTAAAGTAAATTATTATTAGGTGACAGTCAGTAGTGGTGTGTAGTCTGTGCTTAGGCTTTTAAAAGTTGGATATTGTATAATTATCCATCTCTTAATCTATAAATAAGTAATAGTTGTAGTAGTAGTAATCACCATTGTCAAATTTATATGACACCAATGATATCATTATATTGGCTCCTACTTTTATTAGTAGTGACTGTAGTAGTAGCAGCAGAAGTACTCTAGGTCTGTCGTGTTTTATATCTTTTTTATCAGTCACTTTATTTATTATCTTTGCTGATCAATTTGAAGTGCAGGTGATAATGGAGCTCGGTGGCAATTTTTCACAGCAAGAAGGTCCTGGGATCGAGTTTGCATGTTCTCCCCATGCTTGCAATGGGTTCCTCTGGGTACTCCGGTTTCCTTCCTGTGGGCGGAACAGTGCACACATTAGGCTAACTAGTGGATGCCCCTAGGTGTGAGTGTGACTGTAAATGGTTGTGTGTGTTGGTCCTGCCATGGACTGGTGAGCTGATCAGGGTGTAACCCCACCTTTACCCAGAGTTGGCTGAGATCCCTCAGGTTGCAGCCTCCCTGTGACCCGAGTAGGATTGAGGCTCAGCGAATGAATGAATGATATTGGAACCTGAGACATTTCTAATTTTGAAGCTGCATTCACTCAGGGACCAACGAGCGACACGCGAATCACTTTGCCGCTGAACTGCACGTGAAATTGTCTATGTTATATGGTCTGTGGAACCGAACAGGAAAAGGTTTGGGGAAACTTGGTGTCTGGTAGCATCTGTAAACATACAGCGGTATCTGTAAGCTCTGATTGGTTATCGCTCAAATCATTCACGTGAAAGTTCAGCCCAATTCTGCGCCCGCCCAAGTCGTGTCACTTGAAAAAATTTCCCCTCACGTCACTCATTTTTCTGGCAATCATTGACTTTGTATGGTCTCTCGTCGCTCTCTGTGTGAATCCAGCTTTATATCCACTCACTGGCCCCAATATACATTTTGGATTTCCTAGCAATGCATATTTTTAATCAACTGTACACTTTTTGAGCATCCAGGCAATCACCCCACACCAGTTCACTTTATCCAACCTGTTTAAAACAAACCTTTTGTTTCATCTATTTTCACTTGCACTGTTTTTGAATTACTACAGGGCAGCATGGTGGCGTAGTGGTTAACACGTCTGCATCACAGCAAGAAGGTTCTGGGCTCCCAGGCCTGGTTTCTGTGTGGAGTTTGCATATTCTTTCAGTGCTTGCATGGGTTTCCTTAGGATACGCCATTTTCTTCCCACAGTCCAAAGACATTAGGCTAATTTGCTGCTCCAAAATGCCCCTAGGTGTAAGTGTGTGTTGTCCCTGTGATAGATTCTGGAGCCGTTAAGGGTATACCCCACCTTTGTCAAGAGTTGGCTGATAGGCTTCAGCCTCCCCAAGACCCTAACAGGATTAAGCGGATAAAGTGAGTGAATGAGTGAACGAATGAATGAATCACTGCAGCTGATTGTAAGATTATTATTCTTTTCTACATCACATTTTACTTCATCCTTGCTTAGTGGATGATCTGGTGATCCTGACCATGAGGTCTCCGGGATAAAGTGAGACAAGCATGTAACATTGTCCATGTTGCACTTCCATTTGTACACATGTTTTGCATACTGAAGCTGCATGGTCTGTTTTACACAGATAAAGCACTGTCTGCCCTTTCTCATTTCTCACATTAAAAACTGTGGATCAGGTAGAGTCAGAGTAGTATAATACTATATGAATATGAAGGAATGTTTAAGGACAAGCCTCTCTTGTTGTTGACATGAAGGTTCCTACATGTTTACTGGTCTTAAATATTGAGATTAAGTACGCCTTATCAGATGTGAGTGCTTCTCACTTGGCCTCTTGGATTGGTAAGGTGCCAGGAAATCTGCTCCACAGCGAGGGGTAGGAGAGTGGTGTGTGGGTTTGGACTTTGGCCCCCGTTGGGGCCAGAACATATTTATTGGCTGCTGCTGCTCTTACAAACTCATGTGGAGTGATCTGGTAAGCATTGATTTCCTTCTACTCACTCCTGGTGGTCAGGGATACCTGTGGGTCTCAGATGTACGTTTTTATACTGTAGGGATCATCAGTGAAATGTGAGCTCTTTCTTTCTTCAGGCTATATTTGTACGTGAATTTTGATTTCTTTTGTTTCTGGCATCACATATTATTGCCTTTTTGACCTTTCATCCAAGTTTTGAGTAGGTTTCTTCAGTCTGTGTCATGTGGCATCCAGTTGTGGAACATTGACTATGAGACAAGTTATTTATTTATTTATTTATTTATTTTGGTTCCCTGCAGGAAGCGGCACTGTATGTTCAGGTGTACTCATGTGTCCATGCCTGCTTGGTATGTTTTTCAGTCTGTTCTGTAGTCCTTAACTTTGCTAATAGTTAATATTTCACTTTTGATTGTTGTATCAGTGCTGTGTTGATCAGTTTTGCGCAAGTTTGTTTATTATTCTTTGGAGATAACGTCGGGCTGATATACCGGCATCAAAGAACATCCTGTATCAATAAGAAGTGTCATTTCAAAGGTGGAGCGTGCATGTAGTTTTGTTGTTGTTGTTTTTTACTGCAGGGACATTGATTGTCTTCCTCTTCCTTTGGCCCCAAAAATATTCCTCAGCTATTGTTTAGGCAAAGTAACGTGGACCTGCCGTGAGAGGAGAATGAGAGGAGAGGGGCTTAATGGAGCTTTATTACTTTCCCAGTCCTCTCTGCTCTAACCCTCAACAGCCTGTTTCCTCTTCAGCACGTAGCCTGTGCTTGGCTGCACACTGGGACTAGCACGTGTGTGTGTGTGTGTGTGTGTGTGTGTGTGTGTGTGTGTGTGTGTGTGTGCGTGTATGTGTGTGTTGTGGGTCAGTTCTTCTTCCTCTTGCTTAAGCGTGAAACAGGAGCCCTAAGCAGCTGTCTTACGCACACTGCTGATACTCGGATTGCTGGCTGTGATATGATTGCACTATGTGTTACTGTTGCAGTAATGTAATTAATTGATGTGCTGAGCTGAAGATTAGGAGCTGGAGGGTGTGGGCATATGTTTAGGTGATGTAGGATGTAGATATGTGTTACTGGCAGGTTATTTACAGTCGGCTGTTGAATAATGGAGTTATATTAGTGCTGGCTGCAGGGTGCATGCTTTTCCGCTGTTCATGACCTCCATGTACTTGGCGACAGTGTTGTGTCATAAGGCAGATGTCATATGCGTACTGCTTTGGACACAGAGTGTGATCATCTGTTGTGTTAGACTCACGAGTTCTCTCTGTCTGTAGCACCATCCAAATGACATGAAGTGTTATAGTCCTCCTTTCTTTTTTCTTTGTCATACAAGATACTACTTACCCATGTAATCATGACTACGTATCCTGTGCCCTTCCAACAAACAGTTTTATGATGCATTATTTACAGTTAATACTGCTGTCATAGTTTTTACCTGAAAGGCTCTCATCATGCATCCTCACCCATTTATAGCCCATGTTTTTGATATACACCACCCAGAGAGCAGTTAACATGAGTACTGGACAGCCACAGTCCAGTCTAAATAATACCCAAAGGTGCATACAGACCACAACTAGTCATGTTTTTCAGGCTTGTCGTTATGGAGCGCTGGTCACTCGATGAATTTACAATATTTGGCGGTACGACTTCAGGCAGAAATCCATAACTTAACCACAAGACTACCGTAAAGACAACTGACCGTCAGTGCATGCAAAGGGGTCTTATCGTCCGGGGCATGATGTTCTCTCTAGTATAAGTGATTGTTAATAAAAAAGCAGTTTGTGGAGACACCTATTTCAGTTCAACTTGTAAGATTGTGGAAGTGGAGGATACGATACCAAGGCTTTTGTGTATCTGGTGCCCATCACTATTTTCATAAAGGCCTCAGGTTTATGAGACCCCAGAGAGATGCCACCGACATTTTATGGTGTGCTGCAATTGGCACAAGATACACCATTATGTTAGTTAGGGGTTGGCCACGTGGTAGCTGTCTCTGAAGAAAAAATTATATGTTGTATATCAGGAAACACACTCCAGCCAATGACTTGCATGCCCTACACGGAACAGTTTCCACTATAGGTCATACAAGGTCTGTATACACATTCAACCCACAGGCACAGGTGATCTGGTGTGAAGACAGCAGATCTGTTTTGGGAGGAAGCCAGCAGGTTGTTCTGACCACTAGTGATCATGGCCACATGTAGAATACTTTAGGCTTTGTTGTAGTGGTGCTGCAACCGGCACCTTGTCAAACCATTTCTACATCTGAGTTAACAGTTTTATGTGCAGAGTGTCACTGTTCTCTTCCTTCACTGTGTCCAGGTTGGACACACAAAGAGGTGAATAAAAAAAAGGTGAATTAAAAAAAAAAGAGGTGAGGCAAAAAGTATTGATGAATATTTGTAGGTTACCACGATTGTTGCATTCTTTAACAATATGTCAGACATATTGCCAAGTGTATGCTACAAGCAGTGCAGTTCCATAGGTTCTCTGTATAACATCATTAGCAATCATACTGTTCCGATAAGAAAGCCAGCAATACTTGCAAGGGATAAGGAGCTGAAAGCTGGATGCCACAGTCTTGTGTAATGTTTCATTAGAATGGTACTTGCCTTGTAAAAGTACTCTTCCACGATAGAAGAGATGACGCTCCAACCATACACGAGCTACTGAGAAGATAGCTGCATGTGGTGTACATGTAGTCCAACGTGTGTACGAGGCAGGAATAAAGGAGAAAGATGGTTGGATGACAGAGGTATTTATTGGAAATACCGTGTAAATGTGACTCTGTTATAAGGTTGCTGCTCCTAATGGGGCTTAAATAGAACGAAGAACATTTTTTCATCGTCCTTTCTTTCTTCTAACACAAAACAAAGTAAAGATTACCGTGTTTCACCTTCGTAGTTGCTTTCTTTCTTTCCACACACGCACATGCAACGTACTTGCGAAGATTTTGAAAATCATTTACAAGTCTGCACGAAAACCACGTACCCTCTACTCTCTGTCACTGACCTACATTACTCAAACTGATGTTTGCTTGTATGGCTCCCAGTAAGAATGCATGTGGCAACACTTGTCTGTGCACGTCTGACATGGCCGGGGTTCAGAAAATATGTGCTGTCTTTCATATGGTAGCTCCAGAGTCGTCTGTTCAGAGAACAATTGCTTCAGCTCGCCTTTTAGATTACCTTAACAGCTGCAGCAGGGAAGATGTTAGATGTTTCTAGCTTCACATGGTACGAATCGTACAGAGCAAAGAGCAGACGTTTTGAAACCCCTTACACTTGGTGTTCCCAAGTTGGACAGAGCTCTGGAAACACAGGAGCAGTGCCCAAGGCTTTCAGTCATATGATGCAGCACAAGAACACTTCTCCTGTTCAATGTTGTATATTTATTGTCAGTGTTGTCAGGATCCCTTTTCCATCAAGCTGTGACCTAGTTACATTGAGCAGTAGTCATGTGATATTTACTCTTGTTTTATTGGCTGTTGGATCGACATGTTACAATATCACAATAATAGTACCAGAAATTTCAGCGTAATATAAAATGGTGTGGATTTGTTTGCATGGAAGAGTATTAATGCCTTTAATGACATTTGATGTATTGTACACTGTGTTATATTATTATATTAGCAATGCTTTGCGCTCTTGTAGAAGCGGGTTAGAAGAAGAGGCCTAGTGATAATCAATAGTACAATCGATAAAGGGAACTAACATCATTTCTCTAAAATGGAAATTTTCTGTCTTACCTTGGGATAATAAAACTTTTTTATTATATCATTATAGTTTTCCTATGCTTGGTATATCTCCTTTAGGTCCTAATCCATGGAGCACTTCACCTTTGGTCAGTGAGTGTGTGAGATAAGTTGTCACACCTTTCCTTTTGCTGTGAGAACAGTAAGCTGTTTGTCGAAGCGAACATCTCAGAGCAAACATGCCAAAGTCTCACTAACAACTATATCACTCGTGGATAATTATTATGTTTGCTCGGTCTTGGTTGGTTGAATGTGCGGTTGTTGACCCTTTGTGGTATCTGTGCCATTTGGCATGACAAATCAAAATGGGTTGTTTATTCTGTTTGATGTTTGATTTTTATTTTATTTTATTAATTAATTTATTTATTTTTACCTTACAGTCTGAACTTGTACTTGTTCTTCTATCTCCAGTTGGATGAGTGATCCAGTGCTCACTGTACCGTGGCGCAGCACCATGGTAGATGTACCTAATCTTTTCAGCCCATTGCCCACAACAGCAGAAATAGTGCTGGACAGCCCTCTGTGCGGTGAGCTAATCAAGGAAATGGAGGAGATTGAGGACATCTCGCGGTCTTTCAGTGATGACACCTTCAACTTGCTCTCCCTGCCAGACTTCCAGGAATCCAGTACAAGTTCTAACAGCTCTGCTACTCTTGGTACTTATGGGTAGAACACACATCAGTGCACACAGTAACTGTAATTGTAGGTGTTACTAATGTAGATTGCAGGTGAGGTGAGGTAGAAATAAATATTTTTAACTCTGTAATTTTTTTTTTCTAAATTAAGATCTGCACAGTGTAGTATTTGACTTGGCTATAACCTCTTAAGCTCGTAGAACCCTTCGGCAGGTACCGTCTTTAGTCTGATAAATAAAAATCCCCTTCTGCTGTTTGTCTTATTGTAGTTACTGAAAAATAGTGGTTACCATAGAGATAGATAGGATGCCTTCTCTCTTTTAGGTGGTTACAGAATTATATGCCTTAAGATGAATGATTACATGGTATTCTGAGAATAGGGAGTTAAACAGACCAGGCCGGGTACTTTTCTTGAAATATGTATATGCATATTGAACGTCGAGGAATGCACTCATAATAAAAATTTAAAATTAGAGCACACCTAGTGTATACAGTAATTCATAATGTTTAAGACTGTTCTTTGAGTGGCGTGTGTGTTGTGTATCCATAGATGTTTTGAGCCCAGCCTCTAGTCCATCCTCAGCAGCCTGTGGAGCAGTCACAGTGCAAGATGAGATCAATCCCAGCCCCTTAAACCTTGAGTGCCGCATATGTGCTGATCGTGCCTCTGGCTTCCACTATGGTGTCCATGCCTGTGAGGGGTGTAAGGTTAGCAGATGTGCACACATGTGAACACGCACACACATACACAAAACTGTTTCATGTTTCAAGTAGTCTTCCACATGGGGACCAGTTAAATGTTCCCATGTGTTCAAAACTGTCAGATATTGCTATCCTGGTGGGGACATTTGGTTTACAACAAAATCTAAAAATATCTAGTATGTATAGTTTAGTTTTGTCTAGGGTGATGAAAAACACCTGTGCATAATTAATAAAATTAACTCCCTGGTGCATTAACAAAATTTAAAAGAAATTATTTCTATTGATAAATTACATGAAAAGGATTTTTTAAGATTTGGCTCCCGTAAGCCGTCAACAAGTAATATATGAATGTTTTCCTATAAGCCCAAATCGAAAGATGCACGGCAAAGTCCTGTATTATGCATGGAAGGGCGCCTGACCTTTGGTGGGTAGGAGTTTGGTGTTACATGGGGCACCACACATGTGCACTGCATGTTTTCTGTGGTACCTTGGGAAGTCCATGTAGTTACTTTAGTTACCACTAAAAGTAGCAGGAACCTCTGTCCTCACGATGTCATCATTGCTGTTGACCAACTTTAAAAAATGGCACAGAATAAGACACTGTATTGAGGATCCATCATGAGAAAGAATGTATTGTATTGAACCTGCCCTTAACATGTAAATAAAACAAATCCAAGTACTTTCTTTTTTGGTGATTTCTTTTTTTTAATGCATTTTTTCTCTGTATATTTTATATCTACCCTCCATTTGATTGTCTCGAGTCCAGTGGGTCTGGTAGAATTAGTTGTGTATTCCAGCATTAGCTGCTCATGAGTGGTCTTAGCTCAGCTTTGGCTTGTTGGACAGCCGCTATTTCAGCCTGCACTATGGGTTTGACAGCTAAAACTCAGACGTGTGTTTGAGATAGTGGACCGCGGAGCTGCGTTTAAAAACCTGCGCCTTCCTCCGTGATGCATTCATTCCATGTCAGATCAGTGCATAATTACCTGGAACAGGTATTTAATAATTAAACTTGGGGATTTCAATGTGCTTTCAATTTTGGATGCGTTTAGCAGACTAGATCAGATTTCCAACTCACGCTGATAAGGGAAAGTCCCTTCATATCAGCCGAGAGATTATGTGGGCAATCCAAGTTGAATTAGTGATTCTGGGAGTAAAAAATACAGCAGTTCACTGAGTAAACTGAATAGATTGCATAACCTATTTTTGCTCTGTCTGTTGGGAAAAGAAGCTTGAGCAGTAAGTACACTAACACCAGAACAACCAAGTGATCAAATATGTTTTTATAATATAATACTTGTGCAAGATGGCGGGAGGCACGTTGCGTGTAGGAAATATGCAGGTTTGTATTTTTTTGAAAACAAAATGAGTAGATTGCGCTCAGGAACCGAGTAGACGGAAATCCTGTCGGCCGTCGGCTTAATTTAAAAAGCCCTGGTAAGTGCGTGCTGTGGTCGACTAAGGCATATGTTAATATGATCAGTGCTTGGGCAAGGTTAAGGCATCCGATTTGATTTAATCTATGAATACTGCATCAGTCATTGTGCGAGTATACAGGTAAGATTCAGAGTAGGGATTTATTTTTTTACAACAGTTTTTATACAACAGTATAAACTAAAAATTTGTACTGAGTAACTGACATTTCAGAAGCATTATAGCTTAGTGTCCTGTTCATTTTTTCTCTGCCAGCAGAAATAGATCCCGAAGAAGCCACACTTACTTTAAAGTCCATCAGCTATCTGACTAGCTCACATTGCTTTGTACCTTTTTACTGCAATCATAGCATCATCGGACTGGTCACAGCAAACACATACTACTGTATGTATGGTTTACATACTTTGTTTTGTAAACACTTGATTAAACTCAGATTCCAATGAGTCTGCAAAATAGTCAGATTTAATAGAAACATCAGTCAGATTTATGTGCAGTATTTGAACTTTGTTTACCTGTAAGTGTAATGCAAAGCAATTTTTTTCTCTTTTTTTCAGATATTTTCCCCCCATTTTCTCCCCTGAATTTAGTCGTATCCAATTCCCACCCATCAAGTATTACACATAAATGTATATCAAGGACACAGGACACAATCAGATTACGGTATGCCGATTTGGCCGCCATATTGCCTCCAAGTAGTAGCAGCAAAATGCCGGACAGGTGCACTGCGTTTGGGTGCAACAGCGAGAGAAACAAAACAACGAGGGAATGTGGAATAAGATTTCACAAGTAATATTTCACACTTTGCCATAATTTTAGGTGATTGATAATTTGAAAATATATAATTTATCAACTAATATAAGCTAGGAATGGGATAACTGGAGCTGTATTTATCAGCGGTTATGCCTGACACGGCCAAGGCAATGATTTCTGGTCCATGTTCATAACCTATGTGTGTCTGGATTATAATATATACGAAGTCCCAAAGCGAAGTGAGAGCATGTACCATCTCTTGGTACTCTGAAGTAGGGGTGGTCTCGTCATCCCTTCTTCGGGCACTGTCTCTATACTTCTGGGCGCTGAAAGAGCCATACGGCAGCTCATGAACGTGCATTCTGTTCGTGCTGTTTGTTCAAAAACAGATCATGTACATGTTGAAGGCACAGTATGGTGCATGCGATCCCTTCGCTTTGGGACAGCACATTGTCAATACACAAGATGGTATTGAGAATAATTTTTTTTGCACTCATTGAACTGCAGGTAACTGTGTACTATAACCTTTGGCAGCACCACATTGCTAAGGTATATTCACAGCGACATCAAAGTCTATCAGTGCGCCATAAATTAGCTAAAACAATTCTGTTCAAAGGTAATTGAATATTGAATGCATGCAGCTGTTCATAGATGTTTAGTGTAATATTTAACTACTCTAAATTTTTACCTTATAGATGTTAATTTATCATGATATATTCCAATTCATTATAAAACTTTTATGTTATTGTGTTCTTTGTTCTCAAAATAACATGGGAAAACGCTGTCAACATTTCCTTGCTTTATTTGAATTATTAATTACAACTTTTTCTAACAAAACACAGTGATGCTTCCTCTTTGTTTACATATTGCCAAGGCTTCGGCGCTCCAAGCCAATATGGCGGCCGAATTTGCATACAGTGTTAAACATCGGAAACCGAACGTGGCCATTCTCCGTAAGTCTATTACTATGGTATTACCTCCCTATCACATGACCACTACCAACCAGGGAGGGGCGTAAGCATGCACATGTCCCCTCTGTGACATGCGATGCTGCCATGCGACTCTTTACGAACTGCTGCGCATGCGTATTTGGAAGCGGCCTAACACACTTAAAAGGGAAAGTGCTATCCGCCCTCTCGTACGAATGAACTCAGTCACCCATGATTGGCTGGTGATCGCTGTGAGTAACAGAGAAGTGAACGTATGCCATCCCTCCCTCTCGTGAGAGCTCGGCCATTTAGCTCCCATGGACTCCCGGTAACGGATGGCTGTGGCATCAACCTGGATGAACTTTGCGACCTTTTGGCACCTTGTTGATACACCACTCGGGAGCATGCAAAGCAATTTTAAGACTGACATCTATATATAGACTGCAATTAACAATGCCTTGATTATTTGAGTTGAAGTTTTTTTTTATTTATTGTGCAGCTCATGTTCATGTTGGTGGAGCTCCTGAATGAAGCCCCAAAGGCATGGAACAAGACTTTGATGGCTGTCCTGTGTCCATACCTCATTGCTGACTTGATGCTTATTGGCTTATGTATAGTGCCCACAATAACAAAACTGTAGCAAACTGTAACCGGATTTTACGCCACCACTCAGACTCAAGCAATAATGAAACTAAAATGCAAAAGGAAAGTGACTTCAGATTCACACAGAATAATCAAACACACAATCTAACTCAGTCAATCAGACAAACTTTTGTCGAGCAGAACAAACCTTAGCAAAAACAGGGAACATGAACTCGTTACATGGATAATTAAACTAACAGGACAGGTGATACAAATGAACGCAGAAATAAGCTATTGAAAGGCAGTGAAAACTTAGGAGTAACCTTTCCCTCTTTCGCTCCTGACCGAATTCGGGAAACACAGGCAATTTATTTATTTATTGCCCCCAAGGCTAAAGTTGATTCAGCCCTTAAAGAAGCTGTGCTACTCTTATAACACCAGCCTTGGGCACCTATCAATAGAGATATCTTTTGGGAGCTCAGCCTTTAGGCAGTGCCAGAATCAATATATTACTTGGAAAAGTCTTTTCTGCAGTCAAATCTCACACTGGCTGTATACTGCTATAGGCATATAGATGGTGAACTTTATATTGACCATAACTTGTTTCAGTGTCCTCTTTTAACTCCATTGCTAATGGCTATTGGTCTGCTTCTGACTTGGGAAGCAAGCTTGGTTATTTTTTTTAGTACATACTGGTAAGACTATTTAACAATCTTTAAGTGGCTATATTTTTGTATTTGCATTTTTGGTTTAGCATGTATAGCATGTGGTAAATAGATACAGATGAGGAACTGACAAGCACAAAAGACAGTGTGTTCGTGGCTAGACTTTAAGGACTATTATGTGGGATATCTACTTGGCATACGGCTTATTTTGGCTACTGTATTTCAGACAAGCTTTTTATAGCCCAGTGTCCACTCTACAGCAGAGTAAATGTTTGTTCCCATGGTCATGCACATGTTTTTGACTCATGCCTATGACGCAAAGACATCTGTATTTTAACCATGACGTGGCACCTAGACAGCTGACAGGATTTATTTAGAAATATAGATCTCATGACTAAATGCAAATATCCCTCTGGTGCAAGGACCTCACACACGTGCATAAACATAGAAAAACATAGATTGTACCCTCTAAGGACTGTTGTGTAACAGGGTACAGTCTAAAGGGCAGTTGGTTGTAAATTAATGTTATTCTGATCTTAGACACAGTTGGTAAGAACACTAAAATAGTGGCTATTACCCATAACATTATTCCAGTACCATTATGTGTATATTAGTTGTATTATAGGCCATGTAATGATAGGGTAATTACACATTGTAATGAAGACTAAAGGCAGTACAACAAAATACTGGACAGTTCGACTTTTTTTTTTGGCCGGGCAGTGTATTTTGACAGTGTGATCGGTTACAGTGCCTTTAGCTTTGACACTGTTTTAGACATTATGACTGGACTTTGAGATTAAGCATGTTAGGTCTTGGGTGGATACATCTGGTTTTCTTTTAATTTTTTTCTCTAAGAGTGATTGTTATAAAGACAGCTGTGTGGTATTCAGTAAAGAATCACATATGACACAATATGCCTTATTACAACTGTAATCCACCTTGTAATATCATGGCAATTTACTACACATGCCGTGTGTTATGATTTTAAAATGTACGACTAGCACATTGCCACTATAATTCAAAACAGGAAAGCCATCTTTTAGACTTTTTAATTATCCACCCTGTATGAATTCTCTGCAGGGCTTCTTCAGGAGAACCATACGCTTGAAACTGGAGTATGATAAGTGTGAACGCAACTGTAAGATCCAGAAAAAGAACCGGAACAAGTGCCAATACTGCCGTTTCCACAAGTGTCTAGCCATGGGCATGTCTCACAACGGTGAGTTCTGAGTACATCTTTGTTCTGCCTTTTAACACAGAGCCCCGTTACATTTTTAGAAGTTTATGCAATAATTACACAGTGGGGTTTTCCCTTGGTTTTATTTTATTTGTCATTATATGCGGTACAGTACCACAATCAAAAATCACTTTCCAATAAAACATTACTGTAATTATATAATCAGTTTTGTTTGGTAAAATACATATAAATATATAAAATATAATAAAAATTGAACATAATGTGCCTGTGTATTTTACATAGTTAAAATTGTATATAAAATAGGCACTGGTCCCAATTTGTATATATACAGTCATTGACAAAAGCCTTGTCGCACATGTGGACATTCATATATAAAAGCCCATATCTCACCAACCTATTAACCGATTTTCATCAACTATGCCTTACATTAATCCTACAGGTATACAGATTGTTTTGTGAAAGCAACAGAAAATTGTAAATTTATTTATACTTTTTACAGCTAATAAAAACAAACATATTCATTCTAGGCTGGACAAAAGTCTTGTTGCAATCATGTAACATCAAAGTAATTAGTAAAATATAATTAGTAAAATTAGTAAAAAAAAAAAAAAAGTAATGAAAAGTGCTTCATTAACTAAATATACATAAAATACAGATATTAAAGCTGCTTTCAGGCAATTTATAAAATCTTTTTTGCAACATCTGTAGAAATCTTCAAGATCTCCTAAAAGCAAATGAAAATAATTTGCAAGCAGTAGTAAGATATTTTAGACCCCCTTGGTACACATAGGTAAGCTCGGTCATTCAAGGAAAACTATCCACAAAACAACTGGCTGCAAAAAAGTAGTAGTTAGCCTCCTGATGACTCCCTCAAAAGCACCATTAGGACTCATAGCTAGCAATGTCTGCTTCAGCATGATCTGTACATCATATTATTTCTTGCAGTTATCATCATACATCATACACCACACAGGTCCTGTACAAGACACAGCTAGAACACCATGACGTGCTTATAAAGGCCCGAACACGTGGAAAATGTTATTAGCAGAAACATGGAGAAAGAAATGATATTTAAGATGAATTATTAATTCAATATCATATTGCTCTGTCACCAATGTTGTTACTGACCCAGAGTTCACCGAAGAGCCAGTCATGTATGAAAGTGAAACATCATGGTTTAAGGTCACTTCCAGTACATGGGTATCACAAAGCTATGTAAGATGGGTGGTAACTTTACCAGACGCAAATATCAACAGATTACTGCTTCCCATTATGTTTCAAACCTACAGGTGGCTCAGATTTCTCACCATAGGGTTGATAACAGACTGTTTTCTGATCATTTGATGGAGGAGTTGCCCTCTAAAATAGATTACTTGTGTATTAAAAATGAACTCCAAGTGTCTTGGGCCTCAATAATTTTTAGTAGCACCTACAAATTTTTATTATTTGTAATTTAAACATCTTGAAGGTGTCTGATTCTTTTAATATGATAATTATTCACCATGACAAGCACCTGGGAGTCTGGGATGGTCATGGCCATGTTTGCAGAGGCACTTTTGACCTTGAGTGATGCTTTTAATTTTTCAATATGATGTTATATTTGTACAATATTATATATTTAGTTATAAACAAGGCCATTTGATAATTTGTCTGTAATAAATATAGTCTTGAAAGTGAAATTATGTCTTTGCGACAAGACTTTTGTCCAGGCAAAATCGGGAATGTGTATATTTAAGAAGCTGTAAAGATTAGAATAAATTTATTTCCAATACCACTGCTAGGACATAACATTCAGTACCATCAGAGGGATATTTTAAGTCATAGTTGATGTAAAATCGGTTAATAGGTTGGTGAGATATGGGCTTTTATACATGACATTTGTCAATGAGTGTGTGTGTGTGTGTGTGTGTGTGTGTGTGTATATGTGTATATATATATATATATATATGTACATATATATATGTATATATATATGTGTATA
>JBCNYH010000024.1:13016080-13027193 GCA_039654325.1 Tandanus tandanus
CCTTTCTTCATGGAAAGGAAAAAGGGGGGATGGGAGGGAAAATTTTGGAGGGGGGGACCTGGGTTGGGGGGGGGGTTTTTGAAAGTCAAAAAAAACGGAAGGGGTCCCCCCCCCCCCCCCCCCCCCCAGTTATTTAATGTCCTCTGCAAGCAGTATATGCTACATGGATAATGTATTCAAATGTCTGTCTGAATATCAAGTGATTTTCTTGCCATGCTAGATTACAGCCTACCCACACAACCCCCATGTTGGACCAATACCTCATTTTAAATGGCATAAAGAAACATGTTTAGTAGTTTTGTATTAAAATGTACACAATGTATAGCACTCCACACCCCATTTAACAATGAATGTTATTTATTCTTGAAAATAAGAAACTTGTTTTGTTAGAAAAGGGGTGTTACTTTCAGATAGACTAGATTAGGAGGTAAAATTAAACTGCCAGTCTTTTGTGTGATATTATTTACAGTCATGCTCAGCAATTGCACATAAGTGAAGTATATAAGTGGGCAGCAAGGTAGCCTGATGGTTACCACTGTAGCCTCACAGCAAGAAGTTTCTGGGCTTGAGCCCCATTGCCAGCAAGGGTGTCTCAGGTAAACATATGCATTGTAATAGAAACCACAAAAGTGGCTCTGTGGGTCACGGCAGCAGAATGAATGTGGTTGAGTGAGTGAAAGTATTTGAGTGTTATGTGTATCAGGAGATATATTGTATAGATACTCAGGGAATCATATTACAATAGATTGTTAATTTCACTATAATAGCAGGTACACTACACTGTAATCACTTATTTTGAGGAAATTGTTTATAATTCTGTTCTTTATGGAAGGTGAAAAAAATGTTTGTGGAATGTGAAAATTGGTTAAACTGATTAATGTGATCTAACAGAGTAGTTTTATATTATTTTATATTATTATTATTAATGTGATCTAACAGAGTAGTTTTATATTATTATCTACTATAATTTAACAATTGGACTACAGTAAATGTAGTCAGCAAATTAAAAATCAATATGTACATGCATACTATCATTAATAAAGGTATTTTTTTTTAAAAAAAAAAAGTGTAAGTGAATGTCTGTTCAAGCTGCTTGTGTGAAATTTTTCTGCGCTTCTGATTTTGCAGTCAGTCACAAAACAGATTTACATTATCTGTATGCTTCAAAAGCCTTTCCGACATTTTCCAATGATTTACATAACATGTAAACGAAATACTTCCGGGTATGTATGGCATAAAGATCAGTGTAAGCTGCGGTTAATCGCCTGAATGTTATCTTTCCGTGATTAGCCAAATAGAATGTAGGCATACACAAGATAATAAATATATTGATTACTGGAATATAATTATTGCATTGTGGTGCTCTGAGCAGCTTGGCAGGTACAGTTGTTTCCGGTTTTTTGGTTATTTTTAATCAGGCGTAATAGCTGCCCTTTTTGAACCACGTGATTCCAAGGGTCCTTGTGTTTTTAACATTTTTCGCGCCACCACAGAACAGAACAGAAGGAGGATTCACAAAATAGAATACCAAGTATTTAGTATTTTGAAGAAATTATTTTAGGAAATATGAACATTAGGACCACCCTGTCGTGGTTTTATTCTCTATACTTTTAGCTGTCATCTTAATTTTTAAATGTTATTATATGTAGTCTGTTTACTTCAATTGTGATTGAACTTTTGGCTAGCTAGCTACCTAACTATTGCTAACAATATCCCAAAATCCTACATTGTTTAAAAATAATAAGCAAAGCAGTTCTTTAGTTACTGTTAAAGAAGTCTGGAGAGATGACTGGTGAGTTCTGCTAAACAGTTTTGGATGAGACTGTTGTCCTTTGAGTCTTGTTTTCAAATCCTTAACTCACATCGTCATTATTCATCTGTGATCAGAATATAAATGAACCTTATCTCTAATGCTGCTGCTGTGATGATAACTTATTTTTTATATTTATGACTCTCCCACCTGCTTTTATTGCTTACAAAGCTGTATCCACTGTTAGAGAAAATGCATATCCTGAACAGGTGTTTATTATTATTATTTTTAAATACATGTTATAACATGCATAAAAGGACAGATTGTAGCTCCTTCTTTATGATTTGTGAACTCGAGCAGCTGAGGACGACAACCTGGACATGCTGCTCTCTTTATTTGAGGAGAGTCATGGTCAGGATCCAGAGAACTCCTCTTCCAAAGAAAGGGAAGATAACCTGGATGGCCTGTTCGATGATGATGAAGATGGTGAAGGGTATGCTGAGCCAGAGGACGATGAGGATGTGATGTTGGAGAACAAGGGCACAGGAGCAGAAAGCGAGCACAACAGATCCAAGGAGGACCTAGAAGGTGAGATTTGTTCCATTCCTCGACATGGTTTTTCTTCACTACAGATTTGCATTGCTCTTGATGTTCTGTGTAAGTAAATCATGATGGAAAGGCAGGGCAGTGCACAATAGTCAGCAATTATATTGCTGGTTGTGTTGCACAGCATACTGATGTGTGAATGTAAAAGTATGGTTTGTTGATAGATTTATTGATGATTTATTTATATATATGTGTGTGTGTAGGTGATTGATGATCTGTCAATAGTGAGGCAGATGTTAATAAGTCATGATTTATGGAGAAGAGGTGGGATTAAATAAGTGTTCATTTTTTCCTACTCCTTTTCGGATATGTTTTAAAAAATTGTGAAATGGTAAATAATATTGTGTTGTATTTAGATGACTACTTTTGTTTTTTTGAAGGAGCACTGCATTTTTTACTATTTACATAGTTTGAAATTAACTTAACTGATGAATTTGTTTAGCATTTCTGCATAGGCAGGTCGTGAGCATCCTGAACAGGAACATGTTACCTAACTGACGACTAACTTAATTCTTAAACTGATCAGTTGTATCTTTAAATATGTGCATGTCATCATAATATAAGTCCAGTTGGTCAAATGTATAATAATATAAGTCCTTTTGATCTAATGGGCCATTTTGGGTCAATTAGAAAAAGAAATGTTATTAATGTCATCAACTTTGGAGAAAATCAGCTGTAAACTTTCTGAAAATTTAATGCAATGCACACTTTAATTTGGTCTCTAATGTCATACTTATAAGATGTTTTGTGGAATATTTTGGTGAGCAATGCATTATACAATAGATTAATGTGAACATATATGTCAAAATTAGAGAGACATTATGTGGGTCATTAGCTAATAACTCATCGCTTTTCACCACTTCACTGACTCCAGAGAACAGCCTTCAGGGCTTTGCACTCTCTGTTGTAAAGTTATTGTCGTAATTATTATTATTATTATTATATTTTTGTAGCAAAAGACATATCAGGTGCAAATTTCTGCTGATTGTCATGCATGTTTGTGATGTTTTAATGATTTTATTTTCAACACCAGCTGAGTTGAGGAGCATGCGAGAGAAGATGCAAAAGCTACAGCAGCAGCTGGAGGCATCACAAAATTGTAAGGATGTGTCCCGTCCCAAGCATACAGAAGAAATCACTCAAAGTCAGACAAGCACCAAGATTTTAGCTGCAGCTCAGCAGAACAAGAAGGCTTTGACCTCACCTCAGCAAACCAGCAGACAAATCACATCAAATCAGAGCAGCAAGACAGAGAGAGCAGCTACAGGGGTTTCCTCACCTCCGTTTTCAGCAGCAGAGCTGAGTGGGAAAGTGCAGAACAAGCAGAGGACTGCACACCAACCCAAAGCAGGTAGAACATTTTTAAAATCAGCTTTACTGTCATTCAGCTACATACAGAGCATGTAGTGGAATAAAATGGCATGTCGTGTGAGCTCCAGGTGCATGTTCACACACAATTAACAGGACAATAGACAATAAAAGTAACAGCAAGGGACAGTAACGATAAATACTAACAATAATGATAGGACTAACACAAAACTAGTGCAAAGACAAGGACGGGCTTGGTAGAGGAGCAGTGTAAAGACTGTGGAGTGTAATGAGGTAGTCAGTGTGGTGCAACATACACAATATTCACCTGCTCCTCACTTTTGTATGTATGCAGACTACTATCTTGTACATTTTTATGGATACTAAAGTAAAGTGAAGCCAATGCTTTGACATAATTTGTTTTTTTTTTAGCCTTCAGGGAAAACCAGACCTTACTGGGTCAGGATGTGAGTGACAAGTCACAACCAGTGAGAATTAGCAATACGGTCAACAACACAATGAAGTCACCACCAGCAAGCAAGAGTGCCCCCGTTGCAAGACAGGCCACACCCCGAACATCTGTCAATCAGGATGTTACCGTGGAGAAATTCTCAGGTCTCAGACTTAGGTGTGTATTTCGTGTTTTATAATGAAGCTACAGTTTATGTGTCAATATTCAGCCTTATCGTTTAGCTCTTGTTACAACCCCATTGCTTAAAAAAGTTGGGGTGCCATATAAAATGTAAAAAAATAAAATAAAAAGAAGAAGAAGAATGCGATGATTTGCATTTCTCAGAATCCCACCTTATATTCTCAACAGCATGTAGAAAACATATCAGATGTTGAAAGTGAGATGTTTTACTATGTCATGAAAAAATATTAACTTATTTTGAACACATTTTATTTTGCACAGCATCCCAACGTTTTTTTTGGAATTGAGGTTGTAGAATGGAAATCACTTTTCCAGAAGTGACTCTGAATCAGAAGTTTCATTTAGTTCACATTGTTAGACTCTTATAATGTAACACCATAGAGAAATAATTGCTTAATGCAAGCCACATAATATCGTTTTAGCTGGACTGACATTTATGGCATGAATTCGCATTTGATTGAAGTTTGTGACCCTCGTTCCAGTGGTGTATTTTTCTTCACCTTGTGTCCTTTCTCTGTAGGAGACCTCGACTTTCCTCAATAGAAATCGAACACAAAATGGCAAATCGGAGAATGATTCGACTTTCGCAGCTGCCCGATCGACTGGCTCGGGAAACTTTAGAGGACAGTGACTGGGTCACGTTTGCCGTGGTGATTAATAAAATCACCCCACAAAGCAAGAATAATGTAGGCAGCAAACCAAGTAACCAGCTTCAACATTACATAGCGATCATCATCATAGTGTCTGAAGAAGATAAATTATCCATTTCCTGATTTAATCAGTAAAGAAATGTTTTAAATGAAATTTGTTTGTAGGGGAAAACCTTCAGTATCTGGAAGTTGAATGACCTTCATAACCTAGATGTGACTGTATCACTCTTCCTCTTCGGGACTGTTCACACAGACCTGTGGAAGACTGACACTGGGACAGTGATCGGTATACTCAACCCCAATCAAATGAAGAACAAAGAGGGCTCCAGTGAGGTGAGACTGTCACCCTTACTATTACAGATACCAAACATTTTGTGTAGAAAATGGCAACTGATGCTTTTTTTTTTATTTTTTATATAGATTAAATGAAAGTTGTATATTCAGGTTTCGTTAATGAGTTACTGAGTAATGATTATCTTTAATTAGATTTAGATTTTCCACTAGATGGAGACACTAGCTGTTAAACTGCAGAGTGAAGGATGTCTGTACTGTAGCGTTATATATGATAACAGTGAAAGCTGTATTATTGTTTGTAATGAATGATGCCACTGTGGGAAAATAAGTGGATTTTTAAAAATATATTGTGATAAATAGCAATACTGCTAACCATGTTATAAAATGATTCATTTAATGTCTTCAGTGTAGGTTATTTATCATAGAAATGTGAGAAGAATAAATTATTGGGACAAAAATAAATATCAAATCAACTATTTTTTTGCAAACAATTTTTACATTTATGGCATTTGGCAGACATGCTTATCCAAAAACGTAGATATATATATATTTTTTATACAACTAAGCAATTGCGGGTTAAGGACCTTGCTCAAGGGCCCAACAGTGGCAGCATGGTGCTGCTGGCGCTTGAACCCCCAAACCTTTGGATCAGTAACCCAGAGCCTTAACCACTAAGCCACCCCTGCGCAAAACTCTGCCCAATATTGGAGTTGGGCAGTGTTATTTAAGTACTGATAATACCCAAACATCTCAGGAATTCATTCATCTATTATTACTCACTCATTTGCAAAGTGCTTAATCCTACTAGGGTCGCAGGGAACCTGGATCCTATCTCGGCCAACACTGGGCGAAGGCAGGGTACACCCTGAACAGCTTGCCAGACCATCATGGGGACAACACACATACACAAATCCATTTACACTCACATTTAGGGGCAATTGAGAATATCCAGTTAGCCTAATGTGCATGTCTAGACTGTGGGAGGAAACCAGAGTACCTGGAGACAACCCACACAAGCACGGGGAGAACATGCACACTTTAAACAGAAATACCCTCATCGAGCCCTGACTCAAACCCAGGACCTTCTTGCTATGAGGTGGACATGCTAACCACTATAACGCCCACATTTATTATTAGTATTTTTCGCATTTTCTGTCCAGGGTCACAGTGGACATGATGGGAAGCATGTAGTTAGTGATAACAAACTGATATTAAATGATATTTTCTTTAACTATGAGATTTTATTATTATTATTATTATTGTTTTCTGGATTTTTTTTTTTTTCTTCAGATGTAATGCAGTCTGTGTCCTTTCTACAGTTTTGCCTCACAGTTGATCATCCACAGAAGGTTCTGATACTAGGAGAAGCCATGGATTTTGGTACTTGCAAGGCCAAAAAGAAAAATGGAGACTCCTGCACACAGCTAGTCAACTTGGTGAGTCTACTGCTTTATAGTAACTAGACATACAACAGTACACATATTCTATGCTGTTTTATGCTTATACTGCTCACTACACCCCTGACATGTTGTGGAGCCAATCAGCACTCGGCATTCAAATACAAACTGCAGAAAACAGGACGTTCAAATTTCATTCCGTCAGTGTGCCAGTGGCGAGTGCTAACAAAATGGAGAGAAGCGGATTTAAAGGGGCAATATCGTCTTTCAAATCTGTTGTTTGAGACGTGAGGGTAGGATTCCCTTCTGAGCCTGGTTTCTTCCTCGTGTCCTCTCAGGAAGTTTTCTTTTGCCACCGTCACCACAGGCTTGCTCATTAAGATTTGTAGAGAAATGTTTAAATTCTTAACCGAATTTGTTAACTGTGTAAAGCAGCGTTGTAACAATGTCAACTGTAAAAAATGACTGTTGCTGTGCTGCTGTCGGCAGTCGAGTGGAAACACTTCTTATCTTTGTTACCCGGTTGTATTCCTTCACTTCTCCGTATTCAGAGTTCACTTCTCTCTTGCTGCTGCCTTCCAAATCTTAAAAATTGCTCACCTGATGCTGCACTTCATTTTACATTTAATTTGCCTATGTGATGTTCCATGGTTGTTTAAACCAGGAAAGGAAATCTTTTATTTTTAACGTTTTAATACTATTGATTTCATACAATGAAGACAGAAATCAAGCCTATTCAGTCATGCTGCAGTTTTTACCTCCACCAAGGGGGGAGGTTATGGGGAGGTAGTTTTGATTTGTTTTCATTTTTCCCTTAGATATGAAGGTACTAAAATTGTACCATTGCCATCGCCCAAATACCGTGATACATACCAAACTTTGGGCCAACTGTACCATTTCATCCTGCTGGACGTTATTGATTAGAATTTTGCTCCATTTGTCTCCACTGATTGTTTTTTTTCTCCACTGTCAATAGTATGAATGCCAATACTGCCAGTACCATGTTAAAGCACAGTACAAGAAAATGAGCTCAAAGAGAGCAGAACTTCAGTCCAGTTACACAGGCACTGCCCCTCGTAAAAGAAAAGGCCATGGAAGTATAAGAGAACGCCTGTGCCAAAGTGACTTCCACTACGGGGGGCTGTCTTCACTTGCATGTGCACCATCCGTGTAAGTTAACCCATTTTTTTTTTTTTTTTAAAGAAAAAAGTGATTTGAATGGCAGTTCTACTTATATTACCATAATAAATATATGATACTAAATAAATAAATATATGAATTTTTTTTGTCTGAAGGACTGCCCCACAGCCGAAGAAACAGCCCTCAATTCAGGAAGTTTTGGCTTCCATCCCCAACAAGAAACATGGTAAGTGTATGACCATTGCCGTTTGTACCTGTCTTCAATCTTTCTGGCATAAACACATGCACAGCTGAAGTTAGGAGTTTATGTACACTCACAGACATTAATGTCATGGCAATATTAGGCTTTCAATTATTTATTCGAACTCTTTTGTTTCTGGAGCACAAGAACTTTAATAGGAAAAAAAACCCAGGATTTTGCTGCACAAGTTCAGTCAGGGTAAAAAATGTTCATGTCACTTTTGGTAGCCATCAATAAACTTCTAGCAAAGTTATTCTTCTTAGCAAAGTTCAGTTAACTTAGTTGGTTTCTGGGCATAGACCTGATTTTTAGCTGATGGTTTTAGCTTATGCTGAAGAATACGGTAGTCCTCCATCATTCTCTCCACTTTGTTGAACCATGTTTACCATGTGCTTATCAGGTGGTACAGTCTTGTTGGGGTTGAATTCCTGACCCCAACCTCTGGGCATTGTGGCTATACAAGTCAATCATTGTCTTATCTGAACACAAAACTGTCCTCCAGATGACTTTTTCTTTGCCCATGCAGTCAAGTGCAAAACTGAGTTGAACCTGAAATTTTTGATTTTGGAGCAGGGGCGTCTTTCTTGAACGGTAGAAATCAGTATATGGTGATGTGAAACTTCTTCCAAATAACTGGCTGCACCTCTAAATAGCTTGTACTTGTCAAACAAACCCTTTTTTATATTGGTGAAGAGACACTAACTGCTGTAGTCAGTCGTGATCATTAACAAGAAGTTAAAAGAAAATAAAAAGAAAGCTTTCCAAACTCTCCTGTTACACTGAAAATATGTATATTTTCATCATCAGTTGGTTTTTACTTGTACGGAGTTGCAATCTGCAAAAATGTGCATGATAGTTATCCTGTTTGAAAAGGCTGTTATTGGTACTCTAACTCTTGCAAAAGTGCAAAATAATTAGATTGTACACATCAGTTCCAATACACTAATAATGCAGATGTAAACTAGTGAACTTCTAAATAAAATAAAGCTAGGCATATCTGCACATAATACTGCATTCCATTTACATACATCAGAGAAGCATCTGTCCGTATGCATACCTCCAGTGCATTTTTAAAAATTTTGATTCGATTTTGATATAATGTAATCATCCCGCAAGGGAAATTTTTTTCTCTGCATTTAACCCATACAACCGCACTCAGAGTATTGGGCTGCCACACACATTGGGGCGCCCAGAGAGCAGCTGTAGGGATTAGGTGCCCTGCTACAGGGCACTTCAGCCATGACGGTGGAGGAAGGGACGGTGGAGCTCACTCCCCCACTCATTTTTCCTGCTGGTTCAGGAATCGAACCAGCGGCCTTTCGGTCCCAAATCCGCTTCTCTAACCATTAGGCTATGGCTGCCATCAATTTAATGCACAATACTATTGTGTTAACTGTTTCTTAAACTTCACTTACGTCTTACTTTTCGCAGTACACCGGCGCCCCTGTGTTAGGATTAATTACTTGTTTTTATTTTTCCCACTATGAAGGGTCTAATAAGAATAGAGTGTTTTGGTCGGCACGGATATAAACTATGCATGCAATCTTTTTTAAATTTTGGTTTAGTTCCCTTTGAAGAGGCTTTAGCAAGTTAAATAACATTTTGGAATTTTCAGTACCACTGAATCAATAATCTAAATAGATGAGTGTATGTTTTTGAGCCTCAGTTGATTTCAGAAAACCCAAAATAAATGTAATCTTTTTCTAATAAAGTTGTGTAATGTACTGCCCCAGAAAAAAACATTTCAAAGAAATTGTTGAAAACTTGATTGTGCCATAATGTTCATGTTTATGACAAGTGTATGTGAACTACTGACTACAGAAGTGTGCGTGTGTGTGTGTGTGTATATGTATGTATGTTTATTATTATTATTAATTTCATTTATTTATTTTGCACACGTGTGTGTATGGTTCTGTGAATGGTCCTCTGAAAAACTGAGAATGGTAAGTGATGAGCTACACAGGGTGGAGTGGGGTGCTGAGATGATTTTGCGTATTAACAGATAAGCTACAATTGGTAGCTGGTTACATACAAAGTGCACCTGTATGTAAGTTGTATGTAATATGTATACTTTAAAAGATTAAAAGAAAAGAATGTAATGATATATCTGAAAATAGAAAGGGTGTGTATGAAAGTGAATACATTCTTGGGTATTGTCATCTATTTATCTATAGTTCTGTCTTTTATGTCTATTGTCATTTCTAGCCATTAGTTCAAGTGAAGTGACTGGATGTTCTGATGACTTCAGAAGCCTGATGACTATGCCTACACCAGGAGCTTTAAATATAAGGAAACATCTAGGACAAGGCAAGACAAAAGGTAATTGGACTTTTTTGGATTTTTTATTTTTTTTTTCAACCAAATAGCCTCATTTTCTGTATATGCCCAGTCATGTATAATTAAAAAATTATCCAGAAAGCACAAGAAAAAATGTTTTCTCCTAGTGAGGCTTTAGTGTTGCAGCATTCAACAGGGTTTCCGCATATCTTCCAAAGTCTGGTATTCTATTGACAATTTTTGCCGTCATGGGAGGCACTGAAACATTGAGAAAATGGATAACAACCTGGAAATAATAGCAGTATGTGTCATTAAGAGATTGACATGCTGTGTATGATGTATATAACTCATGGAAAATATCCTGGAAAGTGATTCTGTTGAAAGACTGAGAACCTTGTGCATGTGTGACTCACCTCTCGTCCTACTCTACCAGAGCAGAATGTGAATGGTTTAATTTTGTGTACAAACTAAAAACAGTTCCCTGTGGTATAGAGCTCTTTCCAGCACAAGTGTTACTGTTTAAGTGCATTGAGTCTTGAGATTGGGCTCATGGCTCTCACTCCTTGTGTGTTTAACTCAGAGCTTTCCGGATCATCGGTTCAGTCCATCTCTGCGACTGAGCTCCTCAAACAACAGAAAGCACTTCACCAGCAAAGGTTTCAGGCCAGGCAGAAGAGGGCAGAAGAAATCCAGAAAAGGTGTGTGGGACAGAAAATGACTGATGGAGAGATTTAAATGTACCTTCTGTGCTTTGCAGCACCCTAAAAGAACACACACACATGCATGCATGCATATATA
>JBCNYH010000024.1:13037558-13057592 GCA_039654325.1 Tandanus tandanus
GTGTGTATATGTATATATATGTATATATATATATATGTACATATATATATATATATGTACATATAGATAAATACAAATATTGAAAATGAAATGACTTTTTCAATCTATTTATATTTTTGTACTTTTATAATTCCTTTATTTAGAAGATCAAAGACAAGATTAATACGTATTAATGTAGAAGTCCATAGCATTTATCGGCCTCCTATTAAAATAATAATGGCAGAATAACTGATATAACAGTGGGGATTGGTACTGATAGATCTTTTATTTAATTTGAATTCTAGCAGACTGAACTAAAGAACCTCGCCTTCGACTAGTGTCAGCTGAGACAGGCACCAACCTCCCCGTGACCCTAGTAGGATTAAGTGGTTCAGCAAAAGAGTGAGTGAATACAGAAAAGCACGTATGGTTTCATAATTGGAAAACATGCGAACCAACCAGTTTTAAAACGATTCATTGCTTGATCCCAGACTAATCAATGCCAAAAACATCATATGAAGACAAGTTTCTCATCCACCATGTACTTTTATTATAACCATATATTTAAAGGATACAACATGAATGACATTTTTACAATTAAAAATAAGAGACTGATACGAATTAAGAAGGAAAATAATCAGATTGCATTACAAGCAGTATATAATCATCATGATTTGAGATAATTGCGCTTCCATCATATATATAATGTGCAGATTAAGTCAGTTTCAGGAAACAACAACAACAAAAGCATCCGACTCCAGTTGTGTGTGACCTTCAGCCATGCAAGGTTATATGAGACACTTAGCCATAAGGGCGGTGATGGGGGTATTGTGGGTAGAGCCCATCATAGTGATACTCCCTCCATTGCTCGACATTCTCCCGGTTTCTTTCATACTGCTCTGAAAGTGGTAAGAAAGAGTATAGCCATGATTTTAATTGCAGGTTGTTCTGTTAGATATAATGCTTATCTTAATCATGCATGTAATATTAAATCTTCGTTAACGCATATACGCAATAAGGTATACACTACTCCTACAAGACCCTGAGAAAGTAGTATATGTTTTCATTCTTTAGGGTAGCTTCATCTAATTCAGAATGCTTGTCATTGCCAGAGAGAGAACAATTCAGTACATTAACCTGATTTTATTCAATCTATTCTAGATTGTCTATACAGTCAAGGCTCTGAATGGTTTACCTCCAGCATCTTTCTGATCTAATCAGCACTTTACTCAGCTGAGGTAGGCATGTTTATTCCTGATTATCACTCACTCTGTTTAAAGGCAGGGCAGCACAGTGGGGTAGTGTTTAGCATGTCCACCTCACAGCAAGAAGGTCCTGGGTTCGAGTCCCGGGCTTGTGAGGATGTTTCTGTGTGGAGTTTCCATTTTCTTTCTATACTTGCATGGGGTTCCTCCGGGTACACCGGTTTCCTCCCACAGTCTGAAGCACATCAGGCTAATTGGCTGTTCCAATTTGCCCCTAGGTGTGAGTGTGTGTTGGCCCTGTGATGGTCTGTCAAACTGTTCAGGATATACCCTTCCTTCACCCAGTGTTGGCTGAGATCAGGATATACCCTTCCTTCACCCAGTGTTGGCCACCCTCCCCGTGACCGCAATAGAATTAAGCATTTCGTCAAATACGAGTGATTTAAAGGCATGAATTCTTGATTTGTATTTTTTTTTTTATATATAATTTGCTTTAATCTTAAATGTTGCCTTGACTTTTTTTTTTTTATTATTATTATTACACTTTAAGCTTTCTTTAATGGTATTGCAGCTTGCTTTGTGTCAAACAGCAGGTTCTGAGTGCTCAGTTTAGTGTGCTGTTTCACTCCCCCGACATTGATTATTCCTCCAGACAGCAGCAGCTTATTAATGGGCCTGTGGGATTTTTTTATTTTTTATTTTTTTAGCTTTGGAGCCAAACTAATCAGCGCAAGAGACGCGTCTTACCATTTCGGCTCTCCTCCAGATGGTTTTCATACTCGTTGTTTTGCTCCTCGTAGTACTCCCTCCTGCGCTCAGAGGCGGCCAACTTCAACTTATGCTCCGCTGCAGGGAAAGAACACGTTATCTGTTGATTTTTTATTTATTTATTTATTTATGTCTAGGTACACACTGAAGCTGGCTTTAACTTCTTTAGATTATTTTTTTTAATTGGCTGTTGAGTTGATGATAAACTAAAATGGCACAGTCTAAATTGCTGCCATAAACTATGGGAATACTAAGCAATAACCTTAAATATAACAAACAGAACAATTCCTCTGGGCCATTAACTGTAGTATAGGTCAATTTGTCTAGTTATTCAAAATGGCTATTTGATGATTAATCGTGTAGTGGATAGAATTGTTGTTTTTTCAAGTGAGAAAGTCTTGCTTGAAGTTTTACCTCTAGTTGGCAAACCAATGGCAAGCATTACATTCAGTGCAATCTTAGCATTCTTTTTGCCATCCATGCTAAAACAAAGAATAAGCAACTTCGACCATCAGGGAATGCCTTGAATCAAGATTTTTGGGCTTTCGCCGAATCACCCTTTTAAAACCGGAAAGGATTTGGGAAAACAGGCACAAGCGCATATGAATAGAGAACTAAGTGTTTTCTACATTGCAGAGCCTTAAAGGGTACCTGTGGTGAATTAGTGTTACTAGCTATTTAAAACGATCACGTATGACATCAGCGATTGCTTCCGGCACCATCAGTCCTTGCCCCTTGTCAAAGTACATGCAAGTGTTGCGACACTGGGCATGCTCAGAGACATGTTGCCTTCCTCATTATCTGTTCCAGCCTCATAGTTACGTGAACTTGTTGAATTGGCTGGGCTGCATTACTGACCCCATGCACCAAATACATTATCAGCCAGTGCTGAGCTGCACAAACAACAAGCGCAGAAATCACGGAAAACTTTTCTTTTTGTTCCTAAACCGATTGACGACAGGAAAGCGAAGCTGGCAAAACATTAGCTGTATAAGCGATTTTGGATTTACGGTCACACATCTCTGGCACCATTCTCGTCCTCAGATGTGACGTCTCATTGTCTCCACAAGATCCTCCCTCTGGTTCAAATATGTCACGTCACTTCTGGGAAAAAAACGACCCAGTTTTGTGCTTTTATGGTCATTTATGTTAAAATAAGCATCTGTATCGCATCTGTTACTTATATGCGACTGACTGCGTCCTCCATCCGTTTATTTTTGCTCGAGTTGCAAGAGGGCTAACCCATTTTCTGTCATTTTGAGCAATGGAGCCAAATTTTTGTCCATGCTCCTGATGGCTGATAGATTCGAAATATGCTAATGTGCATTTGAGCATGTCAGATCATATGCTGATGAAGAATGGACAGTTCCTAGTGCTCATGCTCAGCTGGTGACACGTTCCCTTTAAATTTCCTAATTACTAAGAACGCACATTTGCTATGGATTTTGATTGAAGAGGATTCTCATTTTCAGCTCTTTTGAAATTGTTCCTTCTTACTGTTAACTGTGTACTTTTGGACTGTAGCCATGACTAAATACAGGGTGACCCAAAACACACAATTAATAAAAAAGATTTAAAAAAATAATAATAATAATAATTAGATTTTTTTATATATATATATATATATATATATATATATATATCTTTTTTTTGTGTGTCTGTGTGTGTGTGGAATTTTTTATTTTTATTTATTTATTTATTTATTTTCCCCCCCTATGGGGGTTATCTTAAATCACGAGAGTATACTCATCGACCCCAAACTCTTGAAGCCCTTACGATTGCTATTTAGCAGGAGATAGCCGCTGTTCCACCCGACATGACCTGTCGAGCCATGGCAGCCTTTGGAAATCACCTCCATGCGTGTAGCCATCAACTGTAACCATTTGGAGGATCTTTAAAACGTGATAAAACCTGTATTGAATGAAGTTTCATGTGAGCAAATAATTAAATAATCTTTAACAATTTTTTTTGTTTACCTTTGAAATGTGGGCTGTTTTATTGGGTCACTCTGTATAATTAAAAAAAATCTCTTGCAGGTGTATACAGAGAGGGGAAAAGGCCCTTCAGTTAACTGTGATAAAACTGTCTGCTGCCACCAATAGGTGAAAGGAAAGAATGCAATGTTGGTATTCAGGCCACCTACCTTAAGAGAAACCATGGGCTGCATTTGGATCTGAGGCCAGACTTTGGATAACCTGGTGTAGTCAGTGAATTTGGCAAAAAAAAATTATCTGAAAGTTTTTAAAAATTATAAATAATTCCCCCTACTTTCAGTGTTACCCACAAACCCATGATCCTTAACATGCAAAGCTATGTTGCATGTCAATGTTTGGCTAGGACCTTTAAATTGATGAACAGTTATAGTGTCTCCATGTTTCACGTTAGTGGGTTATTGGTAGCAGCATGCAAATTAAACAATGATATCTGAGGGGCCCATATGAATTAACAGTATTATTTTGGGCAAAGGGGTGACACTGTGGTGTGGTAAGCACGCCTGCCTCACTGCACAAAGGTCCTGGGTTCGAGTCCCTGGCTCAGCGAGGGTATTTCTGGGTGGAGTTTACATGTTCTCCACATGTGTGCGTGGGTGTCGTCCGTGTACTCTGGTTTCCAATCACAGTCCAAAGACATGCACATTAGGGTAATAGGCTGTTCCAAACCGAATATACACAATAATCTACTAATCGGTGCCTGTCGCCAACTATACGCCATTATATTGCTGACAGTCTGAGACCATTGTGGTCGATCACAGATAGTCACAGATAGTTGGGGACTTAGTTACAGACAGTCTCAGACCTATTTGCTGACCATCAGAGATTTTCATCTGAGCATTATTTTATTTGAGTCATTTAGGACATCACATACACAGTTGTGATTGGTCTGAGACAGGCGCCAACTCCAAAAACACAGGCAATCGCAATGAGGTCGGGCCTTAAGATGTTTGGGGAACTGACCCCCAGTGTAGCTTAATTATATAGCAGATGCTTATTGTTAAAGGTAGAATTATCTAGCAAACAACTTACAAATAGGCCAACGCAGGATAACCCAGCAACTGCATATACACTTACAGTATTTGGAAGATGCACTTATCCAGAGCGAGTCAACAGTAGCAGCATGATGGTACTGGGGCTTGAACCACCGACCTTTTGATCAGTAATCCAGAGCCGTAACAACTGAGCCACCACCGCCTCCTGCTAACTAATATTTAGCAGTAAGTTAATTTATCTTAGTGACATTGTGGAAGTTATATGGCTGTTAGCAATGCTCTGTTTAAATAGAGCAAAATCACAGCAAAAAGTGTGTCGTAGGTATTTGTAGTTTTCCTAAACGAGAATAAATTGAAGGCGAAAAATTTTAGGCAGTGAAGAAATGGTATAGCTGACTGTAGGGGTGTTGAAGTGTGTAACTGGTGCATATCTTTCTGAAGTGTTTTTATTGAAGATACTTTTATACAGACACACACACACACAAAGACTTTTTTTTTTTTTTTTTTTTTTATCTTTGCTTTTGTTGGATGAATGGAAGGTGGGACCCCTCTTTCATTCCTTCATTCTGACAGCTGCCAGAATACAAAGAAAACTTAAACTCTCTAGACCGATCATTAAGGACAGATTAATCTGTCTTGTATTTCTCTCTGTCCTGTGTCTGCACATTCCACTCTCAGCTCCAGCTGCTTCTTTTTCTCCTCCAATTTGCGTTCTGCAGCGTCATCACACACATCCACATGCTAGCTTGAAAATGAAAAATCATTGGTGTGTGTGTGTGTGTGTGTGTGTGTGTGTGTGTGCTATCTTGCTCCTGATGGCTTAGCTGCTCCACACTGTCCTGGTGATCCTCACAGTCATCTTTCCTGTCCCTGCCCCAACACTAACAACCATTCACACACTTTTGTTTTTCTTTTTTTTTTTTTACCTCTCATGTCTTCAGATTAATTAATAAAGTTGCCTAAAATGCTTCCCTCACATAGATCATGGGATCATTCTCCAGTTACTGTATCTATTACATATAAATGATTCAAGGAATAAATTCTTCTGCGTGATTTAACGCTTAATAGGATGTGTTGGACATCTGAATCAGTCTCGATAAGAGCCGGATCAGTGAACTCACCGACATATTCTGCATATGATGTTGGGGACCTGCGGCCACGACGCTTAAAAAAGTTTGATGCATCTGATGCTGGAACAAAGACCTTCTTTGATCCTGTACAGTAAAGTGATTAGAGAAGAAATAAATAAAATAAAAAAAAACACACATACAGGTTTCCCTTGAGCCCTCTCTATTTCTTAGTCTTTGTGTATATATTTTATACACTACGTGGACCCCTGACCAGTCACACATGCAGTAGGTACTTCTTGAGCATCTTATTCCAGATTTAGTCCTCCTTTGCAGTTTCCTATCAGATTTTGGTGCATGGTTGAACCGATTTACTCAGCCAGCCACAGGAGGGGCGCAGTCATTCTTTTGGTTTATCTCTTTTTGAGGCCAAGGCCCTGTGCAGGGCACTCAAACTCATCCACACCAGGTTGGGCAAACCAAATCTTCAAGTATGTCGCTTTGTGCACTGGGTCACTGGTATTCTGGGACAGGTGTGGGCCCCTAGGCTCCAGTATAGGGACATTTTAATGCTACAGCATATATAGACATTCTACACTAGAAGTTCTCATAGAGAAGTGGAGTGCTGTGAAGGGCAGTTAATCCAAGACTATATAGTCCACTTGTATGAGTTTTGTTTATCTCTCCAGGCCCGTTTATTCCTGCATGGACGGTGGTGGCGACTATTGCGAGAACTCTAGAAACTGCCACGCATTGCGCTACCACATAAATCGAGTCGCCCATGGAATTCTGGGAGGGCTACCGATCCCAACCAAAGTATCGAGTCGCCTATGGAATTATGGAACCAAAGTATCTGTCTCAACAGCTCACCCTTCCTATAATCATGCCGTGCATGCGCCACCACATAAATCGAGTCAGGCGGAAAAAGCACAATTAGTGTTGCTGTTCCGCACGCTGCGCTCGCTCACAGCAATGACTCCGTGCCTCCTATTTTGTGGCATCCACTTAAGGAAGACCCAGAAATGAGTGTGATGATCAGGTGTCCACATATTTTTCGCTATATTGTGTGTTTTGGTGGAGATCAGCCAAATGTACCAACAAAGATAAGAACACCCACAGTTTTGACCTTGTCTCCATAAGGAGAATCAAAACTTTTACTTGTGTGTGTGTGTGTGTGTGTGTGTGTATGTGTGTGTGTGCGTGTCTTAAACTCACCCTGACGTTCAGTGACTTTTTCTTTTTCTTTTCCATTCTTCACTGCGGCACTTTCTACCTCAGACAGCACTAGCAGGAGGGAGGAGGGAAGGAAATAGTTTTAATAGGAGGAGGGCTGAGCAAAGAGAGTCATCTCAGTTTTAGTTGTTGAGGTAACTGGACACCTATCATCAGTACAGTTTTTAGGCAATTTAAATATGTATTTTCTGGAACAGTAAATAAAACCTTTTAGTTTCTCTTAGCAGTGTGCAGTATAAAAAACTTTACATATCAGAGTGAGATTTTTAAAGAAAAAGTATGGAAAAAAATGTAGCAGCCAACAAATCAAATATAAAATAATACAGATATTCCGTTGTTTTGATATTCTCTCACACCATATACTTCAGTTTACTGTAAATATTTAATTTGGTGAGATTACATAGTAAAATAGACTTTTTTTAACCATTTCAGGAATAAAACAAAAAGGTGCCAACATTTGATTATGAAATCAGCCGCAAAACAAATCAGCAGTGTTGAAATATAAAATATATCTGAAGATTTTTTATAAGTTAAAATTCTAATATTTAGACATTTTTAGTCTTATTTACTCTATAAAAATTATATATATATTGTTTATTTAAAGTTATCTAAGAAAGATTTTGCATAAGAATTTTTTTTTCATTCAATTGAATGCACTATTTTTTTAACAAATCCAATTACTTATATATTTATTTATATATAGATTTTTATTTTTTTAATTGAATTGAGTTTGTTTTTTTTGTTTAAAGCATCTTGATCAACAGTTTATCCATAAAAGCTATACAACTAAAATTTTATGTGGTTTCTTCATCCCCTCTCTACGTACACCCACGCATCCTCTCACACACATTGAATGATGCACTCACCAGTTAGGATGAGGACGATGGGCAGGAGGGCCAGCAGAACTATGTGCAGCCGGGCCATGACTAAAGCAGAGTCTGTGTGTGTGTATGTGCATGTGTGTGCACTTCAGGTAGCACCTCAGCAGTTAGTCCTGGCACAGGGTACAAGAGAGGGAGGGAGAAAGAAAGAAAGAGAGAAGGAAAGAAGAGTGGGAGGGGACGAGATGAGAATTCCACAGGCTCAGGGGACACAGGAGGGGTGAGGGAAGGATGAAGAGAAAGAAAACGTGAACTGATGAACCATATGATGCTTTTATTATTATATTACATAATTAATATTCACATTGAAAACTTACTAGAATAAATATTGGCTGCATATATTAGGAATACTTCATATAGATTTTTGTCCACTAGATTAGTTACAATCAGTTTATAACTGGAATCTTTCTGTCCCTGTAAACACAACCACCTGCTGTAGATTCACTCACAGAGCAGACTGAGATTAGAGATTCCTTTAGTGATGTGCAATGCCCTGAAATCACAATCCTGTTTACAGTGATGATACCATATTAAATACTACAGAAAATACCGTAATGCTCAAAGTGTCACCTCTGTCTCATACCTATACACTGAGAATAAGCTTTAATGCAGTTTTAAAATCTCTAGGTTGAAAACGCTTGCACATTCCAGCTTTAAAGATCACCCCCTTCGATGTGCAGGTCACATGGCAGTGTTTAACAGTTTGCAGACAGACTGAGGGACGGAAAGTATTTTCTTGCCCTGAAGATATCAGAGAGTCCTATGTGATTTGCATCTGTGCAGTCTGTTCACTAAATTGACACATACTGTCTAATTACGTACACGGCAATTAATTTATCACAAATGTATATGTTTTTTAATGGCTTCCATACTTTGCTTTCACAGAGAAAACTCCATGCATGGAAATAAGAAAGAAAGGGGAATATAAAGACAGAAAACAGATGGGCTGGGGGAGAATATGGGTAGAAATAGGTGCGGCGAGAAGAGACATAGTCAGAGAGTGTTTATTCCTGAATCTAAACACTACAAGCATTAATGTAATAATTAATTTTTCTGTCTGAATATGTTTGTTTATTGTTTTGTACTAAGAATAATGGATTCTGCTAATAACACATTGTTATTTCTATTGTTCTTGCAATGTAAAAGGTATGCATTGTGTTTGAAAACCATCAGCTATTATCACTGGTGTGTAGTCTGTGTGAGTGTGGAACTACACACACGCCGGTCTTAGTGGAAAAACAGCTTGTGGAAACATTACTCTTAGATGGATTTTTTTTTTTTTTTTTGGAACCCTCTTTCTGACTTCTGTCCCTGTTTTCATTTCATCACTGAGTTTCTGAGGAACAATTAGACTCATCAGCAGTAGGAACTAATTACCATAGATTTTGGTGGGTCAAGATAACAATACTTACTAGAGGTGCACTCAAAAACTGCGAACAACTTGCACCCGGAGCAAGTTGCTCCTACTGTCACTCTCAAATCTGTGACAAGCCAAAAGCTAGAGGGACAATATGCAAGCAAACCACTGCAAAAGAACCACCCATCTGCCTGTGAAATTACTGGATGGATGGTACAGCGAATGCGTCAACAGTCCTACTTGACACCCATTGTGTTCAACTCCCCAGTGTGTTCACCCAATGTGTTCCTCTCAAGGTTTTTCCTCATGTCGACTGAGGGAGTTTTTCCTTGCCGCCGTCACCGCAGGCTTGCTCATCAGGGATGTGTACGGTTTATAGAGAAATGTTTAATTTCGAAATCAAATTTGTTTTACTATGTAAAGCTGCTTTGCGACGATGTCAATTGTAAAAAGCTCTATACAAATAAAACTGAATTGAATTGTGCATACAGTAAGTTGTGCCTGGAACAAGATGTTCTGGAACAACATGCACCACTTCAATAAGTGAAGTGACCCATTGATGTCCAGTTGCTCCTGAACAAATCATTTTTACAGGCAAGTAGTGCTCATGTAAAAGCAGTTTTAGGGTGCAAGGAACTTCCATCATGCAGCACGGTTAATGTAGCAAATAGGCTCTATATGGGTACTGAATTATTAACCTCGGCCAAGAGAGGTTATGTATTCACCAGCGTCTCTTTGTTTGTTTTTCTGTTAGCAGGATTACTCAAAAACTACTAAACCAATTTTCACTAAACGTGGTGGAGGATTGGGATATGGGCCTGGCAGGATCCGGACCACGATCAAGATCCAGGGGTTTCTGAAAGATTATGAATGGATTTTGTCTGTCAGCAAGATTATGCACAAACTACTGAGCGTATTTATTAAACTTGGTGGAGGGGTGGGCGACATAATGGCGTTGTGGTTAGCACGTCTGCCTCGCACCAAGAAGGCCCTGGGTTCGAGTCCTGGGCTCAGGTGTTTCTGTGTGGAGTTTGCATGTTCTCCCCATGCTTGCGTGGGTTTCCTCCTGGTACTGTGGTTTCTTCCCACAGTCTGAAGACATGCACATTAGGCTAATTGGCTGTTTCAAATTTACCTTAGGTGTGTGTGTTGCCCTGTGTTGGTCTGGCGAGCTGTTCAGGGCGTACCCTGCCTTCGCCCAGTATCGAAAGAGATGGGTTCCAGCCTTGCCACGACCCTAACAGTAGGATTAGGCTGTTCAGCAAATGACTGGAGGAGGGGTGAGGTAATGGCCTGAGAAGAACCCATTAAATTCTGGATCAGATTACGATCCTGATCCAGGAATTTTATTAAAGATTGTTTACAAGCATTCAGTACCTCAGCTCATTTTCTAGTTATCCATGTGCTCGTCTTAAGATATGTTCTATAATATGGGCATTACCAAATTAGTGACAACTCTCATTTTAAGGATTTACCAGATGGCTGAGGTCTGACCTTTAAAGGTCACTCAAGGTCAAAGGAAAATGTTTCAACTGAAAATCCATGTATAGTTTGGTATTAGTGTTCCACAGTAATGGCATGTCTGTGGGCACCCGGTTCAAAGTTAGAAGCACTCAAAATCTCGTGAACTTGATTCTCACCTTACAAGATCAAAAATAGTGTCTCATTTGAAAGTCCATAGACGAATTACTATTAGTATTTCATAGTAAATCAGTTTTGGCGGAGTTATTTTAACTCAAGAGACTATTAAACTCAGCAACATTCACTGAGCCGAGGGTTAATAAGTGTTTTAGTATATACTATGGAGAAACATAAAAAGCCAACTGAATCAAGATTCTTATAGTTTATTATTACATATAAGCATGACGGGGCAGGTCAGGTGAGCTCCGCGAGCAGAGCATCTTTTTAAACTCATTTAAAGTTTTAGTGAATATACCATGAAAAAACATAAAAGAACAAAACCAAAACAAGATTTTTATGGTTTATTTTTTATATTTGAATCAATGAAATTCACCTGTTCCATCACCATGCTCATGCACACTTCATGACGGCATGTTTTAAAACTTGTATAAAGTTGAAATAAAGTGCTTTTTAGCTTTAAAAATGTGAGACCATGGTACATAGCTTTCTTCTTTTTTTTCTTCTTTTTTCCAAAAAAAATAAGAAGAAAGCTGTGTAACAATATCTCTTATCCCAGCTAGTGAACCATTAGTAGTGCATTAAGGTTTGTAATGTTATGGCTGATTGGTGTATTCTTTACATTTATTTTCACACCATTATGACAAAATAGTTATTACAAAGGATTTTAGTATAGAGTAAAACTTATTCATTTGATTACAAATAAAACTTCTCAATTCTGTACTCTGCATTTCAACAGAAACTATTTTGATAACAGATAATGCACTCTGGTTTACTGTGCTGTTCATATACACTGTCTGATTAAAGAAGGCACAAAATTTTAAATCTAACTTAAATTTAAAAGGTCTTTGGATGTACATTAACTGTGATTATACACATACAGTATGTACATTCTCTCTTTATCTACTGAACATAGCCCTTTTTTCTCCGTATTAGAAAATTGATTCAAATATAGTCACAGCTAATTATTGTACTTTGTACCTGTATCCTACACTTATCCTACAATAGGTATCCTATAGTAGGTAGCTTTATTGTGTACATCCCAGCATCCTAGGCAATACAATTACACACCGATTAGTTTTGTCAGTTATTCCTCTGGGTGTCTGTTTCTGTTGTGATGCACAGACACTGGAGGTGAAAATAAGGATCACAGTGATGTCCTGTCTCCTTGGACCAGACGTCCCCTCAGTGCCCAGGAGTCCTGTAAGCACAAAATATCACAAGGTGCATAAATAAAGCAACACACATTCAGGCCATGCTGAGATGATCAGGACAGAGCAGGAGACCAACCTGAAAGGAAATAACTGCTTCACCCCCCAATCTTTTGTAAGCAAGTTCTACCACCTCCTTACTGATATTCTCCTGTGTTGTTCCTTCCACAACGATGTAGTGACAATCAGCACTCGCATAATGACAGGAGATGGCCTAAAACAAACACACAGGCGCACGCGTTTCATTGATTACAGAGTGAAATGACATGTTGTAGCAGTGTGTAGATCCAGTTCACCACATAAACAAAATGAAAAACTATATTCTTTTCAAAAACCCATTATATAAAAAAGGAAGACTTGGCAAATTTGCCTCACTGAGGGAAATATTTTCGCTAAAAGTAAAGTAGGTAGCATGTTGATGCAGTCATGCATTTATGAACGCCACTACATAAATACATCTAAGTCATCTCAGCTTGAAGGAACTGTTGTGCAAGGCAACAAATTTCACAATCAGATGGGTTTTTTTTCCATGATTCTTAACATTAAGGAGGACCTCTATAACCCTAATAACACTTAGTCACTCATTTGCCGGGCCACTTTATCCTACTAGGTTCCCCTACTGGGGAGGGTAGAGCCTATCTCAGTCGATACTGGGCGAAGACAGGATACACCCTGAACAGTTCGCCAGACCATCACAGGGACAGCACACACAAATATTCTCACACACATGCACACCTAAGAGCAATTTTAAACAGCCAATTAGCCTAAAGTGCATGTCTTTGGGTAGTGGGAGGAAACCGGAGTACCCTGACAAAGCCCATGCTAGCACAGGGAGAACATGCCAACTCCACACACAAATGCCCTCATCAAGCCCGGGACACGAACCCAGGACCTTCTTGCAGTGAGGCGGACGTGCTAACCACTACGCCACCGGGCCGCCCTTGAATCTTATTTCATTAAAAAGGTTAATTAAAATTGCATATTCGTAATAGGGATACTTGTGTTTGGTATAAAGCTTTATTCATACAAAGACTGTATGAGTCATGATGATGTTTTAGCTTGTGCTTTATGGATTACCAATCAATGTATTTTATTTCCACTGGGAAAAACAGCCCTGTCTTAATGGATCTGTAGCCAGGATGAGCAGCTTACAAGCTCAAATAAGCATGGGACCACACGGTATATGATGGACATGATACAAAACAATCTATGAGTATTTGAACAGTGACATTTTTATGATATTATTATTATTATTACTATTATTATATAGTGTGTTTCTATATAGTGTCTTCCAAGGTCACTTAATATTTTGAACCGTTACTCTTGCACCCTGCATATACAATGGGAAATAAATTAAAATGAGACATGCAGAATATCAGGTTCGATCCAAGGTCTGTCTTTACCTTTCGAAAGCCCTGTGTTTGGTTCATTCCTGAGCCGTGGATAAGCAAAGGATGAAAAAACACAGTATCTCCTTTTTCCATTTCCAAATGCACTCTGGGATGGTTGGGGTTGTAATTTCTTATACCATGGTACATCTTGTTCACCCCACCCTGGACAGGGAGCAAAGAGAGGAGCTTTGTGTGTTCAAAGGGAATATTATTCACACACATACACTCAAAGACAAATAAATGAGTGAATTTGTTACTTCATTTTTAAAGCTTTTAAAATTTTGTATTTTTTCCTTTCACTGGTACAAACATGCTGTTGTGAGCTACCTGTAGAAGACGACATAATGCCATGGACTGTATTGCCATTCACCACTCGCTCTATTTTTACTAAGACTAATGTACTGTAGATCTTGGCTTTGGTTGGATGCACTTATCTCCATTCCTGCAGGCCTACAAACATACTGTGGTTAACAGAAGCTCTATGAGATGGACATGTGACTGTTTCTTGCCATGGATTTACATTCTAGTAGAAAGTAAGTCATTAGCCTTTTTTTAAAGGTTAAAAAATTATTTGAATTGTATCTCACTCACTCATTTGCTGAACCACTTAGTCCTACTACTAGGGTCTCAGGAAATACTTCTGCTAAAGGTAAAGTAGGTAGCCTGTTAAAGCAGACATGCATTTATGAACGCCAGGATATAAACACATCTAAGTAATCTCAGCTTGAAGGAAGTAAAGGAACCCTAATAACACTCACTCATTAGCCGTGCCACATTATCCTACTAGGGTCCCCTACTGGGGAGGCCAGAGCCTATCTCAGCCAACACTGGGTGATAGGATACACCCTGAACAGCTCACCAGACCATCACAGGGCAATACACACAACCATTCACGCTCACATCTGCACCTAGGGGTAATTTGGAGCAACCAATTAGCCTAATGTGTATGTCTTTGGACTGTAGAAGGAAACTGGAGTACCCGGAGGAAACCCATGCAGGCACGGGGAGAACATGCAAGCTGCACACAGAAACGCCCAAGCCCGGGACTTGAATCCAGAACCTTCTTTCTGTGAGGTGGACATGCTAACCACTACGCCACTGTGTTATGAAAGTTATTCAACAAGCAGTTTATTAATGAGTTACTCATAGTTACTATTACTATTCATTCTTATAGAGCTCTTCCAAACCTTGTCCCTTTCTCTCACCTCCCACTTTGGGTAGTCATGCTCAAGCAGGGTGCCTTTGTGGGTGCCAGGCAGCACTACCAGGCAGCCATTCTGGCGATTTACTTTCTCCATCGCTGTCCAGGCACACACAATGCGATCAGCTGGCCGAAATGGGAAGTAGTGCAGGTCCTGATGCATGGGGTGACGGGATGTCTTCTTTCCTGGGATAGAGCATGCAAAGCTCCACACTATAGCCCCGAGGTTTCATCTTGTTCCAAAGACTGATATGCATATTAATACAGTAGGAGTGTATGTTACCTGCATCAGGGGGTTTGTTGATGAGCATGGTGTGCATAGCCATGATGTTAGGGCCCGTGAAACACTCAACATACTTTAGAATCTGTTATAAATACAAGCCAAATTTGTAACCATGACTATATTCTCCTTCATCCAAAGATTAAATTTAAGAAAAGTTAAAGCCAGTAATACTATTTGTATATGTGCGAACCTGAGGCAGTGTACAATAGCGGAACAGCTCCGGGTCCTCTTGGAAGTCCTGAAGTTTAGTCACAGCCTTCTCCCCATCTACAAACTCAGACTTGGCAATGGAAATATCTTTCATTACCACCAAGCCAGGAATCTTCACGTCTCTTCTACAAATAAGCTCAAACTCTGTCCTGAAGGTGTAAACGCACATTCATTCGTGAAATATTGTTGTTTTACAGGCCAGGCATGACATTTATAAACATGGCATTTGCATAAAATGGGTGTGGGTCATTTCCATACACACACTAGGGCTTATGCATCAAAACTGAAGGAAAATGTTACACTTTTGATAGTGAATGTAAAAATATGCTCAGACAGCAAAACATTTGTGAAGAATTGAGTACTCTCCGATGACTGATGATAATCAACAATCGGGCATGATTTCTGTCAGTATGGCCAAGGCCTGTTCCACTAAGCCAAATATACTGATGATGATGATTATGATGACGAGGAGTTTGGAGGCCCATACAGCAAAGAGCTAAACTTAATCTTCCCTCCCTTAGGTGTAAGTCACTTGAATAAGTATCTAGATGAAATCAAAAATAAACAAATAAATAAAAGTGTATAAAATTAATGTGTAATGTATTTGCATAATCTCTGTTCCTAGTACGACTACAGTGTTCATAGCTTTTTGTTATTTACCAAGGGAACTGACTGAGTAACGTCTGTTGGGCTTTTTACACCCGAACCTTCTGGCTCTGATGAGGAGCTTATCCCGCTTTCTGTAGCGTGAAAGAACTCCTCCTGGATGGGACGCTAGTCTATCGCAGGTTACCTTCCCAGTATTTTTTACTGGTACCCATTTATACTGCTGGGGGGACAGAGGAACACTTGTGGCTGAGTTCTTTCCCCAGGGGTCTTAGCACGGAGGGGTCTAATGGGGATTCAAACCCACAACCTCTCGATCATGGGCCCAGCACCCTAACCACTACACCACGTGGTATAGTGAGAATACTCACCAACTTCTACCGATGCATCATCGAGAGTATTCCATCTGGCTTGCGTCACTACCTGGTACGGTAGCTGTAATACTCTGGACCGCAAAGATCTACAGAAGGTGGTCAGATCAGCACAACGCATCACCAGGACTGAACTGCCAGCCATCCAGTACCTCTACACGCAGCGCTGTATAGGAAGGTTCAGCGGATCCTCTCTGATCTCAGCCACCCCAACTACACACTCTTCACACTCCTGCCATCAGGCAGACGGTACAGGAGCATCCGGACTCGCACCAGCAGATTCAGGGATAGTTTCTACCCACAAGCCATCAGGCTACTGAACTGCTGATATACTGAACAAATTACACACAATGATTTACACGCTCATTGTACACACTGTACATGCACACCATTACATCTGCACTACAGCCGCTTCAATATTTCTTTTCGGTATTCTTGTATTTATACTTCTGTATATATGTTTTTGAACTTCCTTTAATTTATATTTTATTTCTTTATTATATAGTTTTTTATTTTTTACTTTATATTTTATCTAAATGTTCTTTATGTGCAATTTTTGTTTCTTTTGTGCAATATTGAGGGGGCTCTGAGTCCAAGAATTTCATTGCGGGTAGTGATGTTCCATTATTACCTGTATATGACAAATAAACTTGAAAATTGAAACTTGAGAGCACTTGTGGATTGGGGCGTGCCTTTGGACGGGCCTCCAAATGCTCGAGATGCTACTTTCAAATTTTGCTAGCATTCCAGAATACCAACCTCAGCTTTAAGTGGAACCATAATCACTCAACATGTGAGCAAGTGGTCTGTGATGTACACTTATATCTGAGTCTTGTAGTTTGTGAAATGGTCTGAATCAACATTCCCCATCTTTATCAAATTGCAGAGAGTGCACTTATGAAAACTTCTCTTTTCCACTTCACTTATTTTTTTTACAACCTGTCAAAGATGCAGTGACTGTTAATCATTCCTAAATTTTCATCCATGATTTTTATACTTATTTACGTGTGTATACGCCATTTCTCAGTTTATTGTGCACTTTTTTTCCCACTCTGGAATACACACCCAGTTTTCAAAGTGAGGCTCCAGATCTTGTAATCTGATAAACAACCATTATGCTGCCACCTTGTGTTTAACACAAAGGCTGCAAGATTGCCGTAATCTTGATCAGCCTGCTCTAATGTCATGAAAATTTCCGTTATGTCAGGAAACCCTTGGTAAGGTCTGAGTTTCTACACTACGCTACGCAAGTGCTTCTCTACAAAAATCCCATGCATTACTAAATAACGTACATTTCAATGATGTGAATAATGTGTTACAGAACTTGTGTATCCTGTTCCTGCTGTCCTCACTGGCACATTTTGTTGACCTTAATGGGGTTGGCTGGGAGGGTCGCACACAATATTAAGTGTAGAATGAGTAACCTCATGTAGTGTGCCTTGTGAAAAGCCTTGCCTAAATCTATTGATGTCCTCTTCAGAAACCAGGTTTTTGATCAAAAGGAAGCCGTTTTCTTCATAAGCAAGTCTTTGTTCTGGAGACAGCACATCTGTATCAAAGGTGTACCTACAGCCATATTAACACAGTGGATGCAAAAGGTCATCAAATAGCACAAAGACCAGTTAATGTTTTATGACCTTAACAATACACCTTGTGTTGTTTTTTCAACACAAAACAATAAGTACGTACTGAAGTGCTTCAGGGTAATGATGCGACAGGTTTTGTGCAGATGTAAAGGATGAGCGCTTTGTTACATGTATTTAAGGAAAATCAATGTCTACTCTTATCAGAATGGATAATGTCGATATTACACACGGACATGACCTTTATCACAGGTTTTCCTAGTTGTATCTGGTTATCAGCTCAACGCGTCTCATATGGCCTCCGAATCAATCCCAGATATGACATCCTTCCAATGGTCCAGTCTCCATACCTTACATATATGTACTTCCTACGTTAATGTGTTATTAAAGTGTCGTTCACATGAACCTATTCACCAATATAGGCAAAAACAATACAAAATTAACCATTTAATATTGAAAAGTGAATGTAAAAGACTCCCAGTGAAACTTTAATTTGATTAAAATAATACTTGGTATGTTTACAATCAGGGACGGCACGATGGCATAGTAGTTAGCACGTCCGCTTCAAAGCAAGAAGGTCCTGGGTTCGCTTCCCTGGCTGGACGAGGGCGTTTCCAAGTGCAGTTTGTATGTTCTCCCTGTGCTTATGTGGGTTTCCTCGGGTACTCAGGTTTCCGCTCACAGTCCAAGGACATGTACATGAGGCTGACTGACTGTTCCAAATTGCCCCTAGACGAGAAAGTGTGTGTGTGTGTGTGTGTGTATATATATATATATATATATATATATATATTTGTGTGTTTTGTCTGCTTCTTTTTGTCTGGCAAGCTGTTCAGGGTGTACCCTGCCTTCGTCCAGTGTTGGTTTGCTGACCCACTTACTCTTACTAAGGTCGCGGAGAGGCTGGATCCTATCTCAGCCGACACTGCATGGGCGAAGGCCAGGTACACCATGAACAGCTCACCAGACCACCGCAGGTCCAACAACCATTCAGACTCATACCTAAGGGCAATTTGGAACACCACGCGCAGTGGGAGGAAACCAGAGTACCCGGAGGAAACCCACGCAAGCATGGGGAGAACATGCCAAGTCCACACAGAAACACCCTCGCCGACCCCGAAACTTGAACTCAACAGGGTGTGAGGCAAACGTGCCACCCAATCTAAACTCATATAATCTATTCTAGTGCATCAAGTTCAAATCCCTCCATTCTACAGAGCCTGGACTGTCCTAGAGTATCAGGAAGATGTCTCACTTAGTATGAGCATTTAAACATAAGTTGACTAATTTAAATGCATTATATTACAGTTTACTGATAAACTGTATGAAAATGACTCACTGTTTTAAGTCGTTATTAATGTGGAAATACAGGTTTCCCTAATGACTCATCATTTACAGGATTCTGAGTAACACTGGTACTTTTTTAAAATGTATTTTTCACACAAGAGCAAAAATAAAGGACGGAAGTGCTTGTTATTGGAATTTGTCAGCAAAAATACATGTCTATTTCTACGAATTTGTCAGAATGCAAAAGGATAAAGCAGTAATATACTTGATGGTCCTTTCTTGCATAGCAGGCCTCAGCCCCGAGCTCTACTGCGCACCTGCCCCGGTTATCGCTCATGGTCTCTGGGTGAATCCTCAGAGCCTCACCGCCTGAACAAGCACCGCGTTAAACACGTTAACCGAAATTTGAAAGGATACTACAGCAACACCGGAACGGTCCAGGTGGTTCAGGACGACTTTCAGTCTGTCCGCGGCCCGTAGAGCCATGTTATTCGTGGAACAAAATAAAATATTTTCCCTGAAACGTTTGCTCTGCTGCGATTAGCTTGTGGCTAATGGTTGCACCGCTAACTGCTTGTGTAACAGGGTCAAAGTACATAACAACTGACACTGACAAGCAACATCATCCTACCAACCCACTTATTTATTTCTGTTTTTAATAAATGTGAGTATATGAATGTAGGTTCGGGGGGGGGGGGGGGGGGGGGGTTGACCAGGGTAAAGACCGAAAGAACACACTCCTCACCCCCACCCACCCTTCCCCCCCCGGGGTTCACC
>JBCNYH010000024.1:13081835-13094936 GCA_039654325.1 Tandanus tandanus
ACACACACACACACACACACACACACACACACACACACACACACACACACACACACACACACACACACACACAATCCGTAGCGCTTCTCTTGAACAGATGCAACATTTTGCCATTTGCTAAATGTTTTATTTTTTTATTTTGATATACTGTATTAATCCCACAAGGGAAACTTTGACTTAATTTAACCCATCCAAAGTGAGCACATACACACACGTGAACAGTGGGCACACACACACACACACACACACACACACACACACACACACTTACTCGGAGCAGTGGGCTGCCACACATTACGGTGCCCAGAGAGCAGTTCGGGATTAGGTGCCTTGCTCAAGGGCACTTCAGCCATGAAGGTGGAGGAAGGGAAGGTGAAGCTCACTCCCCCACCGCCACCCATCTTTCCTGCTGGTTCGGGAATCGAACCAGCAACCTTTCGGTCCCAAACCTGCATCTCTAACCAGTAGGCTACAGCTGGCTAAATGATTATATTATGCATGATAAGCAATGTCTCATGGAGCCAAACTGCGCCTCTCTCTCTCGCTCTCTCTATCTCTCCCTATCTATCTATCCATCAAAAAAAAAGTTTCCTCACCCACCAGTCCCAAAACTACCCTGATTCTATTACTGATGTCCTTTTTATGAGTTTATTTTTGTTGTATGGAACAATAGTGATGCAAAGCACTAATTACGAATGGGATAGAACTTTTGAGAAGGTTTGAGAATTATTATGGCCTGAGCACTGCATTACTCTCTGCCAGCTGATTCGTGAGTCTTGTGAAGGGCTTCAATGTCACAAATCCATTCCTCTTTCAGTGTTTCATAAGGATCCATGCTTTTGATATTCTTCATTTCCTTCAATATTGCAGTTAATTTCTTCTAGTAGGAGTTTCTCTGTGCATTCATTCATTCAGCTCAACAGACTATCGTAGGGCAACACACACCACCTTTTACACCTAGGGGCAATTTGAAGCCATCAGTTAGCTTAACGTGCATGTCTTTGGACTGCGAGAGGAAACTGGAGGAGACCCATACCAGCACGTAGAGAACATGCAAATCCCACCCAGAAAATCCTCAAACCCGGGGCCTTCTCGCTGTGAAGAGGATGTGTTAACCACTACGCCACTGTGCTGCCGTCTCTATACAGTTCATTTTATTTCAAACTGGAGGAAGGAATACTTTGAGACGGAGGCACAGACCAAGCCAAAAGCTGCACAAGAATGGCAGCACTTTCAGATGAGGGGAAAAAGCTGTTGAGGCTGATCAGTGTAACAGGCTCAGTCCAAGTCAGTTTGTGTCATCTGGTGATTAAAGGAACACAGACATAATGGCCAAGGAATACTTTTATTTTTATTTTTTATTTATTTATTTTTTTTAAAGCAGTGCTTCTGCAAAGAATGAATTTAAGCAAGACCTGAATATATTAAGGCTGCCTGTCAGATGAAAAATGCAAGTCTGACCATTATACTACTTTAGATCACTGCATGCTACAGTCTAAATATGGCCACTGCTAACTGGGCAAGTGGAACATCCCTCAGGTGGGATGTGTGATCTCAAGAGAGAGAAAGAAAGAGATGGAAAAAGGACCAAATGCATGCGATAGATGGATAATGTGGGTCAGTGTCCTCCTTCCGGGCCCTGGAGTGTGTCCTCTTTCACCGACTGTTAAATCAACTGGGTATTGTTTCCATTGTGTGCAAAACCAAAACCCCATCCTGTTCTCTCTTTTTCTCTTAGTTTCTATCTGCTTCTTTCACTTTCTCTCACGCTATCACACTGCTGGCTTATTGGGCTTAGTGACAGGTGACAAATCTGAGAAAAAAACCTGAATGAGTGGAGAAACTTAGTGTAAAAAAACACCCCCCAAAAAAACAGATGCTTCTAAACTGGTTTGTTTCCAGGAATTAAGCAACACGCTGGGGTATAAATGACAATCTGACCCATTTAACCTTGATTTTGAATCAATATGACTGTGAGAGTTACAAAGACTGTGTTTCAATAGACATAATTATGAAGGCGGCATTTGCGTTTGGATCTATAGAAAACGTCATAGGGAAGATCACTGCAAATCAATGCATGAGGATATTCTGACTGATCACTCTACCTGTAATGAAATATTACTATCCTAATGGAAGCCGACTCCATCGACAGGCCACGGTTACTTTCTGAATGGTTGATAGGAAATTATAAATGTTGTAACTCATCTGGTGTGGCCTTCATGTTCCCCAGATCTTAACCCAAAATATATAGAGCTAGGCACTGCCTAAAGTCGAAGCTCTTAATGGATGTCTCTTGATAGGTGTCTGAGTCTGGGTGTGCTTTATAATTTCCCTTTCTGATTTAGACTTTCATTTGTATCACCTGGCTTGTTGGTTTAAGTGTCCGTTTAACAATTTCATGTTCCGTCAAGCTTCTGATTTCGGCATTTGATCCACAAACATTTATTTACCTGCAAGGTTGTCTGAGTGCCTGAGTAAATTTTTGGATTTTTTTTTTCTGAGTCTGAGTGGTAATGTATGAGCCACTGTTTTGCTATAAATAATAAACCTGGGGGTTTTTTTTGTTTGTATTTTTTAATTATTATTGCTGCTTCACATCATGCAAGTCATTGACATGGAGTCTTATTGGGTTTCCGGACAGGACAAGTTCTGTTATAAACATCCTGGGGAACTTTTGTAGCATCACGTTAAAGGGCTCTCAATCACCACCATCACCAAGACACCAATTGGAGGAATACCTTTCAGTATTTGTTACCTTTTTACTTCGTCCTGTATAGTTCTAGAGACCTGTAGTGGTTCACCTGTACTAAGCCTCACTGAAGCGGTTCTGCTGGCTTGTGGTTGCCCAATAGCTTCCTGATGCATTTTCATTTCATTAGTAAACTTTGTAACTAGACACAGTATATGTGTTGGTAACGCGCACAATAAATAGCATGCTTGAGTCAATCATGGAGTTTAGATGTGACTATCCACTTGTCTACTTCAAATGTATTCACATTACGGAAAATCTTTCAACCATTCTTTACTATTTGTTGTGCCAGGTGGAATGAGTTTGTGAGACGTGTTAATGTGTGTGTTTGTGTTTGAAACAAATAGCTAGAGACATGCAAATTACTGTTAACGTTACCTGAGAGACCGTTGCTTTAGCAGCACTGACCTAGGAATATGGCATTTGTACGTCAGCCACTCTCCTCTTGCCCTTTTTTATGTTCTCTTTTTAGAATTTACTGTCATTCAGACTAACTTTAGTCTTAAATCCTAGTGCTGTATTCTCTTCTCTTCCTTTCTCAGTTAATTCGCAGCCTTTTAAATGTCACAGAGACATTACGTAAGGCTTGATGATGTAGGTATGTGTTCTAATGTGTCCACAACATTTTCAGTCTGTTGCCACATTCCTGTCCTTATTTTCGGTGTGCACGTGCACTCTAATGTTCACTTTAAAATGACAAAGCTAGGAGAAAGGTACTTTCTTTTTTTTTTCTTTTTCCCTTCGTGTTTGTCTCTCTTTTAAGTGCACATCATTCTGAATGAAGAAGGCATCTCCAACTGAATTATAGAAGATAGTGTGTGCATAGTATGGCTACACAGTATACACTCATTCGCTCATTTGCTGAACTGCGTTATCCTATTAGGGTTGTGGGGAGGCTGGAACCTATCTCAGCCGATATTGAGCGATGGAAGACTACACCCTGAACAGCTTGCCAGACCATTGCAGGGCCAAAATACACACAACCATTCACACACACAGACACTCACACCTAGGGGAAATTTGGAACAGCCATTCAGTCTAATGTGCATTTCTTTTGACTGAGGGAAGAAACCGGAGTACCCGGAAGAAACTCATGCAAGTGCATGGAGAACATATGAACTTCCCACAGAAATGCCCTCGCCGAGCCTTGCACTCGAACCCAGGATCTGGGTCCTGAGGCGGACATGCTGACCATTTCGCCACCGTGCCACCTACACAATATGTATAGTTTAATTCAATTAAACTATATATTCTATTACACACCAGTGGATTATTATAACTTGGCATAGTTATAAAGAAATGTCTTCCCCTAGTGGGAGTCTGATGAACATTTTGCTCCATGTTAGATGTCCAAGAGAGATGGAATTTCGTGTGGGTACCATATCGAAAGGTGGCTACTTTAAGTCAGAAATGTAAATAAAATAGGGTAGCACGGTGGCATAGTGGCTAACATAGTTTCCTCTGGGTACTCCCGTTTCCTCCTGCAGTCCAAAGATATTCACATTAGTATAATTGGCTGTTGCAAATTGCCTCTAGATGTGAGTTTGAAAGGTTGTTGCCCTGCAATTGTCTGGCGAGCTGTTCACAGTGTACCTTGCCTTCGCCCAGAGTCAGCTGAGATTAGCTCAGCCTCTCCGCAACCCTGGTAAGGTTAAGCGGTTCGTCAAAAGAGTGAGTGAGTATAAATTAAATTGTGTTCAACAGAACAATTCCAAACTTTTTTAACCTCCAGTTGGTTTTGTTTTTTCTTCTTTACCTCCATCTTTTTTTTCTTCTTCTTCTATGCTTTAACTGAAAACTGGGAGTGGGGGTTCTAAAAGTTATGATAAGTGTACTTGCATAACAATATTCACACAATATGCTGCAATAATTGTGTAGGTTAAAGCCTCGATTACTGGAGACCGGGATGAACGTGAGCTCTGTTCAGCAGGGATAGGAATGTCGTATTCAGAGACCGATCACAAGTAGTGGATTCAACACTTACCTTTAGAATCAGGCACACTTTGTATTCTCATACTGTAATCTTAAGAGATCTCTAACTTATTGGGCTTTAAAGGCAAAAGACTTTAACAAAGTCTGTAATAGGTTCACCGTCCTGTTTATCTTCATTCATATTTACTTTGTGCGCATTTGCTCTCTCTATCTTTTAACGTAACAAATGAAAAACAGACGTTCGGGCTCCTTCCTCGCACAAGTGCTGCTGTGGTCGCCTGTTCGCTTTTCCCATTCATCTTCCTTCATGATGTGTTAGTGTGGGTGATGAGATGAGGAGCACACACAAACACACAGGAGGCATTGTATGTATTTGTTCAGCCTGGACGGGTGGCTGACGGAGACATTTTTCGATTAATATTGGTCTGTCTGTATTCCTGTGTGCTCCGTTCAGTAACGAGTTGCTGCCTGTGGGCTTCTATAAGGACATGATCATGCTGGATCACACTGTGCTGTCACAGACCCAGTGGAATAATGTGTTATCAGACTGTGAGAGTGTGAGTGTTCTGCCTTTTTGCATTTATAATATACCCTTACACTTTCAGCGTTATCAGTGTCTGTAGAGGTATGATTAATCGCTGCTAAATCGATTTTTATGGATGGAGTGGAGAAGCATCCTGAAATATTTTACACTCGATTCTCTAGAGTGTTCCTTTGGACCCATTAGTTTGTCTCAAATATCCCCAAGAGGTCAAGCTTCCTGCCATTGAGTTCTTGGTGAGAGAGGGAGGGAGGGAGGGAGGGAGGGAGAGATGCTGTGAATTTGTCTCCCATTGCTTGATTATGGCCATTATTCATGCAGTCCCTGCACAATTTCTGTGACTCAGACAAAGGATGTTGCGCTTTCTGTGGTTGTGTAGTTGAAATGCTGCTGATTGTTGACCTGCTGATGGGCTGATGATGACAGGGCAGATGGGGTGGGGACTTGTATCTACAACACGCACCCTGGTGACGGTGTATGCTGGCGAGCCTCAAGAGCAAAATGAAGTTAATAGTTTTATTATTGTGTTAAGCAGTCTGGTGAAAATTAGGACATTTGGCATTGAGGTTTGTAAGTTTCACTGATCAGATTATGGTAGGAGGATGTTGTCGGATGATATAACAGCAGTCTTGTTTTAGTTAGAATGTTAGAGCAGTGGGTTTTTTTCAAAATCATCACGAATCTCACGATTCGATTCAATTATGATCATCCTGTCAACGATTTGATTCGATCACAATGCGTCATGATGCGTCGCATTCCCAATTTTCAATAAGATTGCCCATGGCTACTTTTTTTTTTTTTTTATCAATGAATAATAGTAGCCAGATAAATATTAGTGCTTAGAAAAGTGCTTTAGAAGTCAATGTCAAAAGAAAGGTGTGTGTCTGTTTCATATAAGCACAGCTTTATATCCTGTTTTAATAACACTGTCCTCACACTACTTCTCTCTCTCTCTCACACACACACACACACGTTTTCTGATAGCGATGATAAACTTCATGTTAAAATGATAGTTATTTATAAACGCTTCCTCTGAGTGCGAGACAAAAACAAAAAAGTTTTTACTGCAAGTTAAACGGTGCCACAACATGGGTCATCACGCTCCAGCTAATCACAGGGTGTACCTCGCCTTCGCCTAGAGTCGGCTGAGATAGTAGGCTCCAGCCTCCCTGCAACCCTAGTAGGATTAAGCGGTTTGGCGAATGAATGACTGCATGAGCGAATGAATGAGTGAATGAATGAAAAAAACCTACTGGTCCACATATTCTCTGTACCCTTCCCCCACCCTGCCTTTCAGTTTCCTTCTTTCTGTTTCCTTCTTTTTGTTTCCTTCCCTCTCTTTCTTTGTTCTGTCACTCATCGTGCTTGTCTGTAATGAAGATAAGGATATATAGAAGACCTTGAAGATGAGGATGGACAGAGTGAAAACCAAGTGTGTGCTAATATACCTGCAGTTCCAGAGTTAGCCGACACAGACACACAGGTGGGGCTGATGACCTTCAGCTAACCTATAATCCACCGCAGTGACACTGGTGTGGTTTTCTTTCTGTCTGAGGTTACTGAATGTCTCTGTCTACGCAGCCTTTAGCCTTAAAGGTCACCAAGTCAGGAAAACTAAAGCACTCTTCATGCATACTTATTGTTAAACACCCGAAGAGTAGAGGGGCAACAGAAGAAGAAATCAGCAAGAGAAATATCTGGCGTGATTTCTGAAATGAAGGTTGTGGGGTTTTCTGGTGAAATGAATGGTGCAGTGGGTTTGGGATGTCGATCACCAGCAGAATCCAGGAATGTGGCTTTGCTACAAAGAACGTGCAAGTGGTATACAAGCTCGAGGCAACTTTGGCAACTGTGCATGCATCATGACATTTTGGGTTATTGAGCCGACTAGAGTAATTTATTTGTATTCTGAAGTCTGGATAGACTGAATACCTACTTCGTCCCCTCGCTTTCTTAATCGGCGCCATTGCTCTATTGTTATTGGTGTTTTAGGAACTTGCCTATTGGCTCCCTGGGACACGATGGCTTTAAATCTTTCTACAGATCATTAAAAATCACCAACGCACAACTTTTGGCGGATGGTAACCTGCGTTAAGGTGCACTACCACCACCTGCTGTTTGGAGTGTGGACCAACATGTGCAAAGCACAGTAAACACAAAGTAACGACAAGCGAAGATTCAGAGCTGCAACGTAGACACGTAAAGTTTTTTCTCGTTTTCCGATAAAAATAGATCAATATTTTGAAAAATAGTAACTTAAGACACAATATTTGTGTAATAAATTACTCATCCCAACACTAATGTATACTAGTCTTGTTCAATATTTAATTTTTCCTTTATGACCTTGCCGTGCCATAATGTCCGGTGATGTTTTCTCTGATTATGTGATATGTAGTACTGTATTGTATTGTACTGTGATGTATTATATCATATTGTAGCACAGTGGCGTAGTGGATAGCACTTCCACCTTTTGCCTTTTGATTTTCTATGTTCGCTGAGCTTTCGTGGGTTTCCCCTGGGTACTCCAGTTTTCTCCCACAGTTCAAAAACATGCACATTAGGCTAAATGGCTGTTACAAATTGCCCCTAGGTGTAAGTGGGAGTGTGATGGTCTGGCGAGCTGTTCAAGGTGTAACTTGCCTTTGCCCAGAGTCGGCTGAGATAGGCTCCAGCCTTCCTGCAGCCCTAGTAGGATTAAATAGATTGACAAATGGATGGATGGATATATCATATGTCATATCATTATGTTTTTGTGCGTCACCACTCTACTGCGTTTCCATCTAACATGTTCATGACTTGACATTTTACCATGAGGAAAGTTTAAAGCTCATTAATAATGTTGTGAAATAAAATCTATCAATGTACGTCTGACATACAGTAGCTAACACTGGACAAGTAAATAGATAACATCAGTTAAGTACCGTATATTGATTAGAGATTCTACCTGTATCAGACCAGTAACTTCCGACCAAATATGATATAAAACTGGGCTTTCAATTTAAAGGAAGTGGGGAGAAGTTTACCAAAGAATAGTGTATTAATAAGTGGATTACTTCCCTATAACTTCATATCCTGTTACAAATAAATTTATTAATGATAGATATGATGCTTTTTAACCATTTATAGTTACATTGTGGACTTGTCCCTGAGTCATGCAAGTTCCTGTGTTGTAACTTGTGTTGTAACAATCTTCACTGGTGGAAAACGTACCGTTAAATCTTACTGTTGAACAAACATCTCTTAACAGAAAACTTCAGCATATCAAAAGTGATGCATTTTGCTTGTTTATTTTTAGCTTCAGGTTATGTGGAGCCTCTGTCATATAATCCCTGTGAACAAGTTATCATGGCTAATGATAAAGTTAGAATGAGTGCATTTTTATTACATTTGGCTTTTACATTTTGTTATTAAGCAATTATTGAATGAGGCAAAGTATGATGTGGAGAATTATTCAGGATATCACCCTCTAAGACAAATAATCTTCAATCATTCATTTTCTAAACCACTTAATCCTAATTAGGGTCTTGGGGAGGCTGGCGCCCATCTCAGCCAACTCCGGGAGAAGGCAGGCCATTGCTGGGCCAACCCACATACAACCATTCACACTTAGGGGCAAATTAGAACAGCCAATTAGGCTTCTGTGCATGTTTTTGGACTGTGGGAGGAACCCGGGGTACCCGGAGGAAACCCACGCAAGCGCAGGGAGAACATGCAAATAATCAGGTACTCAGGTGTGTATGGTTAAGGCTGGAGATAAAACCTGCAGGAAGGTAGATCTCCAGGAACAGGGTTGGTGACCACTGCTCTAGTCCAAAATCAAAATGATCTTCAATGAATAATAACGAAAATAAATCCACTGTGACTTTTCAGCAGAAATAGCAACCACTAAGTGACCACTGAGCTGCTGTAGCTGTTCTTGCAGGATATTCATTCAATTTTACAGAAGTTGAGTGTTCACTTTTCTGCAAACAACCAACATTTTACCGTAGTGTAATCTGTGCTTTAGTGGTCTGTGTGCCTCTCCTTGTTTGTCTTTTTGGTTCTTGTTGTGCACTGGTTGCCTGCCATTTGGCTCCAAAGAACTTGAGTTGCTGTGGTGATTTCATGCCTCATACTTAAACACAAAGGAATCTTTCTTTCTCTCTCCTTTTATTCACTTTCTGTCCCAACATGACAACCCCCACCCTCCCCAAAATGGGTGTGCGGGGAGGGGATAGATTACAGATTCTAATCTGTGAGAAACGAAGGATGCTGATCAGACTCTGGGAGGAGGGTTGCCATAGTGATGAGAAGAGATTCTTATGTTTCTGGGGAAAAGAGAGAACAGCAAGTACCTTGATGGTCTTTTCCAGAAAGGGTGGTTTCATTCTTTATGAACCTTATAAATACTATTTCTGCCAGCATTTTTCATTGTAGGTGTAGATATAATTGTAATTATACAATCTTTGTGCAGAGTTTAGTTTCCTATTAGGTGTGTGTGTGTGTGTGTGTGTGTGTGTGTGTGTGTGTGTGTGTCATGTGCGTATATGCCTGTTTGGCTGAGGGGGGTGTATGTAGCTGCCTACCCCAGTTTTCTCTCTCTGTAGACTGTGATTAATGAGGCTGCTGTGTGATGCCACAGCCTGCTTTAAGTGTTTGAAGTCAGACATTAATGGAGCTCCATCTGTGGAGCCACCAGACAGAAAAACCCAGCCCTTGCAGGGGTGTAGATGTATCTGTTGTGTGTGGGAACACGTTTTTTTTTCTGACAGTCTGCTACCAAACTACACCTGTACAAAACAGAACATAGTCCGATCTGGTTATGAGAAAGAGATGTCATATAAACAACTGCATTTTGCTCCTGGTTGGATGTTAATTGGATGTAAAAATGAAATTTGTGCTCTTCAGTGTAATGGTTCGGAGTTTGCTTTTAAGTCCTGGAACAGAGGTACTAATGGTACTTCAAAAAGGGGGACTTTATTAAAAGTTGACATCTTTGCAGCATTGACTTTCTCAAAATAGAATCATGCAGTGGATAAGAAGAGGAAAGCATCCTAATTTGTTAATTTATTTGTTTTAGAATTAGAACCTAATACTCATTATACTTTATAACATGCAAGCGCGCGCGAGTACACACACACACACACACACACACACACACACACACGCGCACACGAGAGCTTTGTTTTGTCTAGGCCAGTATCAGCCCTCTGAAGGCCAGCTTCCCCTATCTTTGCAGATGTTTGTGTGTGCACCTTAGTGTAAGGGGTAATGAGTAATGTATGTCTAAAGGCACCCGCTGAGGCATCTGTAAGAGGATAATTGATGTTTCTGATTTTCTAATGCTGGTTTTTTGAGTTAGTGATTACAGGGCTTGGGAATTCACCAAAAAGTGCTGAGGAACAATTCAAGGAAATTGAAAAGATTTAATAAAAAAAAATTCTGTTGATTCAGGTGATAAATTGAATGAAATGGATACCTTGAGATTTTTTTTTTTTTCATACTTTGGTGCCTTAATGTGTTCACATCAACAATAATTTCAATTAACTAATCTAGGTTTTTCCTATGAGGAGAGTTTCTGTAAGTACAGAAAATACTACTTGATCAGATCTCTCAGCAAATGTCTGGTCTGTTATTTAATTACTGCCTTGTGGGGACGTAATGTTGGGCAAATTTAATAATAGAGCGTTAGAATATTCATTTAGTGGTGCAGAAAGTTCCAAAATGCCACTTCCTGTAAGTGAGCATGATTGATTGGAGCTGGTAGCTACTCTGTGCCAATGTTTAAGGGGTTTTGTTGGCCACAGTTATTGGACTGACCAACACTCTGTACAGTGGGAATATCCAAGGCCCAAAGTGCAGATCTGAATGAGAGCACTATACATTTACTCTCTTGAAGCCATTTTGACCCAACTGCAGATTCCAAGATCATCAGTTCAAACAATTGTACATAAGCACAAATTATTGGGAGCTGTTACTACTTTGCAATGGTTTGGAAGAAGACCAAAACTGTGACCCACAGCTGACTAGGAACTACCAAAGGACAGCCCTGCCATGAACTTGAAGCTACTGGAACATCGTTGTCACTGTCTGCAGTCAAGCAAGTTGCCCTGGCCAGATTGGCTGCTGACCATGAAAGAGCCTGTGCTCCAAAGACATCACTCAGCTGAAGTTTTAGCTTTCCACCTAGAACGTAAAGCCTTTATAAAGCAAAGTTTGGCCACAGTGACCAGAATCATGTTCGGAGAAGTAAAGGTGCAAAAGTCAGCCCCAAGAACACTGTTATTAACTAGAGTTTTAAGCATGGTGGTGGTTTTAGCACCATGTTCTTGGGCTGTTTTTTTGCTGAGAGAACTGGCGCATTGTACAAAGTGGTTGGAAGAATGAAGATGGGGGACCAACTCAGAATTCTGCAGCATAACCTCAAACCATCAGAAACATGGACACAGTTGGGTGTTCCAACAGGACAGTGACTGCAATGCAGTTAAAAGCCTAACATTGTCACAACATCCATGTTCATGATAAATGTACATAAACCTTTGAGCACAACTGCAAATCATTGAGTGAAGCACATTGGAGCTTTTACTTGCCTCGTAGTATAGCTAATACATTTTGATTTATCTTCCCCTGCAGACCAGATGCATAATTCCAATAAATGCCTGATCATGTTCCAATGATGCAGTTGTGGCCTGTTCTGTAGCCTGCCCACTTTCCTACAGACTTCCCCAAAGGACTGCTGCTGTCCAGGGCATGAGAGAGTGCCAACCTAGCATGGCATGGAGGCTGGGTTGGAGAATAGGGGGCAGAGGAACAATAGCCAGCACTGTCCTTTGTACCATGTGCTCATTCGTCAGGAATGTACCACAAGTGTAACTGTCCAATGCAGCGCAGTTTTCTATTGGAACGCGTCTCCAAGGTAGGGGAAGGGAGTGTTGGTGGTGTTGCAAGCTTTCATGAGATGCATGTATTTGGGCTGTGTTTTAATGAGGTGCCCCCAGCAGAGTAGAAAGTGCTTAGCTTTAAAAATGCAGCCCAATTCTGCTCCCTTGTGTGCCAACATCAAAGCCTGCTTTCTCACGGGGTGGTTACAAGAGTGTGTGCTTGCATGTGTGTGCGAGGTTGAGTGGAGTACCTATAATATAAAGTGTAGAGGCAATGAGCAGGTGGGGCTCGGGCAGTTCAAGCAGTAATTCTTGCACCAAGCCCACCGGAATGTCAACTGTTCCCTCTGGTGGGGTTTCAAAAAGGGTAGAATGCTTTTAGGAGGGTGTGTACAAAGGGAGTGTTGGTAATTAACAACTGCAGTGCACAGTCATACATAAGCCAATAGCAAAACCACTATTTTTGGAGAACTAGAAAGCAAAAGAATTTGTTTCATTAGTGCTTGCATGAGTTTTTGTTTCATGGGCCATTGTACTATTCCAGAAATGAGCCTCCTAATACACATTTTATTGTGAATTCTAAAGAGTAAGCTTATACGTGTGTGTGTGTGTGTGTGTGTGTGTGTGTGTGTGTGTGTGTGTGTGTGTGTGTGTGTGTGAAATTAGACTTTTGTCCAGGCAAAAACAGGAATGTTTATATTTAAGAAGCTGTAAAGATTAGAAGCAATTTCTTTCTAATACCACTGCTAGGACATAATATTCAGTACCACCAGAGGGTTATTTTAAGTCATAGGTGATTAAAACCGGTTAATGATATATATAAAATCCTGAGTCGATTTTCCGTAAAACAGTGCTCAATACAACGAAGTAGAGCTAAATATATGGTGTGTGTGTGTATGTATATGTATGTGTGTGTGTGTATATGTATATATATATATATATATATAATGTGTGTGTGTGTGTGTGTGTATATATATGTGTGTGTGTGTGTATATGTATGTGTGTGTATATATATGTAT
>JBCNYH010000024.1:13115915-13126551 GCA_039654325.1 Tandanus tandanus
ATACACACACATATATATATATATATACACACATATATATATATACACACACATATATATACACACACACATATATATATACACACACACATATATATATACACACACACGCATATATACAAACACACACATATATACAAACACACACACATACATATAAACACACACACACACACACACACATATATATATATATATACACACATATATATATATACACACATATATATATATGTGTGTATATATATATATATATGTGTGTGTATATATATATATATATATATATGTGTGTGTGTGTATATATATATATGTGTGTATATATGTGTGTGTGCGTGTGTGTGTTCATTCATTCCCCATTTTCTATTTAGGTCCCTGTGGCCTTATAGTAATCAAATTTTTTTTTCTGGTGTTTTGGCTGTATATTGCTGGCTTAATCATATAAAAAATAAATAAAGTTGAGCGTTTCTGTCAAGCCTTGCTAGCAGATCACTTTGCTTAAAGTTTCTTGTATTAGTTCCAAAAATAGACAGAGTTTTACTCCTCCCTCAAAATGTTTTGAATGTTCACTTATTGAATTACAAGTATTTTTCACAATAGTATAAAATCCTGTCAGAGGTGCAGGACTTGGTTTCCTTTGCTAAGCTATAACTGGTAAACCACAGTAACTATAGCATGCGTGAGTAAATCTAAATATTTATTGCTGGACTTTATCAGCGTTGTTTTATTTTCATGATCTCTTTCCAACAAATTTTTGAATTGGAAGTGAATTTCCAGGTTGGACGTCAGACAAAAGCTGTTTGTTTCTTGTTTTTTTTTCTCCCAATTTAGATATTTCGAGCATATGAAAGGCTAGGCAAGTTGCATTTGCTGCAGATTTACTTGAGGCCTCCAAACCCTCCAAATGTGTTTTTGTTTTTAAAAATAAGTATGTACATAAGTCCTGTAATGTGAAATTGTGAACAATGGAAATGTCCACAAAAAAATCCACAAACAAAAGGATGACTGGTTATAAGCTAGATACAAAAGAGAGACCTGGAGCCTTACAGGGAGTGTATATGCAGTGGACCTTAGAGGGCAGTGGGTCGAGTAAAGATGCCACTGTTTTCTATTGTGTCATGATTTCAGGATGCAACTTTTTCATGTAATAACAGGCTTTGGATTTTTAATTTTTGGGTGTCATTTTATGCAACCTTATGAAATAAAAGGCATATTTTGTACCAAATAAAGCCCTGCTAATCAGTGTGAGGTTCTTACATGGACACACATGTATAGACACATGCATGCTCCCTCTTCTCACTTCTAATTGGCTTCAGTCATTATTGTGTGTGGTTTCTCATCTCCTCCTCCTCCTCTACCCACCAGTCTCCTCCCTTCCCCTCTGGGGGTAATGGGAGACGGGTTGAGGGCAGCTGGATGCTGTAATTGTTGCCCCTCAGGTTATGCACCCTTTTACGCTGTTCTTAGGATAAAAGATCGGAGCGCCATTTTCCCAAGAGAGAAAAGCCCTTCATAAAAGTGCCGCTCAGGATCACAGGAGCCCCACCTTCACGCCACCAGTCTGACCTCGCCTCCTGGACAAGCACTGTATCTTCTCATTCAACTTTACGCTCCCTCCCACACACAACGAAACACACAGCAGGTTTAACTGGTTGGCCTTTCCCTAATGCCTGGCGTTTGGTGTGTATATGTGTTTGTGCTTTTTTTCCCCTGAAACATTAATTACATCACAATTTAACCATTTGCTCAGCATCAGTAAAGAGCGTCATGCTTTTATGGAAAAGAGAAGGTCTGAGGATATGAATAAAGACAAGCACAAGATCATCTGCACAAAACAGCACATGTTTTCATCCTTCCTCTGAAAGGCTTTCTGCGTGATCCACAGATATTGTCCCTCTGAACAAGTGGTGCTTTATACACTGAGTGTATGATTTTATATGATCGCCGCTGGCATAGAATGAGTGTAGTTAATGGAGATGTGTTTTGGAGCATAAAAGACTAACAGAAATGGCACATCTGTGAGGAATGTGGACAAAGTATGTGTGTCTACACAGGCCTGTATTTGATTGGATTTTGAAGTAATAGAGGGGCAAAAATAGGGATGGGAAATACCAGGGACCACCTTATGTGATACCACAGTACCTATGGTACATTGAATTGCAATTCAATTTGTATTACAATTCTATAATTTGTATTGCGCTTCTGTCAGTATCACGATTTGATATTAGTTTTCTCCACTTTTATGTTATAATGTAAAAAATCCTAAACCCTGTGAAATAAATTTTAATTACATCTTCAGAAATAATTTGCTCCGACCTCACAGAATGCTCTGCTGCTTACCAATGAGTGAATAGTTTATAGTGTGCCCCCTATAGGACTATAGAGGAACGCCAATGTTTCACCAATTTGAATTCGTACTGAATCAATTTTTTCCCATCTCTAGGAATAAATGAGGGATAAATGGTGTGGCTTAGTGGTAAAGGCGATGGGTTACTGATCGGAAGGTCAGCGGTTCAATCCCCACTATCACCACTGTTGGGCCCTTGAGCAAGGCCCTTAACCCTCAATTGCTCAGTTTTATAAAAATGATAATTGTTAGTCGCTCTGGATAAGAGCGTCTGCCAAATGCTGTAAATGTAAAATGTAAATGTACATTTTTTTTCTGAAATGGTGAGATTAGGAAGAGAACACGGACCCTTGCAGTGTTGCCCAAATCAGTGTCTGCAAAGGTTGCTGGAGACATACACAAAAGTTAATTCAAAATCAGTTTGTTCAGTCAGTTGTTAAAACATTATTAAGCCCTGTATGGGCTGTACTGCATTATGTTTAGAGCAAACCAAAACCTTAGAAACATCTACAGATGTTTAACACAGCTACATCTATGTGGGGTGGGGGGTTTCCTGTGACCCCTATGTACGGAGTTATTCTGGGTGCTCTGGGTTCCTCATACAGTCTAAAGACATGCGAATTAATATTATTGGCTATTCTAGCTTACTCCTAGGTGTGAATGTAAGTGGGATTAGATGTTTGTCCTGGAGAACAGGTTCTGCAGAGGGCTTTCAAGCCTCTCAGGTTGCTACATTTCAACAGAAACCACAAAAGTGATCCAAAGCATCATGGGTGTGGAGTGGGGAGTGAGAGAGAAATGAGACATCTGTTAGGGTGAAAATAGTGCAGGTTAGAAAAGATTGCGCCATGTATTTATTTCACAATACAGCTGTTTTTTCTTTTGTACACACAGATATAGTCCATGAGAACTTAAAGATGGGGTCTGATGGTGAGAGTGATCAGGCATCTGGAACATCTTCAGACGAGGTTCAGTCACCCACTGGAGTGTGTCTCCGCACCAGGACACATCGGCGCATATCTATGGAGGTAATATATTCCTTCTTTTATGTGATTGAGAGACATTTTTGATCATGCCAGGTCAAGAAGTAACACCAGCACCTAGAGTCAGAAGGTTACGTCAAAGTTTACATGGGAGAAAGTTACACCTATTCCGAATCTGGTTACTCGTGTTTTTAAGTGGACGCCCCATTCAGGTTATGCAAACCTTTGACTTTATAAACACTAGCACTTCACATTAAGCCCAAAATATCCAGGGACTGTTTCTTTACTTTCTAATGTAATACAGTTTACCATAGAAGAAAGCTAAATTAAAATAATTTAAAAAAATAAGAAGAAAAAAAGTTAAAATGCAAGCCAAATAGGATTATGGTCTTTGTATTAGAGGATGTTACTGGTAGTAAAAAAATACTGGGAAGATAAACTGCGATGGACTAGCGTCCCATCCAGGAGGAGTTGAACTCCTAGTTGCTTCATGGTAGAGAAACCGGGAATGAACTCCGGCCTGATGAGCCAGTAGTCTCAGGTGTAAAAAGCCCAACAGACATACCTTCCATTAGAGGATGTTAAGCATTGCAGTAAATAAACACTTAATAGCAGTCTAGTATATCTTGCTCTATAATGGATCCCCATTAAAAATGGTTTGGCATTTTTTCCCATATCTGTCTTTATCTATGTGAACAGTCCTGCTAGTAATAATGCATTAACACTCCATAGTGCATAGGCCAGGTTTTTTGAGTAAACATTGCATTCATTATTTGTTCATCCCCCACCGTGCTAAGACCCCTGGGCAAGGGCTTAACCACAAGTGTGCCTCTGTCCATCGAGCAGTATAAAAGGATATCAGGTAAATCCTGGGAAGGTGACCTGTGATGGACTAGTCTGGACCCCATTCAGGAGGAGATGAACTCCTAGTCTCGTCATGCTACAGAAATGTGATGAGGCACAAGGCTTGAGTGTAAAAAGCCTAACAGACCTACCTTACCTTTACATGGCATTCATTAATGAGTTTTATCTTCATTGTACTGGCTTGGGTCTGAATCCTCCTCTTATTAAATAAACAAACACCGCAAACCTCTAACTGAAGTGTACAGACTACTTTCTTTCTAATAGACATACATATGGCAGCTAATTGCTGAGATCCAAGCTGGTAGGATCAGTGCATGTAAGTGAATGTATACATACGCCAGTTATATGGGAACACACATTGTGTGGGTACTACCCTGAATAACCACAGATGGCGTGGAGCTGTGTCACAGCTGCAGGTTTTATTTTTAGTGTTGGGTGGGTGGCGGGATTTCTTCTTTCTTTCTGTTTCATTGCACCAGTTCATTGTCATGTCCTAATCCTAATGTTGTTCTTGTTGTTTCTGTTCCATCAAGCTGCATCACTATGATTTTATTACTTAACATGGGTGATGTTTTTGGGGTCCCAGTTGGTTAAAGAATTAGAGGCTTGCTGTGCAGGGATGCTTGGTCTTATTGCATGTTTGGGTTTAAAGTCGGGGGTTTCTCATGTGGTTAACTTTGACTTTAGGTTGTAGATGATTTAGTGAAATATAAACCCTTACATAACCGTTACTTTGTGTGATCAGAAAATAAATGCAGTTGAGCCATTAAACTGGTCATTTTTTATTTTTCTTCAAATGTGCCAATATTAAGTGTTAAGTGTCTCAGTTGTAGTTTTGACCCTCTGCTGTTTAGTTTGTGTAACTGCACGTTATGCATATCGGTTGGAAGAAAACTGACATTTTTTTCCCATATACTGTATGTTGGCAGGTTTCATGATGGGGCCCATGGATTGGGGCAAAAATTGGATTAGAAAGTATATGTTAACAATCTTCGATGTTACTCCAAGTAAAGACAATTGTGCATGTGTGTTCATGTACTTAGGATGTGAATAAGCGCCTGTCGCTACCTGCTGATATTCGAATTCCTGATGGTTATCTGGAGAAACTGCAGCTGAGCAGCCCGCCCTTTGACCAGCCACTCAGCCGCCGTTCACGTAGGGCCTCACTGGTGAGTGATATGCATGTTACAGGATTCTAAAAGTTTTGCTATTGACTTAGGATCGAAAAATAACTGGTGCTTTCTGATATTAGGCGGTTCTGGTTCAGTGTGCACAGTATAATTGTTTGGCTTTAAATTAGATGAGACATGCTGCGTTTTTATTGAAAGGTCCACTCCACAGTGAAAAAACAGCAAGAGGCTAATTAAAAATATTATAATGCGTAATCAAGATCCAAAAAAACCTGCATTTCCATTACAGTGACATAACGAATAGCAAACTGAAAAGCACACTACTGCAATATTAACACAAACGCAACCATGTCAGCACTTCCTGGGAGACTTACAGTGTGGGCTAACCCTGCTGATCTGTAGTGTTTCATTTCATTTTAAAGCTTAGTGGAACTTATTAAAAGCCTTAGCCTTGAAGGCACTTCCTTCTTCCTTGATGGGCAAAGTATTTAAAAATATTCTTTGTATAAAACATGTAAGAGTAAAGATGGAGATCTGGCCTTTTTTAATATGAGAGTGAGTCACATGAAAACCTTAAAAGTGTGACGAATGAGAATGAAATCAGTGTTTAGTTTAGTTTTATTCTGGTAATGCTGTCACTCCTTAAGCACTGGAACACTTGTACTGAACAAAACGGAGTGAAATGAAATGATGCACTGTTGTGACACCTATTTTTAAACCCCTGTAAATATTATCATTTGACTCACGATTGTATGTTGTATAAATGTTGTCGTGTTTGTATATTTTGCACACAATCTTTTTTTTTTCAATGCATTCATGTTTAAGAACAACTTTTAAATAGAACAAGAAACAAGTCTTAAAGTTGTCATAGCTGTTTTTATTTTTTTTTATTTTTTATTTTTTGCCTTTTTGGGTTTATAATATAGCCTCTGTAACCAAATTCCCTTCTGCCCGTCCGTCTGCCTGTCTATCTATCTATCCAAACGCACTACATAGGGAGCCTAAAGTTGCATAGTAACTCACATTATGCTCTCTGGGATATCTGCTAGAACAAGTCTTCTGTTTGACATAAGGGCTTATGATGTGACATGCCACCTTTAGAGTGGTTTTAAGTGGAGACAGTGACATAGCCATGAGTCATGCATTCATTAATATGTGATGTCACTGGTGTTGTTGATGCCATTTATGTTAATTCTCTCTTCGCATAATCCAGCCTACACAGCATGGTCTTAGTTATGATTCACTACCAGTCTTACAATACCTGGTCTGTTGGTCTGCATACCTTTCTGCATGAAAGTGTGTCAGGTCTGTGCTGTAAATGCATGTCTGAAATAGTGTTAATAACCGCAGACTGAGAAAATAAGAAGGGACGTTACACAACAAAACCAGTACCACTATCTTCTTTGTAATCAAGCAGTTGTAGTACAGTCATCATAACTGTTATTAGGGTCATGGGGAGGCTTGAGCCTATCTCAGCCAACACTGGGCAAAGGTATGGTACACCCTGAACAGCTCACCAGACCATTGCAGAGCCGATACACACACCAAGGGGCAATTTGGAACAGCCAGTTAGCCTAATATACATGTCTTTTGACTGTGGGAGGAAACTAGAGTACCTGGAGGAAACCCACACAAGCACAGGGGGAACATGTGAACTCCACACAGAAACGCCCACGCCCGGGAATTGAACCCAGGGTCTTCTTGCTGTGAGTAGAACATGCTTACCAATGCGCCACCATGCTGCCCTCAAATTATCAGGCTTGGTTAAATCATACAAGAGTTTTCCATTAACCTCTTGAGAATATTTTGGCTGTAGTTTTTGATGAATATGTTTAGTGATCAAACAGGTAGTCCCACTGTATTAATTTAATTTTGAGTCTTACTGTTTTGCATGGAGAAAGTTAACACCAGGGTGAAAGTGAGCAGCATGTTCTAGTTAACAGTCCTGAAGCTCTCTCTCTCTCTCTACCTCTACCTCTACCTCTACCTCTCTTGGCATCCATTGTTCTTGATCTGACTCTGTGATTCCCAGTGTATACAAATATGAGGGAACAAAACCAACTGTGTGACTTTTCCTGTTCTTGTTTATCTTCTAGCGCCCCCTGGTGCTCTTTGATTGTCTAGAGATTTACACAGTCATTTTAAGTAGGGTTAATTAATTCCCTTGTCCATGAGACAAAAATTGTCTGCTGATACAAGCATACACTAAACACATGTATGTGCGATAATGCCTGGTGAGAATGTGTAAGCCTGTACTACAACAGATACAGTATATTAATGACACTTTCTCTCTCTGTTTAGTCAGAAATTGGCTTCGGAAAGCTGGAAACCTACATCAAACTGGACAAGCTCGGAGAGGTAAGAGACTACTGTGATTTACTCTTTGCATCCCTCTGCTGTGTTTATAAGCCTGTTAAAAAATATGACTGAACTTAATGTTCATTTAAACTATCTTGTGATGATAGCTGTAACCTGTGGCCTAAATAGTTCATAGGCTGACCATGATGCAGTGGTTGACCAAATGTTTATTTTTCAGTATAGTCTCCCCTGTGGTCTACACACTTCTTCCATCGGTGTTACGTTGCCTTTATCCCCTTGTTATAGAAGCTCTTAAGTTTCATTGCTCTTGCATTACTCCTCCTGAGTCAGCCTATGAACTTTTCAGCCCACCCTCATACTATATCCTTAGATATTTTCTTAACCAGTTGCTCCTCTTCTATGATTATTTTAGGGAACATATGCCACGGTTTTTAAAGGCCGGAGCAAACTGACGGACAACTTGGTAGCATTGAAGGAGATCCGGTTAGAGCACGAGGAAGGAGCACCTTGCACAGCTATTAGAGAGGGTAAAGAAACCCTTGTTTTTTCTGTAAATATTTTATTGATGGCTGTTTAGCCAAAATCAGAAAATTATTAGCAATAACAAATACAAACAAACAACAATAAACAAAACAAGTCTATATAGTAACTAGTTCTGGAGTAGAGAGAAAGTAACATATGTGCGTGGGTCAAAACTACAACTGAGACACCATGGTTGCTCTGGAATGCTGCACAACGTCCAGCACACTGTCCTCATTAAGAAGGTTTAATGTGCCATGCTGTTCAGGTCGATGGCTGCGCTGGCACAATAATGCAACCTAAAAAAAAAAAAAACAGATAAGACGACAGACCATTAGAAGCACATACACACTTCTTGACAATGCATGTCTGCTAACAAACATACAGTATGTCAACCACGCAAGCTGTACAACCATTCATTAAGCTTATCAGCTGTTGTTCCTGCGCTCTGTAATAATCAAATAAATCACTTTGAGCGTTTTGCACTTCAATTATTCTGGGCCTAATCATTTTCTGCTCCTGTCTACACATACTATATAGAGCTTGGAAATGAATGAATTATAATTATTTTTACTTCTGGCTCAGTATCATTACTTAAAGACCTGAAGCACGCCAACATTGTTACACTTCACGACATCGTCCACACAGAGAAATCCCTCACGCTGGTCTTCGAGTATCTGGTAAGAGAGATACTTAGCTCTAGATCCTTTCAAGCATGTTACCCTGTTCGGTTTTCTTTGTTTTACAAATGCTATTATTTTCCTTAGGATAAGGATTTGAAGCAGTACATGGATGACTGTGGGAACATCATGAGCATGCATAATGTTAAGGTACGAGTCCCTACACGCACACATATAGAGGTTTGCATATCCTCTGTAATCAAAAAATATTTTGGCTGATATTGACTCACCAGGCCATCACAGGGCCAACACACACTCAAACACTCACACTCACACCTATGGGTGATTTGGAACAGCTAATTAGCCTACTGTGCATGTTTTTGGACTGTGGAAGAAAACCGTAGTACCTGGAGGAAACCCATGCAAGTACAGGGAGAACTCCCAGGGCAAACTCCACACAGAAACACCTGGGAATCGAACCTCTTACTGTGAGGCGAATGTGCTAACCGCTGTGCCACCGCATCGCCCCTTCTAAGAATTGTTTTTTATACTTTATATGTGTGTTATAGGGGCAGGATATTATAATGGTTGCAAAAAGTTAAAAACCTTCCTATGTGACACACTTACAGTAACTGCATTACACCTTCCAGAGAATGTTTTCTTTCAATGAGAATTCATAACACAGCTATTTCTGATGGTGCAAAAGGAATATAGCTAAACTTTGCTTTATGTTTTGGTTTTAGATTTTCCTTTTTCAGATCTTGCGAGGACTGGCATACTGCCACAGACGTAAGGTTTTGCACAGGGACCTGAAGCCACAGAACCTCCTCATCAATGAGAGAGGAGAGCTCAAGCTGGCTGATTTTGGTACGTGGCATTCTTAAATAAAGGACTTGAGTGTTAAAGTGTTTTCCCATGAACACCAAGGCACACTTTGGAAAGCAGTGGTTGTTGTATTTGGATTGCCGGGTTGGGTGATTTGGATTTGTGTATTGCAGGTCTGGCCCGAGCCAAGTCTGTCCCTACTAAGACCTACTCAAATGAAGTTGTGACCCTGTGGTACAGACCACCTGATGTGCTGCTCGGCTCTTCTGAGTACTCCACGCAGATCGACATGTGGTGAGTGTGTCTGAAGCTTATGATGCTTTTATGTATGTACTGTGGGATGGTAGACCACATGGGTGTTGAATTTTCATTAACGATTAGCCCAATTTTTTAAATAATTTTATTTATTATTATTATTATTTTTAAAACCATCCCAGCTCTGAGGATTTCTGGCTACAAGTTATATCGCAGGTTTATATTAATGTGTTTATTTTATTGTAAGACCACAGGGTTATTTTATAAATGTATTTTTACGGTCTCATATGATTTGTTAAATGTCTTTTATCGGCTGCGTGAAATTACTAACCATAATGGACACCAGTGATTTCTTATGATTTGTATGCAAACAAACCCACACCAAGTTAAAGGGACTTTATTTCAGCCAACTCTTAATTAAGATATGATGAAATTTAAGTAATGACTGGTGGAGCTGACACATACATTCACTGACCTTTTGCATGGCTCCAACTGGCATATATAATGTCTGCTCATATATAATGCCACATGTGATTCTTTAATTTTAGTTTTGGGGGAAAACTATGCAAAATTAGTAATAGTATTTTAGTGTAAATAAAATAAATTATAACTAATATCTGGTAGGGTCACCCAAGGCAAACAGGTCCTAGGTGAAGGTCAAGACTAAGCGCTGTTCACAAGACCTCTATGAGCACAATTACAAGGACACAGTTTCCCTTGCCCGGATGCGGGTTACCGGGGTCCCCCCTGGAGCCAGGCCTGGGGGAGGGGCTCGAA
>JBCNYH010000024.1:13127713-13140402 GCA_039654325.1 Tandanus tandanus
AGGGACGTCTGGACCTCACTGCTTAGGCTGCTGCCCCCGCGACCCGACCCCGGAAGAAGCGGAAGAAGATGAATGAAGAATGAATAACTAATATCTAAAAGCTAAAATTTGGGGTTATTAATCTAGGCCATGTTTACCCACACAGAACTGCACCACAATAAGTCACTTGTATATAATTAACTAGAACAAGGTCAAAATATATCCCAAAGCCTATTGTTATTTTATATATCACAGTTAAGCACAACAAATACAGAATCTCAATCACAAGAATCTATTGCACTTACAAAATGAACCGTAGGGGATGGACCGTTAAAAAAAATTGTGTTTTTTTTTGTCTTTCAAATTTACAGAAAAAAAATTTGGTGAATCAAGTGAAAAAGTGTTTGTTTCCAGGGAGGTTATAATGATAAATGTACAGTTGTGTCCACTTGAATCTGGCGTGATCGAAAAAACAAAACAAAACTGGAGCCTAGGTTATTGAATTCATGACAAATAATAAAGGCATAGTTCAGAATTTCCATTAATTTCTACAATGAGGAGTAATCTTTAAAAGAAAAATGTAGAGTCTCAGTAAGGCTTGTGTGTGACGTAGCTTCTCTGTCTATACAGGGGGGTTGGATGTATATTTTATGAGATGGCTGCTGGTCGGCCGCTCTTCCCTGGCTCCACAGTGGAGGATGAACTGCACCTTATCTTCAGGCTACTGGGTATGAACTTACAGAACACAAACACACATAAACACACACACACACACACAGTAACTGGCCAACTTGTAGCCTTCATCATAAAATGGTGAAAGGGGCAGTGGTGGTTCATTGGTTAAGGTGTTACTAATCGAAAGGCTGGGGTTCAAACCCCAGAATCACCAAGCTGCCACTGTTGGGCCCTGGATTGAGGCCTTTATCCCTCAGTTGCTCAGTTGTATAAAAATAAATAAATTAATGTAAGTCACTCTGGATAAGTGTGTCTGCCTTGTAAATGTAAATGCAGCCTTTAAATTCGAGACATTACGATGTACACAGACATTTTGTACCAGACATTACGTGCTGCATTTGTGTTTACCTGCTCTAAAAACAAACAGCAATGTTATGAGCTTGGATGATTACCAAAAACTATGTTGACATGGCAAACACTGACCAGACACGCAGGCAGAAACCTCGATGAACTTCAGCTCTGTAAGTGCTTATTATCTGAGTTTACTCTTTATTACCATTTTCCTGAGATTAGAAAGAAGAGAGAAACCTTTTAAAACAGTAATAAACAAAACTTAGTTTTGAGAACTTATTGTCTGTAAAACGCAACAGCTGAATCTATCAGTTACAACATTAAGTACTTTATGGTTCAGTGATTTTACCAAACACTGCCTAGCAACAGAGTATATATGTGAGAGTGCTTTATTATGCTTTATTTTAGTCCTGTTTTGACCTAAATTGCTGTAGTTAGCAGTAGACTGAGATGCAGTGGCATGTTCAAATAAGGTCTCTGTCAACCACACTTGAATTTTGTGGCATGTGCGCCTGCTCTTTTGGCTGCTAAAAGTGTATCTGGCTGACATTTTGAACAGGACCGAGTTATTTTCCTCAGCTTTTACTTGCTGGGTGCTGGATTACATCTTCTCACCATCACTAATTAACTTTCAAATGGGGAGGGAGTTTCCACTTCCCACAGGGAAATTTTTTGAGAATTTCAGTGCTGTAGATGTTATTTAGTGACCATTTGTAGCATGTAATATGACACATATAGTGTAGAAACTCTACACCAACTTTAGACTACATTATAGCTGCTGTCATATATGTAAGAGCAAAAGATCAAATTGTCATCAAATATAAATTGTACAGAAAATATGTACACATGCATGTAGACATAAACACAAACTAACAAATAGTTACAGCATTTACACATAAATATTCAATATGTACACATTCTTAAATATTATAAATTTAAAAATACTCATGGGGAAATTGAATTAGTGCCCAGGTACTCCACACTAAGGGGAGTTGTTGGTCCACCAGTTGGCTGGTAGCCTGTATGGGCAAACGTCCAACCATACTAGCGATAATTTCTCTTTATATCGCCCCTAAGCTTCAGGATCCAAGCTGTCCTGATATTGGTACGACATTTAGATCGTGCTGAGTAAAAATTGACTCGTACTCTTACAAAAAAAAGAGGTGGAAGAACAGAGAACGCTCGTTTTCAAATCCGGAAAGCAATGTTTTCCCCAGTTTAAACATGGTGCCAAGGTTACCATGTGACTCAGACATCACGCTGACATCACGCCGACTCGGAGAATTGTGGCACAGGTGTTATATTATAGTAACTAGATCATGGAAACATGACTGACCTGGTTAAGTCAGTAACGGAGAATTATCTATAAAAATTCTTTCACTTCACAAAAAAGCACGTTGACAAACGATCACACCAGGCAAAATTGCGTACATGCTTTTTAAAATAAGTGAGTATACGGCGTATACTCGCGTGTACGCCCCACTACAGCCCTCAGAGGAAACCCACGCAAGCACGGGGAGAACATGCAAACTCCACACAGAAATGCCCCAAGACTGGGAATCAAACCCAGACCTTCTTGCGGTGAGGTGGACGTGCTAACCACTGTGCCACCGTGCCACCCCAAATTAAACACCGTCATATTCATTTATTAATTATTATTATTATTATATTTTTATTTATTAATTTAAGTTAGAAACAGTTTAAGTCTTAGAAACAGGACTACATTGCTGTTGTGGTTTGTGTTGTAGGTACACCCACAGAGGACAACTGGCCAGGAATCTCATCTATCGAGGAATTCAAATCCTACAACTTTCCCAAATACAAACCACAGCCTTTCATCAACCATGCACCCAGGTACACTTTTATACACTTGTGCATGTGTGCGTGTGTGTGCGTGCGTGTGTGTGCGTGCGTGTGTGTGCGTGTGTGTGTGTGAAGGGTGATGATCTATACTTTACTTTTCCCATCTTTAAGGCTTATTTTACAGTTATTACGATATTACGACTTTAGCAAGCTAACATTGTTTGTTGAGAGGACTTAATATTTTTTTTAGCTAAATAAAAATGGTTCTACTCTAAATAATAATTGTGGCTAAGGTTTTAAGCAGCTTTTTATTTTCTTTTATGTCTTTGATATTCTTACCTGTAGGATTTCAGTTGGAAGCTTATGTTCTGTAGTGTGTACTGAAGTCTGAAGGAAACGTTAGATAAAACGTTACTTAAAGCTTTTCTGTGTTGTCACTGTCCTTGTTTATCTTACCACTTGCTGCGAGTGACCATGACCTGTATGTGTGTGTACCAGTACAGCAGGATATCCTGTGGAATTTTTTTCGAGACTGTTCTTTTCCTTCCTCTCATTTGCCATTCTGATTTGTCACTCCTGTAGTGATCGCCACACTGAGCCTCACCCTGATCATCCATTTCTCTCTTTCTTTCCCTTCTCACAGGCTAGACACTGAAGGAATTGAGTTGTTGTTATCATTTCTAAAGGTAAGCACTTGAGGTGTGAACTATACATATTCGTGTACACACACACACACACACACACACACACACACACACACACACACAGACCCAGAGTGTGTCTGTGATTTCATCTGGCTCAACTCTGCCTTACTCCCTGCTTCTTATTCTTCTTTTTTCCTAGTACGAGTCGAAGAAACGAATTTCTGCTGATGATTCAATGAAGCACTCTTACTTCAAGAGTCTGGGCATGCGCGTGCACACACTGCCTGAGAGTGAGTGCAAAAACAGAACAATAAAAAAAAAACCTCATTGCACACTACTTTAATTTTATTTTATTTAATTTGTTTATTTTTTACATTTTTGCACAATACACTGAAGGCATTTGGGTTTGAGGTCAAAAGATAAATATGAGATGATGGATTAGAATTACAGCTGATTTTTATATGTAGATATCTTAAACCATTTAAAACAATGGTGCCTGTTGTTGGAACCTATTTTTTTGGGTGATCAAAATATTGGAACAGATGATTGACAGATGCCTAGGTGCACCTTGTTCAAATGATTGTTCTTGGATTTTATATTTTATTGAAAGCATTGTGCTCTGTACCTGCAGGTATATCTATATTTACACTGAAAGAGGTGCAACTGCAGCGAGACCCTGGCTACCGGAATGCCTCATATCCCGAGACAGGTGTGTGTGTGTTTGTCTAGACAGGTTTCCATGAAAATGAGTTTGTGAGAAATTATTTTGCATGTAAAGAAAATAATAATTCAAACTAATTATAAACTAGTATTGTTTATTATTATTATTTTTTTAATTTATGTAATTTTTTATTTTTATTTTGATATACTATTTTTATCCTGCAAGGGAAATTTTGGCTCTGCATTTAAAACATCCAAAATTAGCACACATACACATGCAAGCAGTGAGCACTGATACACTCATAGCAGTGGCCTGCCACACATTGGTGTGCCCAGAGAGCAGTTAGATAGAGGGGTTAGGTGCCTTGCTCAAGGGCACTTCAGCCATGAAGGTGGAGGAGGAGGAGGTGCAGCTCACTCCCCCACCACACACATTCTTCCTGTTGGTCTAGGAATCGAACCAGCGACCTTAAGGTCCCAAATCCGCTTCTTGAACCAATAAGCCACGGTTGCCAACATACTGCCCATTAAGTATGTTAGCAGTTAAGTTGTGTGAACCTATAGTGAATGCACTTTTGACAAAAAAAATAATAATAAATAAATAAATAAACCAAATACTCCACTTAGTGTCATGGAAAAATTTTGACGTTTTCAGGGTTTGATGATATTCAGTGGTGGCTCAGTGATTAAGGCTCTAGGGTAAAGATCAAAAGGTTGGTCATTCATGCCCCTGTACCACTGTTGGGCCCTTGTGCACGACTCTTGACTCTCATCTGTTCAGTTGTATAAATGAGATTGAAAAAAAAAAAAAAAAAAATTGCTCTGGATGACGGCGTCTGCCTAATGCCACAAATGTAAATGTAAATATGCATCTCTTACACACTAAAAAATTTGAGTATAATGCAAAAAAGTTGAGTTGGACCTGTTTTGTGCCGAATGACTGAGAAAAATTGGCTGAGTTCTACAAATCTGGCATTTATAAAACAGGGTTCTTTGTGTGTATGTGTTTTTCTTTTACTTACAGCGCAACATTAAAGGAAACTTCGTTAATGACAATGATGGTCAGCACTGATCTGGTGCAGTGGGTTTGTTTGTCCAGAAGGGGGAGTAGTGGCCTAGTTTTTCATTTTTGCATAATAAGATCTTCTGTTTATAGGCTTTGTTGGTCTGGACTGGTGTATCTTGATTTGGTTAAATATGATCCGGTCTAGATTGGTCTTGACTGGTCTGTTTTGGTCTAGTTTGGTCTGGTCTGGCCTAGTCTGAACTGATTGGTTTGGTCTGGCCTGGTCTGGTCTGATTTGGTTTGGTCTTTGTTGGTCTGGACTGGTGTATCTTGATTTGGTTTAATTTGATCCGGTCTAGATTGGTCTTTACTGGTCTGTTTTGGTCTAGTTTGGTCTGGTCTAGTCTGGACTGATTGGTTTGGTCTGGACTGGTTTGAACTGGTTTGGTCTAATTTGGTCGTTACTGGTTTGAACTAGTCTGTTATGGACTGGTCTGGCCAGTTTTACATTTTGTTATCTACATTTTGTTATCTACATTTTGTTATCTACAGCTCACAGAAACCTTAATGAATTAAACTTACAGCTCAAAGGCTAATGGTCAAAGGTCAACGGACCAAACTATTCTAGCACACATATAGTACTGTTCACTGCATAAGGTTTCACTCAGAAACATGCAGGAGGGTTATCTGAGCAACCAGGGCTGGCCCCACGGTCCATTCTCTAAATTATTTGCTTGTCACTTAATTTATTTGTCATCGCTTCTTGTGTGTGCACTGCATAAGATTATCATGTATGTTTAACAAGGTAAACTGTATGCTCCTCTAATAGTGCGAAGGATTTACTTGCATTTAAAGGAACTCTGCCTAATAATTACACTGTTATTTGCACACCAAGATCTTATCTGATTACATTTATCAGAACACTGCTAATAAAGCTAAGCTAAAGTCTGTCACATTACATCCACGCTTTCTAGTTTGCATTGCTTTCACTATAGTATTGGATACATTTTAAAAAATCTGCTCATTTATGTTCGATGCGAGGCCGAGCACCAGGTTACATTGGTTATTTAATCTGAGTAATAATAAGTAGATATCAGCTGAAGTCATAATTTTGGCACAACAGGAAGTGCCCATGACTCGAGGACAATGCGCGATAAAGCGGCAGCTCTAGGACAAAGCTGCAGTACTCACTTCCTGTGACCATTCAGCGGACAGACAGCCTTCATGAATTTAAGTACCATTTAAAAGCGCATTTTTTAGATTTAACTTTTTAAAAAATTTGATTTGATATAGTCATCATATTTTACATATGTGTTGATTATGGAGATTTTCATTCATTCTTATAGTTAGAATTATCATTTATGATCTTCATCTCGAAGACGTTTCTTGCTAAGTGCCGCTAGCTACGTAGTGTGCTCGTCCGCTAAGACTGGCTTCTACATTCGAGACTTCCCTTATGAACCTATAGATTTCTATGGAAAAGAAAATTTATAGTCTTTTTGTTTCTTCTTTCTGTAGAAATATCCGTAGAATTCTATAGATTTCTAAGAAAATGTAATTTATAGTCTTTTTGTTCCCTTTTTCTATAGAAATATCTGTAGATTTCTATGGGGAAAAAATTTTCTTCCAAAATTCAATTAAAAAAAACTTCAATAGAATATTCTACTATTCTGTTCTATAGTTGTCAAAGAAAATCAAAGACTATCTTATAGAAATACATTTTTTTTCTATAGAATTTTGGAACAAAAAACTATACATTTTCTTGTCCACAGAAATCTTTAGAATTCTACAGATATTTCTATAGAAAGAAGGAACAAAATGACTATAATTTTTTTTCTATAGAAATCTATAGGGGGTTTTTTCATAAGGGTTACTCTACAGAAAGAAAAACAATACGGAATTCAAGCATTTGATGCCACTTGATGGATGCTGTTCACTCTATCTCTTGTAACAGTATTGACTTTGGTCTCTATTACACAATGAATGAAATTAATTTATTAATATAATTACTAATTTTAATAAATATCCGTCCCCTATTAACTCGACTATACAATGATGAGCTATCTCAGCTCTCAGCTGAAAGGTCTCGCCTGGTAAAACATGCTAAAGCGTCTTGAGTTGGGCAGGGTTTTTATGTTTCTCTTTTAGAGTCGACTCCTGAACCGAATCCCTAAAATACTAAGCTTCATATGAAATATCAGCTTCATTAACATGTCACAAATGTTAAATGATCCCCCATCGTCATTCTTGTAACACATGTAGCGTAATACATCAGCAGGGTTTGACTGTACCTTTATAAAATCCACTTGTTGAGTAAGTCCACTTCCTGCAGCGTGCCCCAGATCTTCATCTTTGACTCAGCGTTAAGTCAAATGTCAACTGATGCAGTGGACTTTTCTCTTATCAGGGCAGCATTTATGTACTTCCTTCACTTCCTGTCCTGTATTTGTCTGTCGTCGATTTATTACACAGCCGTTTTCATGTAAGATAAACGATCAGTCCTTACCCCCAATCTGATTTCAGCGAGCAAATCATATATATCTTCACCTTAAACCTTTTGATATCTAATATACACCGATTCAACTTCTGATAACTTCTAAAGCCTCTTTACTTTCTGTCCTCATACTGAGTGTACGCTGAATTTCTGCTGATGGTTTAGTTTTTAAACTCCACTTATATCTTTCTTTCATTTTTTTAATAGATGTAATTCAGATACGAATCCCAAGGTGATGCAGCCTCATGCTGATCTCAAGCTGACTACACGCCTGTTCCATCCTTTTAGTTTCATTCTTTTTCAGACCTCATGTTTTTCTTTTGCAACCCTTTCTCTGAGAGTATATTACATTATTATTATTATTATTATTAAATATTGGTCCTAGTTAATCACAGAAAGATATTTTTAAGGAAAAAGTGATTAGAAGAAAGCTTACCTGTGTGTGTGCCCTGGTGAAGAGGGAGAATCAGAAACAGGAAACAGCAAACTGACACCAGGGTCTCCACCCCTTCACTCTGTCAGCCTGTATCACATTACACACACACACACACACACACACACACACACACTCATTCAATGTCTCTCTGCGCCACCTGTGGCCTTTTATTTTACTGGTACTTTGTACGTCGGTTGTATATTTTTTTATTTGCCCCACTATCCAGGACAAGCCAGTCACATATCCGGACTCATCATTTCTATTTGTACTGACTGTAATTGTTATTATCATTCATAACATTTTAGTTGGATTCAAGTTCAATCTTGAAATTGTCAAGGAAGAAGGCTGCTGCTAGAAATTTTAGCTAATTTAAAGCATTTTTTATTTTATTTTTTATTTTTTGAAAGAAGTGAAAGCTTAAAAATAGTTTACCTGGACTTTGACCTGGTCTCTACCTACGAAGAGTGGGAGGGAGGGGACATCGGAGTGGATGGTGAAGAGGGTGAGGGGAAAGGGTTTCCAGTTTCATACAAACAAGTAAGATTTGACTGTAATATTATACTCTTGGGAAAGAAGCACAAACTGTTTTGGTTTGCTTGTGGTGAAAGGTGATGGAAAAGTGCAAGCACTTCCTGGGTTGTCTTTTCACTCAAGCCTGTTTAATGACACGTTAAAACTCAATGACTCAACATGACTCGCTGCTCAGGGTGCGGCTGGCTGGTAGGCAGTGAGCCCACGTGGTGGGTTCGTAGTCCGGCAGGTGGACGGTGGGGAACACTTGGGTTGCGAGCTGGGCTTCCCTCAACAAGAGCAGCAATAGATGGATTGACTACTGTAAGGCTTTCCAGCTCTATGCTCCTGCAGGACGCTCAGTGAGCTCAACAAAGAGTTCCAGTTTGTCCTGAAGACCCATCTCAAAGAGTGTGATGTGGGCCGTGTTTGCAGTCTCTACTGGGGTTGCTGCTGGTGCCCACCGTCTGGAAGCACCAGTGTAACACAAATTGTCACAACCATGATACAGTGGGTCACTTCCAAGGTTTCTCTTGCAACGTATGGCTTTAAGTGAGATGCCTGCATGCCCCCACAAAACCTGTCCTGTAGGGTACAGGTTCTTTTGTTCCTTTCTCTTGCACACGCACTTCAGCAATTTGCAAGCAAAATGTTTCACCTCTGCGCAGACAAGAGCCAGGGCCATAGGCATTATGTTTTTGGGTCGTCCTTATGTCTGTCTGGGCGATTCTTGTGAATGCTTTCAGGGGTTTTCGTTTAACTTTGCACAAATACCCAAATTGACCCAAGGATGAAGTAATTAGATTTCAGCGGTCAAAGGGCAAAGTCACTGCAGCCTCGTGTGCCATTTTTGTGAAAACTCACAAAAAAGGATCAACTGATTCAATTTTGAAGGTCAAGGTCACTGTGGCCTTACTGCATGGAAGCATATAACCACTAGGAAGTTGCTCTAGTTAAGCTAAACACACAAGTTCACACGGATATGACTTTGTGCTGCTCGGATCGCTTTCTCTCTCTCTCCGTGGACACCAACGTTTTCCTGAAAGCACCACAAACGACTAAACTGCTGGTAACTAAAAGCATGTAAAAATGATTATATCTGCTAGTTCAACCAACCTCCTCTTTGTCTTCCGCGAAATGAAACAAATTTCTTATATCTAAGACATGAAGTCAACCTGAAAGTCTGGTAGAGGTTGTTGGAGTCACATAAAATGTACGCTATGTCAGCAAATATGTTGAACCAACTTCTTTCATTCTGACAGCAAATACCTGCTAGAGTCCTTGTTTCTCCGATACTCTTTCTTGAACCTATCACCTGTGTTGTAATGTCCTGTGATTTGTTTTTGGTTTCTGAAAGATTGTAGAAAAGGTCAAATTTCCCACACTGCCTCGACACCGAAGCCTGTTTTATGACACTTCAGAACTCGACGATGTGATCTTGTCCGGTGCACATTTCCCCGAAGTACAACTCCTGTCCAAACCAAACTAGGTGTGTGAACACATCTGGGGATGAATGGAGTGTTGTGTATCTGTTTCATGTCCCTGCCACCTTATCCTTGACCTTTGACCTTCAACGTGGGAAATGCTTGTCTGCAGCATATACAATTCGTCTGAATACCAAACTTGGTGTGTGAATACATCTGAGGATGGCGTGGTGTCGCCTACCTGTTTCGTGTCCCTGTGACCCTGACCTTTGACCTCCAACAGTGAAATTGCTTGTCTGGAGCATATCATTGTATTCATTTTTTTTTTTATTATAATAGCACTTATCTTTCTTCAGCTTATAGCAGGGCATCTGTGTATCATGAACACATTCTAGGATTTTTATTTTTTTTCCCTAAGGTAAAGGTTTCGACCCACAGGTAAGCATTACACTTTCACACCCCTGAAGTAATACTACGACAGAATAGTGTCCAATGCTGAGATTGTTCAGTTAGACTCAGTGTGATGTGCTGTCAAAAAATTACAGTATTGACTCAGAAAGACACCAAAGCACCTTGTTTATTTGCTTATTTCCTAAATGAGTGTATGTGGCATTAGGGCAGAAAATAGTCCCCTGTAAAAATATATTACAATAACACTATGTAAATACATAACAATAAATATTATCATCCGACAGACAGTATTGGATTGTACTGAAAATAAAAAAGATTTTTTTCCGTTACTGACATTGTGCAACTCTCATGAATGTAACCCCATCTCGCCAAGCAACATTTAACCACACGCCACAATCCAACATAACATGCAACACAAGAAAATAAAAGCAGTCGCACAACCAGTTTACAAACGACACAGACAGGACTGATACTCTGACATACAGTAGAACGTACATACATACAATGGAAATAAATAAATGGAGTTTTCTTTCAACTTGATCCCATACACCGATCCCGTCCAAAACATAATGGTTGGTTATTTGTACCACACCCTACTCTTAAAAGAAATTTCATTCAAATCTGTGCATACCTCATAAGCATCTCCGTCTTTATCCATAAACAAAAAAAACAATGTGAGGGTATTTTCACTCATATTTATACAATTCAACAGCTGTGCTTGGAATTTATGTCTAAGTTGGTAGTTTCATTTTTCCATCATTCATTGGTCGGGCCACTTAATTCAGGGGCAGCACACACACGCGCACACACACACACACACACACACACACTCACATCTAAGGTCAATATGGAACAGCCAATTAGACTAATGTGAATATCCACCCGGTGGAAATCCACGCAAGCACTGGGGGAACATGTAAACTCCACACAGAAATGCCCTGGCCAAGCCCGGGACCCGAACCCAGGACCTTCTCGCTGTGAGGCGGACATTTTAACCACTATACCACGTTGTTGCTTAGAACATAGTACAGTTTTTATTAAAAAAAACAAAAAATTTTGGATCCAAGTTATTTATAATAGTTTATGTGTTTAGTGTTTCTAGATTTATTTTTTGTGATTCAAAATAACTGTTGGCGATAATAAGCAAATAGATTAAACATTACCAAGAGAACTCGGGGAGTGCAAACCTCCGCCGAGCCCAGCAACTACCCACATGTACCATATTCGTTGTCTGAAGCCCTGCCTCTGGTAAAGATTTTAAGAAAATCCACAAATTTTTTTTTGCATAGTCCTGTTAACAACCAAACACACAAACCAAGGGTACAAAAGGTGAAATGTTTCCATGTTGCAGAATAATTTCTGTTTAAATAACTTAAAAATAAGCAATGTTGGCAATACAGAATCATTTTACATTTTCCCTTGCAGTGATGTCAGTAATACTCACTTATTCATTCGTTTTCTGAGACGTTTAATCCTAATTAGGGTCGAGGGGAGGCTGGGGCCCATCTCAGCCGACTCTGGGCGCGAGCGGTGTAGACCCTGTACAGCTCGCCAGGCCATCGCAGGGCAGAAACATGCTGATGGCAACCCAACCCTGCTGACCTGCTCTTTACTTTATACTGTTTTTCTAATTATAATTACCAAGGGGCATTGTAATGAAATGTGGAAAATTATCTAGGCCAATCCAAATGATTTCGAAGCACAGAAAGTGTTCAAGTTCATCTTTATGAAAACCACCACTTGTAAATATCACGTGCAACTGTATACTCTTTGTTTTTTCCAATATATTCACAAGCGTGACAAATGTAGATGACAAACTCCTGATTCAAAACGGTGAGATGCGGAGTCGCAGTCACGTGTTTTCTCCAATCAAAATATCGCTTGTAAGCTTCGTCATCTTTGTCCAGCTGAAGCAGATATTTCGCCAGCGCTTCAGGATTAGGAAAGTCATCAATATGAATGAAGGAATTACCCGGAGAAAAGTCTTCATAATTTTCTCTCGGCGGCCCCATGACGACGGGGACGGTTCCAGCGACGAGAGGACCGTTTAATTTCTCTGTGATGTAATCCTTGTGAATAGTGTTCTCAAAAGCGAGGTAGAACTTACAGCTGGCCATAGTGGGGTAGTAGTCTTCATCTCTCATGCGTGTGCCAGTTATTTTTCCAAAAACGTGCACAGTGATGTGCTTCTTCAGCTCATTGTAGTACTTCATCCTGGGCCCGACTCCAGTACTGGGCGCAAGGTTGGACACGAACCAGCAGAGGAGCTTGTCCTTCTTCGGGATCACAAAGTCCT
>JBCNYH010000024.1:13140502-13153862 GCA_039654325.1 Tandanus tandanus
TGGGGGAATGGGGTTTTTTTGTCCAGAGGGGGGGGGGGGGGCTGGGTTTTTCGTTTTTGAGAAGGAGGGTTTTTTGTTGGGGGGTTTTGGGGTTTTTTTTTTTTTTTTTTTTTTTTTTTTTTTTTTTAGTCTTCTGTATTGTTTAATGTAAATTTAAGATGCTCCAAGTCATCGACTCGTCTTTCTGCCCCCACAGGAAACAGCAAGAACAGAAGACAGAGTATGCTGTTCTAAGCCCTGGCTCTGAAAAACATACTTGCACAAGCACACACATACATGCACAGAACACACAAGCACACACAGTGGATCAGGATGATGGCGTTTGCTCAGCAACAGTCTTGTACAGACTCTCAGACTAGCCTCCCTACTCTCTATAGTTAGTGTGTGTGCGTGTGTGAGGGTGAATGTTGGGTAAGGGGGGACTGACCTGTCCGGTTCTTTCCCATCTACACATATCCAGCATGCAGCAAGTCCCAGTGACAAACACAGCGACACCTCTGCCCCGTGTCCGCTTCCTAAAGGTAACACATTGGAGATTAGACCGAGAGGGGAGTGTGTATATATGTGTGTATGTGAGTGTATTTATTGAAAAGGTCGTTAGGCTTTTTTTGCTGCTAATCAACTACTGTCTCCTTGTAATCTTCCCTACTCTCGGGCAGCCTCCCTGGTTGCGGACAAATCAATACTGCCGTCAAGGATTTAATGTTTTGTTTTTTTATCGTACTCCTGGATATAATTTTGTCAATAATGTCCCTAAATGCAAACGTCATGTTTCTTGTTGGCCACTTTTAAAATTGCATCCTTGGGGGGTTTTTTTTGTTTTTTTTGCATGGTTATTATATTGAAAAAGTAGTTCCTGCATACTTTGTTGAGGCTGTACAAAATCTCCTCACTCCCATTCCAATCTCCAAAGCTCACCTTGACATTTCAAGTGACCCAGAACCTGGAGAAGAGACCCTCCTCTCTGTCAGTGAGCCGTGGATGCAGCAAGTGTGTAGCTTGTTCAGGGAGATCTCACTAATGTTCAGCGTGGTGAGAGAGCTTCACCACATCCGCTCAGCATTGTGAGTGAAGCAAGCCGTGATGTAAGGGTGGAGGACCAAGCTGTGAGAGGGGGATCAAAACCACTGGACCAGCAGTAATCACGTGATCATTTGCAGAAATGACTGAAGACTTTCCACACCTTCCTCTATGAGCAAATGTTCTCCTTTATTGTCATTCTACTTATTTGTTTCCTCAGTGAAATCTTTTCTGCCTGGACTGAAGTGCTTGTATACATTTTCCCCCCCTTTCCTTCGAAAGCATCCTATACTAATGCATCGTCAGTGATTGTATTATGCCAGATCTCTGTAGCATTTGTGTGTTGTGTGTAAAAGAGAGTGAGTGAGCACATGAGTGTGTGTGTGTGTGTGTGTGTAAGAGATCAGGGAGATCAGATTGTACAGAAGCTTGTTGCACCATGCTAGTAATTTTACTGAAGATGCATTAGTTTTATTAACAGTATTAAGAGATTTTTTTAAAGTTACATTTTAATTTCTGTGAATAATAGCATAACAGTGTGACATGTTGGAGTCCAACTGTCACACGCTCATTCTTGACATTTCTTTATTTAGGGGAAAAAAAACTGTGTGAGAAAAATACAGGAACAAAACGTGGCTGCATCGGACCAAGACCTTCCTCCCTGATATTTGTACACATGAAGATTTCCAACAGAGGTTTTAGATTAAACAGATTGTTTTTGAACTGACATCTCTGTAGATTAATATTGTAATTTTGCAGTTGATTGTGACTGGAGAAGCGTGTGTGTGTGTGTATGCGTGTGTGAGAGTGTAGATGCATGGAATGCCTGGTGTCTTGTAAACCTCGCCTCTGTGGAACACTGACACACTCAGTTGAATTGACCATTTAACTCTTTCTACTGCAGATATTTATTTCTCTTGATCAGTGAAGTAAACATGGTCTGTTTCCTACAGAATCCTCTCTTCCGTCTCTTATCTGTCTGTACATGATTGGGGATTATTTGTGTGTCTGTCGGGACATTTTTGGAACTTTTTGAACACAAATTTCAGGACAGGCCACGGCACAGCATTCAATGCTTTCCTTTTATTGAAAAAAGGCACATTTCTTCGACTCTTAGAAAGCAAAATATAAAATTAATATGAGAATACATTTTGTTTTCAATTCCGTAATGAAAAAATAACAAAGCTATTACAATGCTTTTCTTTCCAATATGGTGATGGAATTCGTCTATTACAAAACATTTTTTTGAAAGCAGGAAAATAATACATATACACATTCTTACACAGAAAAAAGGCACAGCCGGTAGTTTAAAGCACAGTGCATACAATACAATAATATACAATATCAGACAAATTCAACAGAAAACCTGATTCACAGCCTCAGAAGGAGAATACAAGTTCAAACACAAACAAGTGAAACTCGAACGTCTCTCTGATATGGGTTGTCATAAGTATGCCCTGTCAACTTTGCAGTAAGAGCTACACTGACTGAATGGGGGTTCAAATAGAATTGAGACATGAACGTTTTTGTAAAAGCACCAACACTGAAGTCACTAAGATGATTTCAAAACCTAAAGATTCCACGATCATCCATGACTGGGAGTGCAATTGGCTTTGCTGGGTGAACAAGACAGCATACCTCTTTATTCATGTATCTAGAGCAGGGTTGTCCAATCTTATCCAGAAAGGGCTGGTGTGGGTGCAGGTTTGCACTTCAACCAAGCAGGAGCCACACCTTCCACCTGTGTGAACCACTGATCTCAGAAAATGATTGGATGGTGTACACTATTGTTTGTATGTGGCAAAACCTGAAGCCAGACTGGTGCCATCTTGGTAAGTACACTTTACTGTTGAAAGTTATACTCAAATAGCATACAAAAAAGACGGGTAAAATGGAAATAATTACATCCAAGGTGTACATTTCATTTTAAAACTCTTTTTTATTTCAGCTTTGCAGAGCTTTTTTTAAATTTAATAAAAAAAAAAAAAAAAAAAAAGTTCAATTATTGGTTAACATATGAATTTAAGGTATGCTGACCATCAGCAGTAAAATTTTCAGGTTTTCGAGCTGTGTTGGCTGTCAACGGCTCCATTTTGAGATCTTAAAGAAGCAAGGTGGTCTCACCAAGATGGCTGCCACTTGGCTTCAAAAATGAAACACTAATGTGAAACCTAGTCTCTCTCTTTTTTTAATCAGTGATCGAAACAGGCGGAAGGTGTGGCTAGTGCTTGGTTGAAGTTCAAACCTGCACCCACACCGGCCCTTTGCTGATAAGATTGGACACCCCTGGTCTAGAGGACTGGATAGATAGAGCTCTCCTCCAAGTGCTTTCAGCTGCATTGTATCAGCAGCAGCAGTACAAGATAATATTGATGGAGTCATGTGTATGTTTGCCTTACCAGATCACCCAGCTGAACTAGATTGTGGGTGGGAATCTGTAATGACTACAATTGGGAGAAAAATGTTTAAGTCTGATAGGAGTGTGTTGTCTGGAATTCAAGTTCAGTCCATACCCAAATGTGGTGGGGGGTAATTACACAGATGACTGTGTGAATAAAATTTGGTGTGTATTATTAGGGGTCCAGCACTGCTTTCCATGCGTCTCTGATTGTAAAAAGATGCTGAGACTCGGATTTGGATGATACATTCTAAGGCTGAGTTTTTCCAACAGCTCACTAGTGCCATTTTGCTTTCTTTGGCACCGTTACACCTATCACATGAGCAGATTGGTGTACAGCCCGAGTTACGGTCTAAAAATGTTTAAAAAAAATAAATGAAATCTGTTTTCTTAAAAAATGTTGGATGTGGTTATTTTTGTGGTAACTAACCACAAGGAAGTGTAGTGCAACCTTGTTTTTTTTTCTAAAGCAAGTACTAATGTGTGTGTTTTATATATAAGGGTTTGGAATCAGGATTTCGGCGTACTAGACGAGAGGAGAAGTGAGGAGGAGGATGAAGAGTCTAGATTGGGAAGAGGCACAGGAAGAGGTCCATTCAGCAGAGTAGGGAACTGTGGAAAGAAATGATAATTACATCATCAGCGCAGCAACACACAACAGAACCTTGCCTGTACGCCCACACTGATATCTATTACTGATAACAGGAGCAAAGCAGGTAGGCAAGGCATTTGGTAATAAGAATTAACGGTGTTTAAAAACAAGAAACGACTTCAAATGCTTGCTCTGAACGAGGTGGTTTCTCTCTCACACATACACGTTCATAGCCAGCCCCTCATGACCACTTAATGCATCATGGTAATGCTAGGAGAGGAACTTCCTGTTATGAGAGAGCTGAGCGTACACACAGTCAGTCTTTTTCAGTTATCACCCCCTCCCTCCTTTAACAGGAAGCTAACCCCCCATATCCAGAGCTGGAGAGGAAACATCTGTAGCTTATTTCCAAAATGCATACACACGTACAGATACACAAGTAAATCCTTTTGCCAGTGTGACCTTAGATAAGGAAATACTGTGGAAGAATCACTAAGAATAAAAGAAGACTTTCAAGAGCAACAAAAGAAAAAAGAAAATACTCGAGATTCGAACAAACGTCAATGACTGAGTGGTAAACCAATCGTACAACCAGCCAGCAAGCTCCTTATGCCATAGCCGGGGGAAGTGGGAGCGTGAATCTGTGGGGGTTACAGTGCGGAGGAAGTGTGTATTTTTAACTGTCACGAGCATTGTCAAGAAGGTTGCCTCGGTTACCTGATCTGCTTCCTGTTGTGCTGTTTGCAGAAGAGACACTCCCTACCCCTCACAAAGCAATACGTCCATAAACACACACACACACACACACACACACACACACACACATAGTGCAGACAGTCTCCCTTGAGCCAGAACAGGAAGTATCCACAGGATTTCCCCTCTCCCTCACATGAGCAGTGAAACACGACACCGAACAGAAACTCACTCCCTGAGCAAAAGTACATGCAATGCACCACACACACACTGATCCTCACACTTCACGTCTTCACATGTTTTAACACTCGAAACACACTCATCACATCACACATGCTCATCTCATTCAGCCAAGTGCTTAGAATAGGGAACACACAGTACAGTCTGTTCACCTAAATTCCATACAGTACACAGAACCTGAATGCATACTGTACACACAGTGTACACAGAATTCTCTACTTCAAACATGCATGATGTGGAAGCACAATGAGAGTTGTGTGTGTGTGTGTGTGTACCTGGAAGAGGGAACCGTGTCCCTGTAGTCGTGCTGGGCTAAGAGGAGCGACGGGACTCAGACTGCTCCAGAAATGAATGGACGAGAGGAGAGGGCTTGGAGCCAGCAGCAAACCCGAGGGAGTCTACAGGCAAGCAGTAAAAAAAAAAACACACACACACACATACCGGGTCAGTGAGCAAAGATTCAATTTCCGATTAGGCGTATACAAAAATGTCACACCGGGGGCTCAGAGTGCGTAGGCGTTCGTATGGTTCTTGTTTTTGGTGAGAGGGGAAGTGATGCTCAGGATCAAAGTCCTTGTTGCACGCTTTCTGTTTCACGACTGGTTTACAAGCTGTGGCGTCTACAAAATGAGCGGATCACTACACTATAGCTATGAATAAAGAGTTAACTGTATTCAAATGTCATGGAGCTGCAGCATCACTGGGTTACTGCGGACACTTCCGAATGATCTACAGGTGTGGGTATAAGCAACTATTTTTACAAACCGATGCATCGCATCACAATACAAGTGATGTGCATTGCAGTGATCTGGCATAAATTTAGAACAAAAATGAGATTTTTTTAGCGTGTTACTACAGCAGGAAGAGTCCCCACGTGTCCACTTTCAGCACTGATGGTAGGTAGGAGCTGACAACATAAATAAATAAATAACCTATTCATCTAATTTGGCTAAAATATGATAACAGGTATTACTATATAGCATTGTATGGATTTTCTGAGCACAGGCCTATTTACCCACTTACACATTCATTCATTAATTTTCTACACCCTGGACACCTAGGGGTGATTTGGAACAGCCAGTTAGCCAACTGTGCATGTTTTTGGACTGTGGGATTAAACCAGAGTACCCGGAGGAAACCCACACAAGCATGGGGAGAACATGCAAACTCCACACAAACACGCGACTGGGAATCAAACCCAGGCCTTCTTGCTGTGAGGCAGACGTGCTAACCACTGCGCCACCGTACTGCCCTACACACTCATATACTAAATCAAAACTTTCAGTATGAAATAATGTATCTATTTTTATTTCATTATAATGAGTAAAAGTTATGGAATACTATGGTATAAGATGAATAATGAATAATAAGTTCAGGAGTTTAAGGAGGGGGGGGGGGAATGAATGTCTTGTTCTTCAGAGGTCAGAGACCTTGGATTACCAGCTTCCGGCCATTGAGAGACATATAAAATCAATTTCAACACTCTCTCTCTCTCTCTCTCTCTCTCTCTCTCTCTCTCTCTCTCTCTCTCTCTCTCTCTCTGTCCTGTGTCACAGCACTGTAGTGGGCTGGATTACAGGCATATGGCTTCACTTATAGGTCTCACTCCTCCCTCCCTTTCTCTCTCTCTCTCCCTTTCTCTCTTTTCCATTCCCACTCTCTCTTTATGTGAAAACGCTGCCCACTACTTAGCTACTATAACTTAAATAGCTTATCTCCATGCTATAATAGAAAAGCATACAGAAGAACGTCATATGCCTGTGAGGGTATGCGTGCATGAAGGTGTGTGTGTGTGTTACCTGTGCAGTAAAGAATGCTGGTGTGAGAGACCCTGAGGGCAATGCAGGGCTGTTAAGAGCAATGGAACCCAGATCACTTCCCGAAAGCAGTATGGAAGGAGCGGATATTTCCAGACCTTTGGGTTTCCGAGCTTTGGGAGGAAGTCCATTGGTGCTACTCCTCCTCTCGAGGGGAGAGGCTTGCACCTGGGCCCGCTCCCTGTGGCCGGATGATAAATTCAGAGGCTGAGCGTTCTGCTCTGATTCGTCCATCCGAACCTCTGGGCTCAGCCTTCGTAAGTAGGACGGGCTATGAGATGGGGACGACGAACGGGAGGAATTAGGGGAGGCTTTGGAGCTGAAGAAAACCTCTGATGAGGTAGGGGCAGGAGAGGAGGGGAGGGGCACCGCTTTCTCTGACCGATTGGTGACAAACCTAATCACAGTTGGTCCTTCTTCCCCTCGCTCCACCCCTCTCCTTTTCTCCACTTTCACTGGATGCAGCAGTGGAGGCGGGCCTTGAAGGGAGCTAACAGTAAACGATGAGTACAGGCCCGAGTTAAGATATTCATTCCTGCCTGCGGGGCTTCTCAACGATGACAGAGAGAGTTTGGGAGATTCTTCCCCCTCCCCTCCGTCAGACTCGGCCTCTTGTAACATAATGCTGCCTCCTTCTCGGCCAAGCTCCACCGACTGGGGATCCATTTTTAGGATGTCAGGAAATGAGACAAACTTGTACACAAACTTCTGACCAATCACTTTCTTGATAATATTCTGCAAGAGAAACATAAAACAATAGGGAATAAATGATTTGTTTATTTATAACAACTATCTGCAATATTGACAAGCTGAAGTAAACGCTTTAATGTGCCATATGTCAATATTTTATATTGACACTGATGCATTAAATACATGCGGCACCGTGGTGTAGTGGTTAGCAGGTCCGCCTCACAGCAAGAAGGTCATGGGTTCGAGTCCCGGACGTGGGTTTTTCTGTGTGGAGTGTGATGTTCTCCCCGTGCTTGCGTGGGTTTTCTCCGGGTACTCTGGTTTCCTCCCACAGTCCAAAGACATGCACATTAGGCTAATTGGCTGTTCCTTATGCCCCTAGGTGTGAATGTGCGTGTGTGTGTGTTGGCCCTGCATCTGTCTAGCAAGCTGTCCAGGGTGTACCCCGCCTTCACCCAGTGTCGGCTGAGATAGGCTCTAGCCTCTCTGCGATCCTAGTGATAGTAAGCGATTCAGCAGATGATGATGATAATAATAATGATAGCTCAAATATTCTGGCCATTTCATAGGTTAACACAGGCTTATACACGTTATAAACGATAAGGCTGCTTTCTGTTTATTTAATATGATGATTTATAAACCCCACTAAAACCATTTTATACCACCGAATCTTACTTTTTCATAGCTCGCACACTTAATGGTTCTTATTGACTGAGGTTCATCCTCAGTAACTGCTTCATCCTGATCAGTGTCATGGGGTCAGAAGGCTGTGCATAAAGTGGACAGTTTTTGGGACGTGGAAGTAACTGGATTAAATCCACACCGCCAATGTGTGAAATTCTGCACAGACAGTAACCTGAGCTCAGGATCAAACTGGGGACTCTGTAGCTATGAGACGGTCACAATACACTGTCTGGCCCAACATATTTCACTCTGTGTGTTTATTTTAAAGATTATTATAATAATCTTTATGCTAAATAATTTTACCTACAGTTTGCACTATACACAAAGAAAACCGAATAATAATAATGTACAGTATAAAAGCCAATGCTATTTTCTCTTTAATTCAAAATGCCAATTTATGAACCACATTATAACCACAGTATCTCATTCTACCCGGTGGGTGTATTACCTTGTCGTAGTAGTAGCGAAGAGCTCGGCTCAGTTTATCATAATTCATGTTAGTTTTGTTCTTCCGCAGACCCCAGAGTTTGGCCACCTCTTCGGACTTGAGCAGCTTGAACTCGCCATCATTAGACGTCCAGCAGATCAGGTGCTTATGGCTCTGATCCAGCAGCAACTGCAACAGGAACTGCCACAACGTGATGGCACTCTCCATGTCTGTTTTACACACACACCCGCGCACACAACGATCAGCAAGAGAAATTCATCATGACTTCATCTTTAACTTGTGCATTTCATCTGGAGTAAATATCGAATGATCTGAGAATAAGCCGTGATTTGAATGCCAAAAGCCTCAGCAGTGTAAAGCTTAACTCGCCGTGTAAGTAGGAAAATGAGTATTTCCAGTCAGCACACACCCATAATGTTATATCGTTCCTGAACTTCCTCCTAGCATAACTTATCAGAAGTAAATTGCACTGTGTGTATTTAATGTGAACGCTTTGGTACAAACTGCTGAGCTTATATGGGTTCACCTACAGTAACACTGTTCTCTCTCTCTCTCTCTCTCTCTCTCTGTGTGTGTGTGTGTGTGTGTGTGTGTGTGTGTGTGTGTGTGTGTGTGTGTGTGTTCCTTACACATGATTACAGTTCTATTACACAATTTTCATTTATCAGGAATAACCAGAAGGTAGTTTTACACCTGGCGGTTTTCTCTATGTGGAGTCCGTGTTTACACAAAGGTGCCAATCAAACAACCCTAAATAGTTTATTCGGGCTTAAACAGAGGCCGAGTCACTTCCACTTCCATGCTATAGAATTACAGAGTTGATCCGGTCTTCTAATATTTAGATTGCTTATATCAGGTAAACCTCTCACACATGGTCTAGATATGAGTCATTGTTGCCTCGTCTATACTCACTTACACCTTTTTTTTAGAAACTGTGAGTGAGTAGTACGTCAGTCCCACAGAAACTATACTGACTCCACAATCATTATGCACATTTACAACAACTAGGAAGAGAAAGCCTCCTTCGTTTTCTGATCAAAACCAACAACGTTTTTCCCTCCCTCTAACTCAGCAAGCATTTCCTGTTCTGTTGCATATTAACAAACCGTCTAATAAACAACAACAGGCGAGCAACCAGGAAAGCTGTGATGATCTGGGGACAGCAATACCTTACTGGAAACAAAAACATGTGCTCAAGCGCTGATCTGAGATCTGCCGATAACATGTGAAGGAGAGTGTAAAGAGCAAGAAGAAGCACCACATAAAGGCCAAACGTTTCCAGGCAGGAAAGAAGGCCAAGGTAAACACAGTGTTTGTCCAATTGAGGAGGGTGGCAAAGGGTGTGGTGTTGATGAGAAAAGAAAAAATGAAGGGAAAGTAGTAGGAGACACAAGAAGAGTCGGAGTGGAGGTTAAATAGAAGTGGTCGAACACAAGTTTTACAGAGATAACATGAATTAAACTGGGCTGAGACGGGTGTAAGAAGATATCGCCATTAGATTAATCATTAATATCCAACTGGAACAAAACTAGCAGAAGAGGATGAACCCCAGAATATGATACTCACACACTGAAAGCACAGGCAGGCACGATACCCCACAGATAAGAACACTGAAGCACTTCATCTTTTTTTTTTTCCCCTCAAAATACTTTAGAAATCTTAAGACTACACATTGCAGTGCTTCCCTTGCAGAGTCCAAGACAGGATAGAGACTGTAATCGCACTCCACAGGATGTCTACAGCTTCAAACCAGCTCAAATTCAAACCAGATTTCAGTTCCCTGAATACCTTGTTGCCTCACACACCTTATTATACAGAAAATAGAGTGTGTTTACAGTGTGAGCATAGCATCAGTAACATTAAAACTGATCCACTGACTCCATATCAGACACATTTCTATGAGGATCTGTAGAGAGTTTTGGCCAGTCGTGTGTGTGTGTGTGTGTGTGTGTGTGTGTGTGTGTGTGTGTGTGTGTGTGTGAGAGAGAGAGAGAAAGAGAGAGAGAGAGAGAGAGAGAAAGCAAGACATATTCAGTGGCAGGAGAGGCTCCGGGCTTCACTCTGATTTAGTGTCTCACTGGAGAAAACATTAGCTGCTTTGTTCAAGCTGCTCTCTAACTCGCGACACACAGCCTGACATAGACTACCCCATCAGAGAGGCCGAAGTATCTCTAATCCTGCCATATGCCTCAAATGACACTGCAAGCCTGAAATGAGCAGTATGTCACTTTAAGACTTCTCTGCTGTCTGAGACACAATACAACCGCAGAGAATACACGGACAAGCCTTTCCCTATCTATTCAGCTGACCCTATCTGCTCCTTTCACATCACGCCTGTCCTTTCAAAGAGAAAACTAGAATAGTGAATGCAAGATTTGCATTGATAAATTGAGTCCACCTTTGTCTAAAGCGCCTTTAAAAGTATACGATTATTACATGTCCGTGAAGGTTTTCAGTCATTCAGAGCATGATGAATGTCTCGTAGTAGTAGCACTCTGAAAGTCTTGCTAACTGGACTTCCTTGTTTTAGCACGATGCAGATGATGCTTTAAAGCACACGCATTTCCTGAACTGAATGAACTAATGTCCACATGCCAAGACCTATTACTACAAAAAAATGATTATAGGTCTCTTATTCATTCATTCATTCATTTTCTAAGTCGCTTAATCCTAATTAGGGTTTTGGTGAGGCTGGCGTCTATCTCAGCCAACTCTGGGCGGGGGCGGGGTACACCATGAATATCTCGTCAGGCCATTGCAGGGCCAACATACACCCAACCATTCACACACATACTCACACCTAGGGGTGACTTGGAACAGCCAATTAGCCTACTGTGCATGTTTATGGACTGTGGGAGGAAACCGGAGTACCTGGAAGAAACCCACACAAGCATGGGGAGAACAAGCCAACTCCACACAGAAACGCACAAGTCCGGGAATCGAACCCGGGACCTTCTCACTGTGAGACCGACGTGCCTAACCACCTATAGGTCTCTTAACGCTTTTTAAATTGCTTTAAACTTCTGAAAGCCAAAGTGAGGCCAAAGGCCATATGAAGAACTGCCTCTAGGATATGTTCTTCAGATGAGACAGAAAGTAGCTGATGTACATCGAGATGTTGGATGGAGCAGCCGGAGATGTGGTACGGGGATGAGATGGAGGTGGAAAAGAACTGGAAGTAGAAAGCAGCGTGGACTTCGTGGGCAAAAAGGTGGAGCTTCTTATTCAAGGTGGGACCTGCAAGTGATTGACAGCTCAAATGGGGCAGGTTAGATTTCGAACAATATTTAATGCATACAGCTATTGTGCGATGTAGCACCATTTCTGCATGTGAGATCTTTGTCCAAACACAATACAACAAACTAGGGGTTCGTTAACGATACAGTTTGCACTTTAAGAAGTGATCCTAGACCTGTGGAAATTGTTTACTATTTCAAGGATAACTTCGGATGCAATAGAATGCAAATGATTATTTTCTTCATTTAAAACTTCTCAGGCCTCAGCCAAAACAGTGCTGTTCAGAGCTCTTATCAGCTAAATTATAACCCATAATGCCCTGACGTCTCAAAATGCGATGGCGATGTGGTTGGTCAGAAAGAAAGAAATACTTGTTTTCATTGTAATTGTCCTTACAAGCAAGAAAGGGCTCTAGGATCTACTCTAAAAACTGCTCCTTTAAAACATTTCTTTCTTTCGTTTATCTTCTACCTATCCCACCATGCAGTGCTTGGTCTCAGGAGATTGCTGGCTCAGACAGGCCATCGTAAACTCCAACAAATCCTGTCTGACTGAGTTACAAGCAGCAGAGGGCATGATGTAACTCTAGTTCAATCTAGTGTCCTAGGACTGCAACTGCCCCACACATGCATGAATGACAAGGCACATTGCAGTGAGAGGAGAGAAGAGACTAATTATATGTCACGAAGACCGAGAGAGGGGAAAAGAGAGAAAGTGAGCCGGCCATGAAAACAGGCTGTCTGACTCACTATCTCTGACAGTTTTATTGGCATAGAGGAACTCCCTGATTGGCTTATTTTGGGAAAGTCTTGTTTCTGACATGTTTCTGTCTAACCCACACCAAATAACATTCCCACTGTCTCACCTCAGGCACACATTGCTTGAAACTGGACGTTAAAAAACGAACAATAGGGAGGGATTTAAAGGGATTCAGACTTGAGGTGGACTATGTCTGCAAGCCGAACCCTCACCACATTGGTTGGTTTCAATGTTCTCCTGTATTACTGCCTTTAAAACTGCTTTGCTGCTTTATATTTTCCTTAAATATAAACTTACATTCCACAGAGAGTGAATGAGTAATTCTGACACACACATACACGCAGATGTAAACCAGGATGCTTGTACTGTGACAAAAGAGATGTGGTCAGGACGAGCTCCTACTCTGCCAAGATATACTGGAGTTATTTGCCAGGAAGATAAAAACAGACATATACAAACACATTTCTATTCATTTGCTGTCGATTATACAGCCAAAGACAAGTACATTGAGGTAAAAGTATGGCTAATAAACAAAAACACTGAAAATACAAATTTTCAGAAAGTGTCACAATTTTTTTTTTGGGACTTTTGCATAGCATGAATGAACTTCACACCATATGGAATGGTTTAGCGAGTGAAGAAATTAAAAAATACAGTGATACAGTGATGATTATACACTTAACAAAATGAAGATAAATCAGAAATCAAGTACTATTCAATTATTTATTTCATGTAATATTGGATCATATTGATGAGAATAAGTAAACAAACAACAATATATA
>JBCNYH010000024.1:13197000-13208029 GCA_039654325.1 Tandanus tandanus
TATATGAAATCTGAACATCTACCCTATCATCACTCAGCATGAAATTGTGGTAGTCATAGGAAAAAATGTATAAGATAACAGTTAAACTGTTATCAGACTAATATCAGCGAGCAGCTCATAAACCGTAATATGATTCAAGGTGACCCATATGGATAGGTAACACTAACAGTAATGGCTAGCTTGACATGGCTAGATCTATTTATTATCACTTTACATTAATGCCAGGTTTTAATTTCTACAGTCAACAGCGAAACAGTGGCAACCCACATTATGTAGGGACGCTTACCGAGAGGAATACTTACATGTCAGATATGGAAGTACGATATTATTAGGGCCTATTAACTGTGCATAGGGAATTTATACACAGTTTTGGTACAGTTACAGTTTCACAATAATGAGACAAGAAGGTGTGGCACACATTCGAATGCGCTAAGGCTGTCACAGCACATATAATATATTAGCACGTACACTAAGGCCAGCATGCACAGTGCAAAGCAAAGTTTACCAGCGTGATACAGAGCAACGGGTGCTCTCTGCAAATCGGGATAAGCCGAGCGCTGTAAAAAATGGCTGGACAAACAGACAGATAGTCAGAGCAGCCAATTCTTTTTATTTAAATATATGAAATTTAATAAAACAAATCACAAAACAAACATAAAAGTGATAAACTACATGTACTGTGTGAGGTTTTGGCCAAGTCTGACCTGGGTGCTGATTGCTAAAGGGGTACACTTTTCATTCACATGCCATATTAATATATTGATGTAAAAAATTCCAGCTGGAGCTTTTCTGCACCTCACAGGGCACCGCTCTCACGGGCCAAAGGCCATGAGCGAAGTGAACGTACTGCTAGGAATATCTAAAATTTGATAGAACAGGGAATCTGAAATCTGTCTGATTTCCAGTGTTGTACACATGCTGCAGAGTTCTTCTAATGGAGGCTGCCCTCATGAAAACGTTCCTTTTTTTAATGATATGTGCAACTTGGGTGCATTTAATATTATCAATCCTTCTTCCGTTATATCTCCTTTCCCCTTCTCTCATTCTAGTCTCATGATCTGTTTCTCAGTTTTTCCACACACACACACACTCTCTCTCTCTCTTCTTAATCCTGTCATTCCTTCTTAACATTTCTTATTTCTTCTCCCGAAATCTTTCCTTCCCCTCTTTTCACAGTTTCTCTGTATTTTATTTTTTCCACCCTGTCTCTCCTTTCTTTCGCTTCTTTCCTCTCCTCTCATATCATCTCCTCGCCTCAGCATTCCTCTCCTTCTCTCTCTCGCTCTTTTTTTTTTTTTTTTTTTAAATCTCAGCTCCTCTCCTCTCTCATTAGAAGGCTTGATTTATGATTACTTTCTCAGCAAAGCCTCTCCATGAGCAGATTGCAGAGTGAAGAGATTAATGAAGTGCTTTTGAATCTCGATTCGTGAGGGCCGCAGTGAAGATGAGCATGATTTTTAGGGTGTCTGTTTGTTTCCCCGCCGTTTCCTGATTATCTGTTAGAGCCAAGTGGCTATTCAGCCTTCTCTATACATCTATGATAATATGATAACACAGCATCGTGAATAAACACATCCATTTGGCATTGAATAAAAAAAACAAAACATCAAATGCTGATCTTTTTTCTGCTCACACTGGAAGAATGGATGATTATTACCATTATGTAAATGGAGCTGAGAGCTCAGTAGCCAGCAGACACCAGCATTTCAATCTGAACCTTGTGTCCGGGAAGAAGTGCTCTAGTGGTGCTCTTGTTGTTACTTTCATTTGAAGGAGTCTACATCAAAAAGTCTTGCTAGTTCATTCCTAAATAATTTGCATGTTTATGCTGCATTTACATTACTTATAGGTATTACAATGCCTGGCCAAAAAAAAAAAAAAAAAGAAACGCACACATGAATATGTTGTTGTTCCGCATTTAGCCTTGCTTAAAGCACATAATCGACATACCAGTGTATCAACAAACTTAAGCAACATTTATTTATATCCAGTGTTGGGTTCATTTCTCACCAACGTCTTGAATTGATGAGGGAAAAATTGAACCACTCCATAAAGTCTTATCCTGCACATCCCGAAAACTTTCAATAGGGTTAAGGTCAGTACTCCGTGGGGGATTGGGGGCTTGGGGGGCAATACATATGTGAAAATGATTCCTCATGCTCCCTGAACCACTCTTTTATTATTTGAGCACCCATTTTATATTCGTGCCATCAGGGAAGAAAAAGTCCATTGATGTGATCATCTGCTCATTCAGAACATACAGATCATCAGCCGACTTCATTTTATTGCCATTTTAATGTTGCTGAGCCTCGACCTGACCAACTGGAGCAACAATGCCATGGAGATTACATGCTGTGATCAAGGCTGAATGTACTCCAGGAAAATATTAGAGTGCGACTTTTTTTTGTTTTTGTTTTTTTTGGCTGGGCAGTGTATTTACATTAGAGGCATCTGCAGCATCTTCTGTTATCACATCAGATAAGCACATACATGACCTACAGAACATGCTTATTTATTTAATGTTACAGTACATTTTTATCTGCGCTGTATCTTGTAAATATTACCATATTTTTAATGAAGACATGAAATTTTCCGTGTGGTACAAAAACAATGATCATTTACTTTTTACAGTTTAAAGTAGGATTGGTCCATGTGGGAGATGCTGGCGTAGACAAACTTCCCTTTGCACTCAGTTCCATGGCCTAAAAAGAGGAAACAGTCTTAGCAGCTAGTACTAAAACATCTGGAAAGGCTAGTGTCACACTGAGAGGAGAAGACTCCACCGTTCAGATCTATTATCACAGACAGGTAAGAACATTTATATCACTCATTATGAAACTGCATCATGAATTTCCATACAACAAAACATCATTGTGTAATCCAACATTATTATTATATAAGCTGATTATACAACACAGGTACAGGACCTAGACAGGGCTGTGTGACTGCCATGCAATCAAATAATTTATTTATTACAAATTTCCTATTTAGGTAGAATAACTGAATAATCCATTTCAGGACATCTCAGCCTTCTCTTGGCAGGGCAATACTTGAAATATTTTAGTAATATTTTGTGATAAGATTTATATTCAATTTCAGCTTCAGGATTAATACACAATACATTAATTACATTAACAAAGTAACTAATACACAAATACTTGTATTCTTTTGTATTTAATTGATTAAAAAAAAAAAAGCCACAAATGCATTAAGCATTAATATTCATCCTATTTATGAGTAAAATGAACCCCAAAAGACAAAGGGATTCTTGTCTTGTCTCATGGTTGAGGATCGGCGACGCTATTCTCATAAAGTTCTCTTAGCAGATTATTTTACAGGTAGGTTGCCAGGCCTTCTCCCTAATCCGTCACAGCACCTGGTATTCCCAGGCAGTCTCCCACCCAAGAACTAACCAGGCCCGACCCTGCTTAGCTTCCAAAATCAGACAGGATTGTGATTGACTGGTTATTATTACTAACAAAATTCCAAAAATCTCCAGAAATTCTGGAGAACAAGGTTCAGTTATTTAGTTATTAACTGATTTCTCTAGATGTATTTTAGGTTCTCTAGATGTATTATGGATTGATTAAACAGTAATGCAGGTGTTTTATTTTAAAAAAGTGTAAACTTACACTGTTAAAATAACTTACTGTGTATCAATGCTGAAATCTGTGTTATATAATATGGTGTATATTGTTAGGGCAACTTTATGCTTTATTTCTCAGTGTGTGTGTAACCACAGAATGACACAGCAAAGAAAAGTTTCCAATAAAGGATGCTTCCTCTTTTAGGTGTCATCCGATATTTTGCTTGAAACCCATATGTTCAGGAAACCCATCGTGGTAATCATGGGGTTTGTTTTGCATCTATGGAGGGCTGCTCAGAGGACGTGTGCTATTGCACTCATTGCGTGTGAAGGTGTGCAAACATTGGAGTTGTGTGACATTTAGACTGAGTGCATAAATAAGTGTTACAATCACACGTTGGCCATGACTTTGCAAAAAAAAAAAAAAAAAGAAAAAGAAAAGAAAAACACTCTACCACCACCAGCAACAACAAAACCTCAACCCCAACCAGTCTGTTTATACAAAGTAAATATGAAATTACATTCCATAGTGATCTACTGGACAACACAGGGCAAATCACAGTAAAGCAAGTGACAGAATTAAAGCCAATTAGTTAATTTTATTAATTTAATATAATCTAATTAAAACATTTAATAAAAGCAGAAGTTGTGGCAATGTGAACAAATGATTTCTTGCAGTGTGAATAAAGCTGGAAGTGTGTCGAGTTCTGTTGGAAACCACAGCCACGTGAGGGACACAGACTGAAAACACAACCAGGGTATTTTTTATTGTAAACAAATTAGAAAATTTAGGAGAATGATGATATGGAAATGATAGATGGAGTAAACACGATTAAGATGGTCGAGGGATGTAAAAAATACAAACATAATTTTTACTTAGAGGATTGTGTTGAACATTTTATTAGCAGCAGGAGTTAGCAAGCAGAATATGGACAGATTCCTGGTTTATGAAAAACGAAAGAAAAATATTCACAATACCATTGGAGATATAGTGCATGTTTAAACGTTTTCATTCCAATAGTATTTTTCATTTAGACTAGGCAACTGATATCTGTTATATTTGATTGTTAAAAACATTTTACATGACTACTAGTCTAAAGGCGTTCCTGTATCATGTACATTTGCCAGAGGAGAATCACATTAATACAAAAACAGTACTGTTTTCATACTGTTGGCATTGTTGGACCTCCCCCTTTCAAAAGCTTTCAATGTCTCCTACTGTATAAAATGCTGTGTGTTCCAAGTTATTATGCAAGTATGAGTTTGCTTTATCTAAAAAATGTTTTTGCTGATTGTTACTCAATTTGTTTTTCTATTGCAAATACATATTCGCAATATTATTTAGCAGTTTTTGGATTTTTTGTACCATATTTTCCAAAAATTCTAATGAGAATTTGAGTGTTCCAGATTATTATGCAAGTCAAACCAAATATAAAGAAAATGATATTATCAAGCAAACAATGATGGAATTTTATTATTACCATCACAAGTGTCACATTGTCAATATTCGTAATAATTAATATAGTTATTTTAATGATATTTAAATGAAAAAGGACACTTTATACCAAAATATAACCGCCTATACAAACTAAAACTGGAGTCAACAGAAGAAGTAAAAGAGAAAAACTTCAAGGACAACCGGCTGATGACTTGGCCTCCTGCTTTGCCAGATCTAAACCCAGTAGAGAACGTTCGGCAATTCTAAAACAGGAGTTATACACCAATGGCCAACAGTATTCCTCTAAGGACCGCCTCTGGAGAGCAATATTAAGCACAAGCAAGAAAATTGACTCCAATACTATCAAGAACTTTACATCCTCTGTTGATTCCAGGCTGGTTAAAGTCTTACAGAATACAGGTGGATGTGAAGTGAACTATTTATTTAAATATTTTTGAATATTGTATAATATTTTGTTATAGTAATTAGTAAAGACATTGTTAATGAAATACTTGGTGATATGAAAATAAATTTCTGTTTTATGTTTGTTTGAAATGTCATTTTCTTCATTTTTGGTTTGACTTGCATAATAATCTGGAACACTCAAGTTTTAAATGATAATACAAAATAAAAAATAATATTGCGAATACATATTTGCAATAAAAAATGTTTTAAATTGAGTAACAATCAGCAAAAAAAATAATTTTTCAGATAATGCAGACTCATATTTGCATAATAATTTGGAACACACAGTATACATGATCAGCCATAGCATTAACACCAACTAACTGGTCTGTGGCGACGACTGATTAACGCCAACTGTCTGGTTGTCCTTCCTTGGACCACTTTTGGTAGGTACTTACCACTGCATTCCAGGAACACCCCACAAGACCTGTTGTTTTTGGAAATGAGTAGACCCAGTTGTTTAGCCAACACAGAGTCAAATGTTGAATATGTCGTAATGCAATCTTTTTTTTCTCCGTTTTCAACACATCAACTCTGAGAACTGTTCACTTGCTGCCTAATACAACCTACTCTTTGGCAGATGCCACTGTATCAAGATAATCAATGTTAGTGACTCCACCTGTCAGTTGTCATAATGTGTTTAATGCTATGGCTGATTGGTGTATAGTTGATTGGTCTATAGAGGGTTAGCCATCATAATCATAGTACATAGACCATTATATATTACTCTACAATACATTACCATACAAATGTATGTAGACCTTTTCTTCCCTTGTGGCAAGGCTTTTAACTAGATTTTAAAACACGGCTATAGGAATTTGTGTTCATCAGCCAGGATTAGAGAGGTCAGTGGTGGAGACCTGGAGTACCATCAGATTTACAGTTATTCAGTTTTAAGGTGTTCAGTGGGTCAGAAGTTACTCAGTTCTCTCACTTAAACTTTGGCAAACCAAATCTTCATAGATCCTGCTTTGTACACAGGGACATTGTCATGCTGGAACAAATATGAGCCCATTTGTTCCAGTAAAGGGAAATTGTAATGCTACAGTTAGGCCATTGTCACAATATGAGTGATTTTGCCTCTGTTCCCAACCACTATTTCACTGAAGCAGTCAAGATGTGATTGAAGTATAGACATTCAGCTTTAATTTAAGTGGTTTATTAAAGTAATACATAATCTCACATAGTTTCCCCATTTTCAGAGGCTCAGAAGTAATTGGACAAATGCTGATAAGCAGTTTCATGGCCAGTTATGGCCCGTTACTTCATCATCTCATGACAAATTAAGAAGATAAACTGTCTGGGGTTGAACTTGCAGTTTGCAGTTGTTTATGGGAATCCTCATGTGTGTTCCAAAGATGTGTCATTTCAAGTAAAGAAAGCCATCATTATACTGAAAGAATAAACACACCTATCAGAGAAGTAGCAAAACCATTAAAATTAACAATTTGGTACATTCTTTAGAAAAAAGGAATTTACTGGTGAGATCAGCACACCAGAACGACTGGAAGACCACAGAATAATAATAATAATAATAATAATAATAATAATAATAGTGATAATAATAATAATAATAATAACTAGAAGCACTCAGAGAGTAAACCTTCACCAAGACAAAAAAAAAGCCCCAGAATGTACACAGCACCTCCTGCTGGACCTGCTGTATACCACAAACACACACACACACACACACACACACACACACACACACACACACGCACGCACACATGCACACACACACGCACGCACGCACACACGCACACACATACACACACACGCACGCACACATGCACACACACACACACGCACGCACACACACACAAAATAATAATTAAAGCATCATTTCAAACAATTCCTGGATCCAGATTTTTATCCAGATCACCACCCAAATCTAACTGAGTGTTACTTGGGCCATATCTCACCCCTTCCAAAAAATTCATCAAAATGAAACAAACAAAACAATGGCAAAAAAACCCATAACATCCTATTTATATTTATAGTAATAATAGCAGTTGTAGTAATATTGAAGGTGATAAAACGATGCAGTTAGACATGGAAAGGGAGATTTTTGGATCGAGAAGACCACAGGTCAGCTTGCTGTTACTGATGTTTAAGGTGTAGTGTGCACTTCAGAAGTGTTGAGTGCACAGTAGAAGCGTGAGCGGTGTGCACTGGTAGAGAAGTGTGCTTGCTGCAGTTTGTGTAGGAGGACGTGAGCCACATGTTGCATGCAGGGCTGTGTGGTGTTCCAGAAAGTCTGCATTGATTCAGACTTTCTTGGTTGTTATTGCACAATTTCCTCAAATCCTCCCTTTCCTACCAAAACGACACACAAATACAGAACACTTCTGTTGAATGCTATTATGGCAGCCATAATTTACTGGTCCTCGCTTCAACTTTTTTCTTGCTCAAGAGAACTGAATCAGATCTTGAGTGATTTCTAGTGTTTGGTAATGAGTTGATGAGTAAAGCAGACGTTACTCCCCTTATACTTTCAGTCTGTATATACATGTGAGGTTTTTCTAGCTCTTGTCACTCAGGGTATATTTACCATTAAGATCATTATAATCCAGAAAATAGATCTCACAGTAGTGAGAGGCAGATGAGCATTCAGAATAAGTATTTAGAATTCAGTGACCTCTTGTGGTAGGATAAGGGCTAGCACTCCAAATCTACAAGGCTAGTAAAAATGCACTTCATCTAGCCAAGCTAAGTTCACAAAGGGCATGGGCTGGAGATCTCAGCAATTGCACTCAGACTTCCTATTGCTTAATAACAGGGAGGGGTGCGTGAATTGCCTCATTGACAGTTGCCGTCTCTGGTGTATTTGTGCACTTGTGTGAAGTGCTATCCCAATGACGTGCTGATGAAGGAGCTCTTCATGCGCTCCATCCCTGAATGATGGCTTAAGAGTGGCTCAGTGGACATGTCTCGCTCTGTGGGCTGCCTTACCACACACAGAGTTCAGTCACAAGTGAGGCTCGGTTCACTTCGTCCAATCAGTGGCAGCAACAGGGTTCAGCACAAGGTGAGGCACCGCTCACCCTTGACCAATCAGAAATGACATTGAAAGGGTTTTCTGTTTGCTATTTGCTACTCTCAGCAGCAGGCAAATGGCCATCTCTGTCCTATTTTCTGTTTTTCAGTTGAGACGGGCTCAAGAGGGCACTGGCCTTACTCAGACACACACACACACACACACACACACACACACACACACACACACACACACACACACACACACATAGCATTATGTCCAAGCCCATGTAACCCAGTCTATCAACAATCCTGACCTTTTTCTACACTGGTGGAAATATGGGCAGCACTTTTCAAGATTCTGAGCCCTTGTCTCTTACTTTTTGCCACTCAGGAAAACTCACACCAATATTTGAAATCTATTTTTCTACAACATGAATACAGATAGAAAATGCAAATCAGACAATTACTTTATAGTACATATATCTAAGTGTGGGTGGCATGGTGGTGTAGCACGTCCACCTCACAGCAAGAAGATTCTGGCTTCGATTCTTGGGCTCGGGCGTTTCTGTGTGGAGTTTGCATGTTCTCCCCGTGCTTGTGTGGGTTTCCCCCAGGTACTCCGGTTTCCTCCCACAGTCCAAAGACATGCACATCAGGCTAACTGGCTGTTCCGTATTGACCTTAGATGTGAGTGTGAATGGTCGTGTGTTGCCCTGTGATGGTCTGGCGAGCTAGTCAGGGTGTACCCGCCTTTGCCCAGTGTCGAACGAGATAGGCACCAGCATACCCTAGTAGGATTAAGCGGTTCGGCAAATGAGTGAGTGAACATTTGTGTGTGCATTCACTCCAGCTGTCGAAACTGTGTCAGAAATCTTACTGTCTGAAATAATTTTGACATAAACAACAACAAAAAAAGGCATTTTAGTTTCCTAACCAAAGGGTTCTTGCTAAACAATTTGACAAAATGACAAATGATGCCGGTTTAGGGACCTGAATTATACTGTACATCAATTCTGGCATACTAAAATTTATATATATATATATATATATATATATATATATATATATATACTTTGTAACAAAATTAAACAAACATGTGAATAGATAAAGGTTTCCAGCAGGTATATATTGGTATCACCTCAGCTGAATCTCAAATCATTTGATTGGGAATGTACTGCAGTGAGGAGAAGGAAGTCACTTGGGATTCAACCTCCCTGTGTCTTTAAAGTTCCTTAAAAATATTCCTTATTCCAGTAGACAAGTGATGAGTGAAATATGGGGAATGTATAAAATTTTTAGGATTTTCTTTTACTTACGTCATATGAACACATATATTACTGTTGGATAGAGTGAGAAATGTAAGACATTACTGTGGGCAGATTTCTGATAAATCTATGATATTACGAGTACCTCTTGGGATTTTCTTTTCTTGGGAAAATACAAGTTTCAATCTCGAAGCAGTATAACATTAAAGGGAATATTTTAATGCTTCTGCAATAGCCTGGCGAACTGTTCAGGGTGTACCCTGCCTTTGCCCAGAGTCGGCTGAGATGGGTGCCAGCCTCCCTGTGACCCCTAATAATTAAGCGGCTTAGAAAATGAATGAATGAATGAATGAACGAATGGTAATGCTCCCTACAACTTAATATTTTATTTACTCAAAACTAAAGAACAACACTAATAATATTAATAATAATTATAGTGGAGCTCTGGAGCGCCATAATTATGCAAATGCCGTACAGCCATAATCTCGATTTTGTTGTCACATCCATGTCACATCCATGCTTGCGTGTGTTTCCTCCCACTGTCAAAAACAGGCATGGTAGGCTGATTGGTGGTTCCAAATTGCCCCTGGGTGTGAGTGTGAATGTGTGTTGGCCCTGCAATGGTCCGGCGAGCTGCTTAGTGTGTAACCCGCCTTCGCCCAGAGTCGGCTGAGATTGGCTCCAGCCTCCCTGTGACCCTTATTAGGATTAAGCGGCTTAGAAAATGAATGAATGAATAAATATTTACCACTATAAACATTTTAATTGGATTAAAAGTTAAATAGCTGGCTTTCCTGCTGTTCTGTGGAACATTATACTGGAAGAAAAACTTCAGAACACCTTCTGAGCTGTAGTTGAATTTCTGGATTAGCAGCAGACCTGCCTTAAATGAATAAAATGCTCAAAGTGGGCTTTACTTGTTCAGGAGATCAGCAATGTATTTCAGATCTAAACCAAAGGTCCCAACTTCAGCTGACATGAAGCCAGTACAGCTTAAATAAATGTTAATGCACTCTGGTTTTCTTTTCCTGGTAAGCAGGTGGACCACTGCATTCTTTTTTAAAATTATTTATTTACTTATTTATTTTTTAAAAACCTGTCCTGTCCAGCATCATAGCAAGCAGAATGGCAGTCTGGTCATATATATATATACACCCATACTTACACACACATATGTACATATATATATATATATATATACACACATATACATACACATACACACATACATACGCATACGCATACACATACATACGTACATATACACATACTCCTATATATACACACACATGTAAA
>JBCNYH010000024.1:13288847-13302388 GCA_039654325.1 Tandanus tandanus
CACACACACACACACACACACACACACACACACACACACACACACACACACACACACACACACACACACACAGAAGTGCCTTTTTTACAGAAAGCCCCATAATGGTCTCTCATAGTCATTCAGCTCATGTCACAAGTGTGTCAGTGTAGAAGATATCTAAACAAGTAAGCCCAACGGGTGGTGTAAAGACACGCATACATGCTGAGACCTCATAACCCAAGCTCGGGAGAACATTTTGTGCATATAATATCGAGGCCATATAGCAAGGCTCACTGTTAATCTTTAGATCTGGCAGCAGCGGTATTAGAAAGTGTTATAGCACAAATAAAAATACTAGTTTAGAAAAGTGTACAGGGGTAAAGTACAATTTTAAGCATGAAAAACCAGAGACATTTACTATTTATGAAATCACTACCTCACTCACTCAGCCAATATTTACCTCAAAGACTAAATAAACTAAACTGAGCTCAGAAGATACTACCAATACCCACCATTCCACAGTGCTTAATGGCATGTTCCTGTATTAAACGCACCACTTATAATACCCATTTATTTTAGTGGTCCTTTAACGACAATTTTATTTATATATACAAAACTGGATGCGCTGGTACCCATGCATGTATTCATCCATCCATCCATCCATCCATCCATCCATCCATCCATCCATCCATTCATTCATTCATTCATTCTGTGGATATTCAGAGCGCTATGGGTTTCTTGAGGAGCCTGGGGAAATCTCTAACATGGTCAGGATTACATTACAAGACTTGATCACTAGATTCATTTCCTCTCATATTTCTTCTTCAAGCATCCTCCAGCTGTCAGTTTTCCTCCATCTTTCAGACTGATGCTTGATGTAGCCAATCAGAGCTGAGCATGGTACATTCTGACCCTTCCATTTTCTGGCTTTTCAGCATTCTCTGTTTTGTGAGATTGTGCAAACAGCAAAATGTTGAATTTCATTTCCGCACTCAGCCCACTTGGAGTGATTAACAGAGACAATGTCTGATATTCCAAAGTTACAGGAAGTACAAAATACATAAAATACAAAACCAGACAATGGAAGGAGGATAATGGAAGTCCTTATTGAATGTCACATGCTTGTCTCTGATTGGCTACAGCAAGCATCAGTCTGAAAGAATCAGGACAATGGACAGCTGGAGGGCGGTTTAAAGAAGAAATATGAGACTAAATGAATCGAGTCATATGATGTCACATTTTATCAGTATACGAATGCTTAAATCTTGCCTACAAGAAGCTGGGTTCTGCAAAAGAAAGACTCCTTACTATAATAATATTAGTAACTCTGCATTAATTCATTTTAAAAACGTGTAGTTCTTTCTCTTCTGATAGTCGTCATATAGTGTAGCCAATCAGCAACAAGCATGTGATCCTCAATAAGAGCCAACGCATTTTGTTTTCCAATTTCCTTTTTCAACACTCACTCACTCGCCAAACCGCTTAATCCTACTGGGGTTGGGGGGAGGCTAGAGCCTATCTCATCCAACACGAGGTACACCCTGAACAGCTTGCCAGACTATCTCAGGTTCAACACACACAACCATTAACACTCAGACCCAGGGCGAATTTGGAACAGCCAATTAGCTTAATGTGCATGTCTTTGGAGTGTGGGAGGAAACCGGAGAAGAAACCCACGCAAGCACAGGGACTCCACACAGAAATGCCCTTGCTGAACCCAGGACTCGAACCCAGGACCTTCTTGCTGTGAGGCGGCTGTGCTAACCACTACGACACCATGCCACCCCGTTTTTCAACACACATAGTAACTTAAATTGTGCATATGTACAGCAATTGAAGGAATTTCTCCTTGTATATATAGCAATATTGTTCTGTTCACACCTGTATAGAGAGTTCTCAATATTTCATTGCAACGTAACCACCACTACTAGTATTCAAGTTGCTGAAGGACAAGGTATTAGTAACGGAATTTAATGAGTGTCCTGAAAGCCTCGTTAGGATCTGCCATGCTACTTAGCATTCAGCTGGGAGGCTACAATCAATTTTTTATGTTGATGTGGGAATATTTGTGTGGATGCAGCAAATATTTCCCCTGCTGTTGAAAACAAAAAGGGGTGAGAGTGCCGGGCCGTGTATGAATGTGAGCGCAGAGGGATCTTTGAAGGTTCTCCTTCAAAGCGAAGCTAGCCTGCACGGGGGCACCGGGGGATTTGTGTTATTAATTGAAGTTAATTTTCTGGGATATCAGTTTGCCAGGCACGTGGGGAAGATTGATGGATGCACATCTCTCCAGCGCTGGGAAATGACACTGTTCCTTCACAGGCACACACGCTTTTATCATCCCAAATCAAATTATAAACAGGGGGGCCGAGATCGCTGCAACCTGGCTGGGGGAGATCTGCGCAAGATTAATTATGCTGGCTGGGCAAAGACAGGATGGAAAAGGGAAAAAAAATAGTAAGGAGGGCAAAAGATGGGAATGTGTCAGTGTGTGTATGAGTGTGTTTGTGTGTATGTATGTGTGTGTGTGACAGAGAGTCAGAGAAGGGGGTTCATTGCTATGTAAAAGTGGGAAGTCAATTGGACAATGGGTAATTAGCGGAGGCTGTGTCTAGTCAAAGGCACCAAGGACACAGGCCTTTCTCTCTCTCTCTCTCTCTCTCTCTCTTTCTCTCTCCCTCGCAGTCTATGATGCGCAGGGCCGCACTGTGAACTCTGCATTTAATTAGAGCACTTTGATACCCATAGGAGAGCAGTGCCCTGGGGCATCCTAAACACTGACTGACACCCGGCAGCCCTGGCCGCTCCCTGCACTCCAATTAGAGACGCACCAAGCTGGGAGGAGCGCCCTCCCCTTGGCACGTGTACACCACACACACCACCTCCCCCAACTATGCCAAACAAGCCCACGTCAAATTGGCATTTGGATTAAACGGTGTGCCGAGATGCCCTGAAGGACGGCGGGGGGGAGCGAGAAGGTTCTCACCTGAGCTAATCTAGGTGCCCGATGCTGTCATTATAATAAGCATTTTTGCAGAAAGATAGAGTCAGAATAGAAACACATCGCCGCTTTCCGCCTTCTCCTGACCGAGCCAAGGAGCCACGTGTAATATTAATGCCACAGCAGCTGAATAAATGATAACAATAGCAGAAGCTTTGCTGCGTTCCACTGGTGTATTTTTAATGCATGGGGACTCTCCTGACACCGCAGCATTTTCCGAGGTTCCTCTTACGGGCGCAAACACGGTGCATGAATTATGCAGCTCGCCGCTTTGATGTGCACATTCACATGTTTAGTAAACAAAGTGTTTCTCTTATGCCAACAAGATGTTACTTTGAATAATAGATATTTAATTGCAAAAAGGAAGGAAAGTGGATGTAATTTATTGTATTATTCACACAGTCTCCTGTCAATCTGTGCAGACACAAACAGAAGCCATCATTACATAAACACGCACAATCAGCCTGAGATACTTGTGGCGAATAAAAGGGCCTGTTTATCAATGCTTCCTAAAATGTTCATCCTACGGCTTTATTAAAGAGAATTTGAATGCAGTGATAACAGGATAAATACACAAATAAACAGAAACGATCCTAATGTGAGCTGCACAAACAGCCTGTCAGTCTCCATGATCCTATAAATCCTTTCAAAAGCAAAAACAGTCCCCGTATGAAGCTGTCAAACAATGAAATGCTCAGAATAGAGCTTTGGAGTGGAGAGCAGAGGAGAGATCAGTGCCAGTAAGCCGGAGGAAGCTGTTGTTTACAGGGATTCAGTACGCCGTACTGTCACGTTGCATGTACACTGTTTGATCAAAGATTATCTTTATCGATAGGGACTGTCAAGTAAACACATGCAAGTAACACTGACGTCTCTGACAGTGCTCTGAGACGACTGCACAAGTATTTATCATCTATTTTAATTATGATCATCATTTTTGATTTTCTTAATTCATTACGCTTATTCCTACTAGGGTCATGAGACGTCTGAAGTTTATCTTAGCCAACACTGGGCGAAGGCAGAGTACACCCTGAAGACCTCTCCAGACCATCGCAGGGACAACACACACACACACACACACACACACACACACACACACACACACAACCATTCACACTCAGCCTTACACCTAGGGGCAATCTGAATCAGCCAATTAGCCTAATCTGCATGTCTTTGAAATGTGGGAGGAAACAGGAGTATCCAGAGGAAACCCACAAAAGCACAAGAGGAACATGCAAACTCCAGACAGAAATACCCTTGCCAAGCCATAGAATCAAACCCCAGACCTTCTTGCTGTGAGGTGGACATGCTAACCACTACACCACCATGCTGCCCAGTTTAGTAGTAGTTTAGTAGTTTACCAGTAAGTTAAATTACTGGATATTATTAATTACTATTAATACTACACAGGAATGGCACAATTTGATCGGCTATCAAGGGGTTAAAAGACATTTTTCCAGAGTGGATAATGGTTGAATCAAAATGATAGACGCAGCGTCATACGTCATACTTTAAAGTTTTTGTTATGTTACGGGGATACACAAGAAAAGCAAACTAAAACAAGATTTTATGCTTTATTTTATGGTTTATTTGATGTTAGCTGCTTCAAGTGATCATGAAAATTCATTCTGATTTAAGCATTATTCACTCAGGATATAAAACAATTATTGGATGAGGCGAAGTATGATACAGAGAATTATTCGATGGAGGGGTTGTTATATGCCAAGGCCAAACGCTGAGGTGGATAACACTCTCCAACACCGAATAATAATCTATCATACAAAATCCAAATCCTATAATTTTTTTATTATTCATTTAAAATATTTTCCGAGTAGACAGTCCTGTTATTATGTTGCACATGCCAGTCGTGCAATAATTCACATTACCCCACAGCAACGATGCAATTATTCAGGTATCCCATCTCATTGATGCAATACCAAGAATTATTTCATGGTGTTCCACCAATCAGAAAAGAGGAAAAATTCATAATAATGTCTTTTTCATCTTCAGATTCTTGCGTAGTATATATTAATAAATACTATTAAAACCAAACAGTAATTTAATAACTATGAACCAAGGCTACTACTTTCTGAGTGTAATAAAATTCACTCCAAACTAATTGCAATAAATTTACCAATCATTTCACAAAAAAACTACACTACCCAGAACGGAGTGTTATATCTGTTTGGCATTCCTTTATAAATATCACAGTAGGGCTGATTCCTGCTTTCTGACTGGTCAGAAGGTGTTGATTAATTTTCTATTCTGATGCTGGTGTGAGCTGCACAGCAAATCACAGATTCAGAGTAATGTGCTTATTTTTGTTCCTATAGTAACAACTAACACAGGGATTTGTATGGTGGAACACTCAGCATGAACTCATTTTTAAAAAATGGTGTGTAATTGTTCATGTGGTGAAATTTATTCAGATGATGTTGATGTGGCATTTTGGGAAGAAGTTTCCAGTGTCAGTGTTTTGTAACAGTCAAAGAAGTAAAAATGTACGTTTATTTTCTCAGACATGGTAAAGGAATTTGAGAGAGAGAGAGAAAGAGAGGTAGAGAGAGAGAGAGAGAGAGAGAGAGAGAGAGAGAGACTAACAAAGTGTTTGGTCAGATAAATACTTTTTAAAGATACTACAATATAAAGGATAACAAACTAATATAAGGAACAACTTGTTTTGTGGTCGTGCCAGAGTTTAAGTGTTACTACATATGGATAAAAAGATCAACGCGCGGCGCTTCAAGCCACCATACTTACGAGAAATTGGTAAAGCATCTATCTGATTTTTTTATGTCATGAACATTGTGTCCATCTGTCCTTCCATCCGTACGTGTACACATGGGAACGCTGTGGTGATATTTTGCGTACCGGCATATAACCGTGGTAATGGGAACAACAGCATAAACAGAATGCTGTATGCATATTTAGTGGGTATCTTCATTTTTTTAGCTGGCAAAATAAACTATTACTGCCACGCAATGCATTACTCATATGAATAGAAAGGCTTTTAACCCAATCACACTGAGGAAGCGCATGACGTTTCTGGCGCGTATAACGCGTTTATGAAAGTAAACCTATCCAGGGGAATGGCATCTTGCTACCCTGTGGTGATATTGAGATCCTTTAATTTCATTAAATAAATCTTATTTCAATACCATAACACTTTCAGACAATATTAAAACTTTGGGTAGAGGCGGTCATAATGTAATGGCTACATGACATTACATCATCAGTGGGGTCATCAAAACGAATTCACATTGAAACCTTTTATTAGGAGAAGTTCATTTTTCTCAGAGCTCCGCATTTAGGCAGTGCCTAAATCTTTATATTACATTTTTAAAAAATGTTTGTATTGGAAAATTTTTGTAGTAAAATCAAACAGCCTTTCAGAGGCCAGGTCACATCACACCACCCCTCCATCAGTGATTATTTGGCTATAACTATATTAACTATTACTATAGTTGCCAAAAAGTCATCTCATGAATGTCCAAAATACTGCCCTGTGATAGCCTGGCGAGCTGCTCAGGGTGTACCCCGCCTTCGCTCAATGTCGACTGAGATAGGCATTCTAGTAGGATTAAGCGGTTCGGCAAATAAGTGAGTGTGAGTGTCCAAAATACATGTTTATATTGCTTAAATAGAGTTTAAGCTTGCAAATCAAAAGGAGTCAAGAGTTTTCCTGCCCAATATGAGCGAATGGAAATTAATTACAGAATGGACTTTTTGAAATCTTGTTGGGCTGAACAGTTTTCAAAGATTGAGATCACACTGCAAACTCCAAACAAACTTAATGTATGAACCCGAATTCATGTCTAGTATTCTTCATAAACCAAATTTCCATCTAAATGAATGATTATGCCTTGTAATTATGGGCTTTTTTAAAACAACCATGACACTGCACCTTTAACAGTTTACTATAAGCAATGATTTTATAATCATTCATTTATTCATTCGCCAAACCGCTAAATCCTACCAGTGTCGCAGGGAGGTTGTGCATATCTCAACTGACCCTGGGCGAAGGCGGGGTTCACCCTGATCAGCTCGCCAGACAATTGCAGTGCCAACACACACAGCCATTCATACTCACATCCACACCTAGGGGCAATTGGGAACAGCCAATTAGCCTAATGTGTATGTCCTCGGACTGTAGGAGGAAACCATAATACCAGGAGAAAACCCACACAAGCACGGGGATAACATGCAAACTCTACACAGAAATGCCCGAGCCTGGGAATCGAACCCAGGACCTTCTTGCTATGAGGCGGACATGCTAACCACTATTCCACGGTGCCGCCCTACTGATTGTTTAATCATTCTTCTCACATATGTCGTACTTACTGAATGCTGATAGGTCAAACCAGGGTTTACCGAGTGTCATCTGCTCATATAACTCAGCAGCTATTTGTCATTGGAAACATCAGGTACATCCATCAGTTACTAAAGCACTGACTGAGCATTTACCTTATGCCTTTGGGGGAGTGTCCGAGGTACAAATGTTCTCATTTATTTTGGTGACAGTCAGATGTGTATGATCAAGACACTGAAAATCAACATTCTTCCTTTCATGCTGTTCTACATCAAGTTAATTTGATGACAGAGTAAAACCCGGTATGGTGAGTGAGCTAGCATCGCAGTGTTTAATTGCAAGTGACTAAACAATGTGCATGTGCTACAGGTGAGAGATGTTTACATTTTTCTTCATAAAGTCTTAAATTCAAAGGGAAACATTAGACATAACACAAAAACAACCCCAAAATGTGCATGCATACGCAGAAGCATATCAGCTTGACGAGTAATTCATTTTGATAACACACTCTTCACAACATATTTTAGTAAGTCCTTCAATTGCACCTTCATTATTCCTTAGTGTATAGAATGAGTCAAAGTAAAGCCCCAATCACAGAAAAAAAAAAAATCAGGACTTCATCATCCCAGCCATCAGGCCATGAAGCAAACCTCTGACACCACGCTATATCTCCACACCAGCTGCAAGTCATTACCATTTGTTACAGATTCTGTATATCAACAAGGAAAACATTAAATAAAGAGTTCCATATGTTAAAAATGGCATTTGTGTGTTGGATGTTAAATGGTTTGGGGTAATTTAACATGATCCGTTTGGAGAACGAGTTCAGGCTCCTTCCAGCACATTCTATCCCTTTAGCCTTGGAAAGAAATTGGGGGGATTGGATGGAAAACACACTGACACACACCCACAGACACAAACCAGTACAATAACATTTACACTTGGAATCATAGCCATAGCATAATGCTCTACAGCAGTGGCTCTTAAAATGGTTGCTGCCATGAACCCCTTTAACAGTGTTTAAAAAAATCCACTGACCTCCTAGGTATACAATCCAATTATTTGAATATAAGGCTGATTTTATTATAATAATGTTATGGATGTCTATCAGAGCCATAGGGCTTTTTATTCTTTAACTTTTCGCAGCACACATTACATCCACGCTGACATTATTCATTGGTTTCTGAGTTACTTTGCTTTAGATTAAACCAATTCAAGTCAAGTGAGCAGACTGGCAATAATTATAAAAATAATATATATATATTTGAATATAACTTTTAATAATGGTGGGTTGCCATGTCTGTCACTGTGACAACATACAAAGTCACAGGCCCCTCTACCTTACAGTCATTCACAGGATCCCGCGCTCTCTCTCCGTCTCAGAGAACGAGAAGAAGAGAACTTGTTGCATATTGGCTCGTGATGTTGGCTGGAACCCAGCATAGCCTATTAAGGCAAAATGCCAACAGTGGAAAACAAACAAGGCCGTCCTCGTGCTGTGACACACTGCTACATTAAGGCCTCAGACTCTGACAGTTCGCCGCTAAACTGCTGTAAACACCTCTCACCCGAGTGAAGCAAGCTAACAGCAATCTGTGAGTAAATTAATGAGGGGCCTCCCGCCACCCGTGCCTGGCACTGTGCCAACCCTGCAACAGGCTGGCATGGCAAAAAAAAAAAAAAAAAAAACCTTTCCTATGTAGCGCCAGCGTTACTGAAGCTGAACAGCAGAGGATGGCGATAGATTCCAGATTTGTGGGAACAACTTTGGAGTGTATATCTTTAAACCTGACAGAAGTTCAAAGCACCAGCACAAGCATGCCGAGTTCTAACCACGCTCACATCCGCCCACACCCCCAGCCCCACCCCCACAGAGGTTTTGGTTGAGCTCATTTGCAAAAGTGGTCTGTATGAGGAACCCCAGAGCACCCATTCCGCCCCCTTTCCTCACTTCAAAGCAATTTTATTAGAGAAAAGATTAGGCCGCACTTAACCCCCAATGAGCCATAAGGAGAAGCCCAGTAGAAGCTTTCTTAACACAATCTTTTATTTGATCGTTTCAGTATGACTTGTCAGAAGGGGACAGCTCACTTGCTTGGGCTTTATGATGCACAACAGCAACCTTCCCCATTTTCACCACATTTTCACCATTTTCCTCTCTCTCTCTCTCTCTCTCTCTCTCTCTGTTTCCCTTTTTTCAGGAAAATAGGCCAAGGTAACTTGCAGGGGGGGGGGGGTCTCTCTGGGGAATCATGTGATATTTAACTACAGCTACAGTGACATTTACTAATTTTATATGTGCAGAATTTATGTCAGATTCTTATTCAGAGATTTGCAGAGAGGGGAGCAAAGGTGGCCGCTCTCTGTCCACTGTGTATACAGTGGTATTAAGTGAACTATTCACAACACGTCCAGTGACATGTGCGTCGCTATTTTGTCTATAACCGCCACACTTTCCCCTTCGTGCTACAATTAAAGTCTAACCTTAGCATTTGGAGATCTGAGCAAGGGGCAATTTATTGTATGAAAGCCACAGCCCGGGGTATGTACTTTTAAGAATCAGAATCAGAATACTTTATTGATCCCGGAGGAAATTGTGTGCACACAGGTGGGTAAATGTAAAAGAAGGAGAGTGTTTCGCTGCATCTCGATTTCAAAGGCAACTAGATAAAGGCAGAAAGTGCATGCGGGTGTGTGTGTGTGTGTAGATATAGAAATAGCTTTTATAAAGAGATTCAGTGTTAGTAAGCAACTCAGGACTGTGTTGAAACAGGCAGAGCTTTGATAATAGAGAAGCTTATAGAAGGAGTTAAGCCGATTGACCCGAGGGACTGGAGAGTAAATTGCTCAGGTAGTGTTTTCCTTCCTTTTTTCCACTTGTGTCAATCTAAGCTCCTTATTGATACCCATGTGCTGATACCACCCACATCTTAGGCTCATCCCTCTGTCAAAGCACAGGAGAAGGAGAAATCACTGGCCTCTATTCTCCAGCTAATGCCAGATCCCCTCAGGCGGAGATTCCTGTATGCTGACTACATAAAATAATTAGATGGGCATGGCTGTTAATCAAGCTTTGGAACATATGCAAGAAAAAAAAAAAAGTATTCCTCTTTTTCCCACCCTAGCTGCCACATTTATAATCATAAAGTCACTAGTGTGCACCGCTGCCAACCTCATAGAAAGAAAGAAAGGCTGAGAGATTGATTACGAAAGTGCTTTTTTAATTTTGTGTTTAGTCTACAGGAGGGGAGATTATGAGCCACGACGCTGGAGAGCAATGCTCGTATCAGCAGAATGGCTCCCAACTTCAAATAAATCGCATCTGAGCCAATGAGATTGGAGTCCATGCAATGGTGCTGGTCAAATAAACCCTCATGTAAATTTTTTTTTCCCACCCAGAGATTCCTCGATATGTAATTGTCCATAACTGTAACCATCTGTTTAGCATTGATGTCTCACTTCAACCCTGTCTCAACAATTCTAAGACGTTTAAACAAACATACGGTGAAATAGAGGTGTGGTACAAATTCAAAGGTAAGCAGGCGAACAGCAAATGAAGAGGTGTAGAAGCTTAATGTAACATTTCAGCCGACACATTATTGGAATTAACAAAAGAGTTGCAGACAATACCGTAGAGAAATGATGTGATAAAGTCACAGTGACAACAAGCCAGGGCCCCATCAGATCAGGATGCTTATAACACTTTGCAACTTGCAGAGGCTCTAAAATATGGGGTGTTAATGCAGGTCCTGACACGTCTACATGTTTCTGCCTCCCACCCCCCCGATAACAAATAGAAGTGAGTCAAGGGGTTAAACTATGCATGTAATTACAGCTTCACAGAAATCCATTCTACTCACCTCTCTCCAGAACTAATTAATGTTACTTCACTTATTTTGGGCAACAGTGTTGTACTGCGCTGTGTTTGTCTCTTGGGTGATTTTGTGTCTATAATTCAAATCATCAGCGGCTCAGACGCTCTAATAGATGCTGTTTGCTCATGTCGAGTGTGTGGAGGCAGTGTGGTTCAGCTTTATGGACTGGGAGGCGTGCAGAAAGTTTATCTTGTGACTTTAAAAGATACTAAGATATTGATATTTTATACCACGGAGGTGTTGAATTTTTGAATCAGAAGGTGTTGATTAATTAAAGCAAGGCTAGAACATTTCTGCTGGAATTTAAATGATCATCCGCTCGTTGCACTATTGTTTCTATAGTAACATCTCATACACAGGGGCCTCATGATGGACACACCACATCATTTTAACCTAATGATGAATGAATAAAAAGTCTTGTTATTTACCAAAGATAAATGTACAATCATTGATATGATATTTACTTACACTTTATAGTTTTTTAGTTTTTCGGTGGTTTAATAAATTAAAGAGAATAAAAAACAAAACATGCGGTAAGGGAAGGATTGGTTATAGTTGCTATAACAAATTATAGCAGGAAGAAACAAGTCCTGTGAACATTGCACAACATTAAATGTAAATATCAATGGTTAAAAATCACAAAGCATTATTCATTAATAAATAAAACACAATTTTTGGTAAATTGTGCAGTATAAGAGAAATAAAACACTTCAGCAGGCACTGGTATAGGAAATACTACTACTACTGTTACTACTACTACCATTCTACTACTATTATTATTACTACTACTACTACTGTTACCACTACTATCACTACTACTACTATTACTACCACCACTACTACTACTACCATTACTACTACTATTACTACTACAACTACAATTACTACTACTATTACTACTACATTACTACTACTACTATTACTACTACTACTATTACTACTACAATGACCATTACTATTATTACTACAACTACAATTACTACTACTATTACTACTACTATTACTACTACTACTATTACACCACTACTACTATTACTACTACAACTACCATTACTACTACTACCACTACTATTACTACTACAACTGCCATTATTACTACTAGTACTACTACTACTACTATTACTACCACCACTACTACTATTACTACTACCATTACTACTACTACTACTACTACATTACTACTACTACTACTACTACTATTACTACAACAACTACCATTACTACTACTACTATCACTACCACATTACTACTACTACTACTACTACTACTGCTTCTACTACTACTAATAATAATAATGGCCGGCATGGCGGTTAGCACGGCTGTCTCAAGGTAAGAAGGGTTCTAGTCCCGGACTTGGACGTTTCTGCGTTGAGTTAGCATATTCTCCCAGGGCTTGTGTGGGTTTCCTCCGGGAACTCCGGTTTTCTCCCACAGTCCAAAGACATGCACATTAGGCTAGCTGGTTGTTCCAAATTGATCCTTGGTGTGAATGTTTGTGTGTTGGCCCTGCAATGGTCTGGCGAGCTGTTCAGGGTGTACCCCACCTTCGCCCAGTGTTGGCTGAGATAGGTGCCAGCCACCCCATATACCTAGCAGGATTACATGATTCGGCGAGTGAGTGATGAGTGAATTAATAATAATAATTAATATATATAATAATATAAATATTAAATCAGAGTGATAATAGTAATAGTAATAGTAGCTTTGTGTCTAGCCACATCATACCACACCAAACATGGATTGCTTTCCCATAATAATTTCTTATGCAATCAATAGGATTTCAAAAATGGGCAAAACTATAGTGTACATTATCACACTGAAGAAAGCTCACAGTTTAATTACCAGAGGTGTAAAAAGAAGCATGCAGCTTCATCTCCTGCTGCATCAGAGGCATGCAGAGCCTCTGAGCCCCTTTCATCCTGACGGGCCCATCGCACAGCGCAGCCATTCTTAAAACATGAGTCCGGCATCAACCAACAAAGCAATCAATAAAACATGCAAGGTCCGGCGTTCAAAGCCAGGGTAAATGCAGCTGCCACGGAGGAGAGGCCAGCAGACGTGTGTGTTTTGTCAGATGGGCTCAGAGGTAATGAGAAGCACAACACTGGCCACAAAGGAAAGAACAGGACTTCAACTAACTTTTACTACCTGTCACACTGAGAGATGGTGGGAGAGAGAGAGAGAGAGAGAGAGAGAGAGAGAGAGAGAGACTGGAAAAACAGGTAGGGGTAGACAGACAGACAAGTAGATCAACAGAAAGGAGGATGGATAGATAAATAGATGGATGGATGGATAGACTGAGACAGACAGACAGACAGACAGACAGACAGACAGACAGACAGACAGACAGACAGACAGACAGATAGATAGATAGATA
>JBCNYH010000024.1:13323658-13339241 GCA_039654325.1 Tandanus tandanus
CCCCCCCCCCCCCCCCCCCCCCCCCCCCCCCCCCCCCCCCCCCCCCCCCCCCCCCCCCCCCCCCCCCCCCCCCCGACTCTAATAAAAGGACCAGAGCTCAACGTAGTTATTACCATATACAGTATAAAGGAGAATGAAAAAGTGAATCAGTGTGTCAATGAGTGAGTAAAATGACACGAGAATCTAAGAAAGAGAGACAGAAAAGAATTCGGTCAAATCACAATGTCTAAAACTAGTCCATGTGAGCGGAAGGAGCAGCAGAGTGATAGATTATGACTTTCAATTGTTCCATCTTTCTTACAGTGATCTCTAAACCATATATCTATTGTTCCTATTGACAAGCAACATTAAGAAAAGCTTACACTGATCATTTAAATCACTTCCTCTCTTCCTGGAGCTTCTGAACAACAACAACCAGCCCATCGTCTCTTTTATAACTCTCTGTGCAAAAGAAGAGGAGAAATATAATATGCCAATTTAGCCAAATAATTACTGCATTTTACAACTTCGCCTTCACAGCCTCCGCCGGCACGAAAAAAAGCTAATAATTCAATTTCTCGCTTCCTCTAATTGTCACCAAAGCACCTAAAGGTCATATCACTCACCCAGAAGAAAAGAAAAGGCAGGCAGGGGCTTGAGTCACGCTCACGGGGGTAATTTAGTGAAGTGAATGTTAAGAGGAATGCTACTGTAATGAACTGTGGAGTGGCTTAGTCTCTGAGCTCTCTGCTTCGTCTGGAAGGGTGAAGAGGGTGATTCTCCAGGTGGCCATCTTGATCAGCTGACACTGAGCGATTGACTCAAAATGGAGCTGCTGTTTGTCTGGCGTGATCTGGAGCCAAGCCCCGTGTGGCAGGCTTTTTCTTCTTCTTCTTTTTTTATTTGATGGCAGCTGTAAAAAGCGTGTGTGATAGGGGAGTGGTGGCTGAGGTGTGGACCGGGCTTTGCAGTAATTGTCTAATACAGTTCTGGGTATTAAAGTCATTGAGTGCCAAAAGGGAACACGCTGGCGCTTGACCCTCAGCCACTTTCAAGTAATCTAGTATTCAATCCAGCGTGTAATGACTGCTAGGGCTGTCAATCCTGACGGTTTTCTTCTCTCCCTCTTCCCTCTCTCTAAAACGCCTGTAGATAGTGGGATCTAACAGGGAAAAAAATGCTGCAAGATGAATTGGAAAAAAAAAAGAAATGAGTGGCAGGTGTGGCTGCATTTGCCCCATGTCCAGTTATATGCCCCAATCTCCACCAAACACCATCAGCTCTTAACCTCAACTCAATGCCTATCTGTTTCCTCTTTTATTGACAGGATAAGAGGGTGAGTCTTTTGATGGATGGCTTTGAGAGTGCTTTGGGTGTTTAATACTAATGAAGGTAAGGCCATCGCTTTTGGGAGGAAAAGTTCACACAGAGATGTTTGGGACTTTGGTTCAGTTAGCTTAACCCCACAGCCACCCCTCAATACACCAATCGATAGGACTCATCCAGCCACTAAGCCATGACTGGGAGACAGACTTCCAGCTTAAGAGGTCTTGATGCATGCAGGGCTTGCCTGCATAGTCAGTGTTCATCACATAGGCAAATTAAATTCAATATTTGGATTGAATTCATAAAAATATATTTCGTATTTTCAGGAAAAAAGACTAATTGTTATCTTTAGGAGATATAAAGTACACAGTGGCATAGTGCTTAGTGCTTACAGCAAGAAGGTCCTGGGCTCGAATCCTAGGCTTAGGCGTTTGTGTGAAGATTGTGTGTCCTCCCCGTGCTTGTGTGGGTTTCCTCTGGGTACTCCGGTTTCCTCCCACAGTCTCAAGGGTTGCCAGTAGAGCAGAGATACAATCGTTCACACTCACCAAGTGGAAACGTCGAGTAGATAGTTGACCTAATGGGCATGTCTTTGGACTGCGGGAGGAAACCAGAGTACCCACAGGGAACCCACACATGCACAGAAAGAACATGCAAACTTCACTTAGAAAGGCGCTTTCTGGCTGCAAGATTGGAACACACAAGCTTGTTGCTATAAGGTGACAGTTCAGCGTGGTGCTTGTGGCTATAACATGAAGTGATGTAACTAATTTAACCACAATGCTACAATGATATCACTACCATGTTGAGCGTGACAAGACCAGAACTAGTCAGGGCCGAGTCAAGATCAAGCTCAAATGAAAGAGACTCTGTCTGCAAGAGGGAAAAACTGAATCCCTTCAAGTTCATAAGAACAAGGTTATGTAGCAGACATTTGGGACAACAAAGTTAATAAAGAGTGGCAGACTCAGTTTGACAGTTACACCAAAGAACTTTGCCAACAATCACAATTTTTATAGGTTTATATTTCATTTTACACAATATCCACAGGACAAGTTAGCTGACACCTATGACACCTACAAAAAGTTACTCTCTTATCATGCTCACTGTTTCCATTCTCTTCAAGTTAATAAGACAGAAAAAACAAGCAAACAAATACACTGCTTGTCATGTAACAACTGTCCTGTCCGGAAGACATTATTATTATTATTATTATTATTAGGTTTAAATTGTGTGCAAATGGAAAAAAATGAATTAAACTGAATTTACAAAATACAAAATTAAACTGAATTTACAAAATACTTGCCTATATATTCTTTTAAACACAAACTTTTATTTCTCCACATTGAGAGAAACTTGCTCTGGCTCTGTTCTTAATAGCTTGTCCATCTATGTGCATGTCCCCATATCCTTTAAAATGAGTCTCCTTTTGGGTTCAGTAGCCTCCAGGATACAACATCTTGCCCTTTCAGCAGGAGCAAACATAGCTTGGTGGCAGCTACATATTATCTTCAATTCTGTGATGTGTTGGAGACGATGGACAATAGGAAGAGATCCTATGAAAGGCTTGGGTCTGAGGTGTCACGGCACTCCCTCCCCCACTTATCCTTTATTTCACGTGAACGGTAAAGCAGCACCTGTCACACTGTTTGAGCAGATGTAGGGGAAAAACAGAGGCACTTCACAACACTGTCATTCACATTCATAATACGTATTGCAGTATAAAGAAGGCCATTAGGGGCCCAACCTGGGAGCCATTAAATCATTTTAAATCACTGTAACATCCCATTAGTGTCAGTGGTGAGACCACATAATAGTCTGTATTATAGAGCGCAGCAGTGCAGCCCATTTGGGCTAAATCACAGGCTCTGCCATAGCTCCTTGTCCTGTATGTCAGCATCTCTGTCCATGGACACTTGTGCTGAGGAGAGGGCTGTGTTGTCTCCTGGGGTTCAAATGGAACTGATCTCAGTGTTCAGTAAACAGAGCTGTTTGGAGCTAATGAGATATTGCCAGTGAGTTGGCTATTACATATATATACTGTAGATCAATACATTACCAGTTACTGGTTGACACTACTTCAAATATGTACTTAAATATGGGTCTGATTTAAAAAAAAATAATAATAATAAACGCATTCAACTGAACCTGAATGAGAGTCTTGACCCACTGGTAACAAGATTTTCTTTTTTATCATTGAAACATCCCCCGATCCTAACAGCATGCAAATGATTCAAAGAAAAGGTCAGAAGAAATAGCCTCATTAACATCTGCATCTAATGTGTGAGGTGTGGAGAGGGAGAGTGGAGCTAATTAGGGGACGATATGTATATTTCCTTACAGCAATGTCACTACACAATCACACTATACAATACACACGACTTCCCTAAGTTCTACCTTCAAAACATTAAAAGTAAGAAGGAAAAAAAGACAATCTTTCATGACAGTGTGTGTGTGTGTGCATGTGTGAAATATGCATTCTGTATATATGCCCAGTATATCTCTTTCTCTTCTTCCACAGATGATAAATCGCTGGTGCGACAGACCCTTGGTCTGCCCTATGAATTCTTAAAGGAACAAAGCAATGATGAATGGATTAATGCCAGATTGCAAGCAAACACCTCTCAGCCTGATAAAAAAGATTCTCCAATGACAATTGGGGGATGCTGGTGACCTGGGGAGTGGTCTATGGGGTATGCCCCCCAGAGAAAGTCAGTGATGGAGAGAATCGCCATTAAGGGGAAGATTAAGTAGCCCTGGCTCTTTCTCTCACTTAATTATACATGCAAGACTTGCCGCGTCAAACCTCCGAAAAAAGGCCTGCTCCATTGTTTCAGTGACTAACGCCACTTTGATTTCTTATTGGCTGTCTCGCTTGACAACCCCTGGCCACAGAAACAAATCCCATGTGCCATGGTGCCTCTGTCACGAGAAGACGAGATAAGGAAAAGAGAGAGCGAGAGAGAGAGAAATAGAGACAGAGAGAGAGAGAGAGAGAGAGAGACACACTTCATCTCTAATCACAGATACAAGAGAATTAAATAAATGTCCCTGTCAGACTCTCTCTGTCTCATTAGAGGACAGGGTCTTGTGTGTCACCTCCGAAACTGCTGACAAACACGCAGTGGACCTGTTCTGTTTCAGGATCCGAGCATGCCTCATTCCAATCATTCACCGCAACATGAATTTTACACAAACGCAACAGCATTTCCTCAGCTAGAGAAGGTGGATGTGTTTCAGTGAACACAATAGAATTTAATATTTAGTAACTCTAAAACGTCACATGCAACCCCCCACCCCCACACACACACTCCACCACTTCCCTTTCCCTTGAGCAGTGAAGTGCAAGAAAAGCAAAAAGAAAAGTCATTTGCAGACAGTTATAAGTCAAAGTGAGCTAAGAGCTGATGACTTTCATGGCTCTTTGGCAAAATTCCCAACATATTCCATATGCATCTGAGGAAAGACATCATCAAGGAACATCGTCTCGCACGCAAACACACTCACACATCCTTTAAAAAGACAGTAAAAAGATGAAAACACTTTTCGAAGGGCTGTATGGCGGACAGTGTAAATAATTAAAGGCCAAGCCACTCTAATTTAACATACTCATCATGCTTCATGAGAATAAGTAATGATGCTTGAAGACAGGATCTGTTTTGGAAAGATCAACAAAACTGACAAGCACCGAAACCCTCATTGGTTTGGATTAGTTGTACTCGGGTAGATAGGCTAATGCAAATATTAGTTTTGGGGGATAGTCAGTTTTATCTGTGAACAAAATCCTGACCACACCCATGCATAGATTTTCACCAAACTTGGTGGGGACACTACCCTACCTTAGTGCCAGAGGTGATTTGGTTGTAGAATGTCTGGGTCAAAGGTGAAAGTCAGAGTAAGTTCATTCTCTGAATCTGGTACCATAAAGTGTGACATTCACAATCGCCAAGTTTCAATGTGGTCCAGCTTATTTCCCTCGATATTGACCATAAATTCACGAACCATTGTTACAAAGACAGTGAGAGAACCACTTCATGCACATAACTGCACTTTAATTAGTAACAAACAGGAATAAATCCGTTTGTAACACCAAATTCATCTTCAAATTCATTCACGTATGGACACAAAATTTGTTTTTTGTGAATAAATTAATTACGGCTTGACTACGTGTGAAGTAAATACACTTCAGGAGGTCACTCAATTGTACAGTGAATGTTGTAACATGGAACCTCACCCTCACAGGAAAAATGGGTCGGTTCCGTATGGAACTGGTGTGGACACCACTGGTTACATGCGGAACCGTAAAATGATGCGCGATTCTCAGTTCACAAAGTAAGAAAAACACAGGAATTTCTACTTTGGATATAAATTTTAATGCAAGATCTTTATTGCAAGCCCTACTATTTGCACTTTGAGCTAATACTTCGGTGATAGTATGGCATGAAACATAAGTAATTTAAAAATGTCCCAATTTTCGTCCATATATTGCAACCAATTTTGCATAAAAATATGTTTTGGGCAGGGACTGCTCTTTTAATTCTTTATAGTTTTTATAAAACATTAGGTCAAAATGTGAATAATTAAATTTGACCCAGTTTTAGAGAATGACCCAAGGAGATAGAGCGCTTCTAAATGAGTGTAGGTAGACATTCCGTTACTATGGAACACTAATAGGAAAGCATATATGGAACTTCAGTTTTAACAGTTACCTTTAACCTTGAATGACCTTGGAAGGTCAAACCCAAACCATTTCATAAAACCTTCAAATGTGACAGGTTTTTTCGCTAATTTGGTCATGACCATGTACTACAGACCACAACATAAGATGAGCACATGGATAATTAAAACTGATACCTATATAGGGCCTATTTGCTGCATTATCCATTCTGTGGGGCAGAGGTACCTTGCATGCTATGAGTCTCCTTTTAATAATCAATGCATCTCTAGGATTTCAGTCCCAGCTAATCTTTGGTGTCAGTACATTTTTAGAGACTGTTCTTTCACACATCTGGAAAGATTACTCCACACCTCAGCTTCTACACAATGACAGATAGAGATAACCCCAGGTAATGAACAGTATAACATATACATGTTAAATATTGGTATAGACTATTATATCTGTTGAAAAATTATTTTTGTGTTAATATAAAAACACCCCGAGATGAAGTCTTTTCTTTTAAAACCAAACCAAAACTTAACTTTTTTTACACTTACTATCACATGCAGCTTGTGCAGCAAGAAACCCTACAAGTACATATAACAGGGTACACTACTGGGCCAAATGTTGGTGGACACCTGACCTTAACACCCATATGCGCTTGTTGAACACCTCAGTCCAGATTTAGTCCTTTTTTGCTGAAATAATAGTCTCCACTCTTCAGGGAAGGCTTCCTACTAGATTTTCGAGTGTAGCTTTAGGTTAGTGAGATTAGGTACTGATGTTGGGTGAGGAGGGCTGGGACACAGTCAGCATTCTAATTTATCTCAAAGTAGTTCAATGGGGTTAAAGTCAGGCCACTCAAGTTCTTTCACATTAACCTTGGCCAATCATGCCTTCATGAACCTCGCTTTGTGCACTGTCATGCTGGAACATGTTTGAGCCTCATGCAAAAGTACAAGTGAAGTGAAATAAGACATTCAGTCGGACCATGCGCTTCCAATTTTGCGGCAACATTGTGGGCAAGAGCCACACATGGGTGTGACGGTCAAGAGCCCATAAAGTTTTGGCAGTGTATATATATCTTATTCTGTTCACAATTGAAATTCTATGTGAAAAACGGAACATGGGCCTCAATACTTATATATAATTAATTCGTTCATTCATTTATTTTCTAAACCGCTTAATCCTAATTAGGGTTGCAGGAAGGCCTGCGCCTGTCTCAGCTGACTCCGGGCGAGGACGGGGTAAACCCTGACAGCTCGTCAAACCATTGCAGGGAAAACACACATACAACCATTTACACTCACACTCACACCTAAGGGTGATTTGGAACAGCCAATTAGCCTACTGTGCATGTTTTTTGGACTGTTGGAGAAAACCGAAGTACTCGGAGGAAACCCACACAATCACGGGGAGAACATGCAAACTCCACACAGACATGCCCGATCCCGGGAATTGACCCCAGGTCTTCTTGCTGTGAGGCGGACGTGCTAACCACTGCGCCACTGTGCCACCCTAATATATTATAATAACACTAAAACTTTTCACATTTAAATATTTTGAAAGAAAAAAAAACCCTAGTTATGAATTAATTTGTAATGAATGTGTGTGCAAGAATGTTGGAAGAGATGAAGTATAAAGTAATAAGGAAGCATCAAGGAAATTGTTGCTTCTTTATAATGACAGTGTAAAACTGCTATGTAAGACCAAAAGAAGTTAAATAGACGATGTCACTTCCAGGACATAAAATCCGACACAGTCCTGCATTAACATTTATGGCCAAAAGCCATTCATTATTAAACATAATTTGAGAGTGATGAGCCGAGAGTGACATTAATGGCAAAAAGTAAGGGCATGCAAATTCAAACTAAGGCATGTCACTTCTCACACACACACACACACACACACACACACACACACACACACACACACACACACACACACACACACACACACACATTTTCCTTACTACTCTAATGAGGGCCTTACATTGACATAATTATTAATCATTTATTATGTAGCTTATTAGTTCAATTCTACACATAAATCTCACCTTAACTGTAACATCAATCAACAAAATTCTCTTTTAGTTTTTTAAGGTTTTTACGAAGCCAAACGTCCCCACAAGGTCAAAACTGTCAGATATTCCTATCCTTCCAGAGACATTTGGTCTTCAACAAGATAATACTCAGATTTAGGAACTGCCTCCCCATCAGAATTTTATGAGCTGTGTTTCTTTTCTATTCAGAATTAATTCATTATTCTATTCCTGTTTCAAAGGTTAAGCCATGTTCTCTGAAAAAATACACAGAAACATTGAAAAAAATGGTTGTTTGGAAAAGAAAAAGTTTTCAAAGTTTTCAAAAATAAAAACCTTCTTAATATACATTCCTGTATGTCAGCATGAATTAAGTTCCTGCCATAGCCAATCAGCATCGTTTACATTTACAATTACAGCATTTGGCAGATGCTCTTATCCAGAGTGACTTACAATCATGATTTATATACAATTGAGCAATTGAGGGCTAAGGACCTTGCTCAAGGGCCCAATAGTGGTGGTACTGGGGATTGAATCCCCAACCTTCAGATCAGTAACCCATTGCCTTAACCACTGAGCCACCACTGCCAGCATCGCAATGCATAACAGCCAGTAAGCATTGAGATGCATTACAGCCAATCAGCATTGTGATACATAACATCTAATCAGCATTGCGATGCATAGCAACCGATCAACAGCCAATCAGCATCGCGATGCTCATGAACACTAGATGGAAAGACAGACAGACATACGGACCATGAAAATTCACCTAGATAATTTTTATTTTTAAATATGGTGCCCCACTTGGCCCACACAGGAGCTCCTCTATAAAAACCATGCCCCCACAGCAAAAATCTGTTCCACATGAAAAAGGAACAGAATCAATGATGCAACAGTGTCAAAAGTACGATTCAATTAAAAACACATAGATGATGAAATTCATGCTGAAATAAATGCCTGCAGTAGATCACTAGGAAATGCTGAGACCCTGAATAATGCATAGAAGAGGGAATGATATGTAGAAGAACAGAAGAACCTGTCTAAAACCTAATCAAATAAAAATCACTTCATAATACAACCTATTGTTCAAAAACTATAAACTGTTATTCTAAAAATGCCAAAATCTAAATTCCCAGCCTCGAATGGAACACTTCAAATCTACAGACTGGCCTGAATCCTGCTGTGTATCATAAAGATTTGTGAGCTGCTAACCAACACAATGCAGCAAAACAAAAGGCCATTGCATGACTTGCCTAACTGCAGTCAATTATAAATTATGCAGCCATTGTAGGCCCACAAAAGAAGACATCTCCCCATCGCAGTCAAATGTAATTATGGCTGCGAGTTGCAGGCGCCTCAGGATCTCTGGTTGACAGGAGCAGTGACAGATGACCTTGGCACTAAAAGACTTCTCGGTCGGGTCACTGTCTCACCCCCTCTCCGACATCTCAATACCTGGCTGCATGGCACGCTCCAACACTAGCCACTGACAAATCAGTGCATGGGTGCACGAGCCATGTCTCGCCTATCACTCACAATCAAGTCGCTATCACTCGTCTCAGTCAGCGTGCGCGGAGAAATGAGAGCACGTCAGACCTGCTAATTTGACACAGCCCGCTTGGCTTGCCATAATTGCTCTGTCACTGTCAGCTCTTGGACAGCCACACTGTACAATTTGGACGACAATTATCGCCGCCGTTTACTGCGTGCCATTATGGTGCTGATGTTGCCCGGGTCGAGCGCTGACGCCTCATCAGGCCTGGATTCGGTCCATTAATGAACACTGTTTCTCTTAAAGTTAGCCCGCCGCTAATAAACAGGCAGCGTTCCATGAAGGCGCACCATCATCCTCCCGACATGATATTTGTCTGCTCTTGACAGGGTGGGGTGTGGGGTGTTAAACGGAAAGAGAATGAGAGCAGGAGGGAGACAGAAAGATACATCATGGAGGTTCATGGTGTACAACACGGTTATATATTCAGAGCTATAGCACTACTCTGTAAAGTGAGGTCATTCTTCTATTCACTGACACCTGTTCTGTGTATGTGTGTGTGTGTGTGTGCGCGCGTTTGTGTGTCTGCGCCGAGAGGGAAGAGGACTCCTGCAGTGACCTAATGGTGGCAGTGTCCTCTAAAGTGCCCTCATTTCCTGCCCTGCCCCCTGGGTGGCATGCACTGACACCGTGGGGGCCATCTTAACTGCAGGGGTCACCATTCATCATAGCCCACCTCTCATGGTTTGCACCACTTCCTGTTCCGAGGTAATTATACGCTGATCAGAGACAGCCGAGATGTCACCCTGCAGCAGCTATATGCGACACAAACACATGCGCGCGCACACACACACACACACACACACACACACACACACACTTCCAACCCTTGTAAATACTCTGCAATGTTGAACTGTCATCCCAGGACGGTGGGCTCTTCTGGGAACATGTGACACTGTTTCTCCGTGGCGAAGGAAAACTAATGAAGCCCAAAGCAGCTGCTCTAAAACTCAAAATGGCTCCTCATTAAACGACTGAATCAAACACACATGCTTTTCACAAAGATCCATGGGGTGAGCATTTATATATTTATACCACATCTCTGACAATAGATCCAGCGGTAATTTAAATCCCAGGTTTATATATAAACGCACACATCCTAATACATTATTTTTTCTGATCTAAGGCTAAAAAATTGTGTTTTATTTAAAAATATACATTCAATGATATGATGGCTGAAGCTTTATTTGACATTTATAGAAGGAGTCTCCAGTGCCAGGGCTTTGTAATAGTAAATGTGTTTTCCATCACGGGAGATTTCATGATAGAGTGTTGGTAAAATATTAAGGTGCAGTTTTATATACACTGATCGCCATAAACTTTATTCATTCATACCTTTAAACACCGTTTAATCATACCAGGGTCACTGGGAAGCTGGAGCCTGGAGGCTGACTCTGAGCGAAGGAAGGGTACACCCTGAACAGCTCGCCTGTCCATCACAGGGACAACACACGCACACACACACACACACACACACACACACACTACTCACATTCAAACCTGGGGCAATTTGGAACAGCCAATTAGCCTAATGTGCATATCTTTGGACTGTAGGAGGAAACTGGAGTACCCGGAGGAAACCGGGTGAATGTAGTTGTTAAGATGTAAGTGAGAACAGGAACGTGTCTTGCAGACGACACTATAATACAAAATTCAGTCTAACTAAAATCAGACAAATAAGATAAATACATTTCAAAAGATGCCCTGTAATGGCCTGGCGAGTTGTGCAGGGTGTACCCCGCCCTGAGTTGGCTGAGATGGGCGCCAGCCTCCCCGTGACCCTAATTAGAATGAAGCGTTTTACAAAATGAATGAATGAATGAAATTCAAAAGATGTACTTGGAAAATTGCTGGGGTATAAGAAGAATAAAACAATATAGGAATGAGCTTATAGAATACAATCACAAGAATATTTTTACATAACAGCACACTCCTAGCAGTTTTATTCCGCACATTAGCCATTGTTTATAAAGACTTTTGCCTAATGACTGGACTGCAAATTAAAGCTACCCTGCACTCATTAAAAGCTTTCAGCTTTATTTCTGTTTACTTTTTATCCACTTCTTGTTCTGAGGAAGCAAGGGGGGAAAACAATTAATAATTGCAATAGCAAAAGAATGAAGCCTTCATACTGCACTATTGATCAGTGAACCCTAATATAGCGCCACTATTTAATACAGTTTGCAATTAAATTGATAAGTCTAAACAGCTCCCAGTCTTAATGAGATGTGTGTCCTGTTTCCTCCCAACACCAATACAAAGCAAGCTATGTGCAGTTTTCACAAAGGTATCAGTTCTCATCTCTGCCAGTGTTTAGTTGTTCACAGAATAAACTCATTAATTTGCTTAATTATTTGACCCTATCTTTTCCTCGGATGCCACGTGACAGTTGCACAGTGAGAACAAAGGCCTGCTGCAGCATTACTGTTCCCCGTATCACTAAATAAACAAGCCAATAATACCCCAAAGGCTGATTAGAGAGCATGCGAACATTCGCTTTCACCAGCAAATGAAATTGTTCCAGCGTGTTTTTGACAGCTCTGCTGCAGTAGCCGGGTGGCCATGAGAAACACGCTGCTGACTCTAATTATTAAAGACTCGCAGTCGACCTGAATAAATGAATTTATCCACAGCCAGCAATGTGGCGTCTCAAATTTAGTAGAACTGCTTTGTTCAGGATAATGAAGGTTTATAAATCTGTGTTCATTCTGTACTTTTTAAATCACTTGAATGTTGTTATACTGAATACAGTGCACTGGCACTTTAAGAAGCCTGTTTTATTTCATAGTGCTGACAGGATGTGTGGGATGGAATGCAGATGTCTTATGAGATGCTATACTGTACATTTGACATGGACAAAGATGTCCACAGCCATAAATAGTCCAGATGAAACTAAGAAAAGACTCAGTTTTATTTACACATAGCACCTCATAAGCCATCGCTTCCAATACTATTACTGGGGTGTCACAGTAACCGGCTCACACGCCACCCATAAAAAAAATAAAAAAAAAGCGGGGGGGGAAAAAAGACATTATTTTTAGTCCAACCCAAACCCACCAAAAAAGGCAAGCGAGTCCTCGGAAATATCAATCCATTAGTCCATTTGCACTGAAAAACAGATTTGACCTCTCGCTGGTGCCAATGCGGGGCTGACAGTGTCAAGCCTCGTGTCTGGATAGGGTAATTAGGGGAGCGGTGGCATGTTCACGCCAGCAGCCAGGCTAAATCCCATTATTTGGCTCTTTTCCCAGAGAGAGTGAATTGTGTGTCAAGTAGGATGCATGCAGTAACTGCTATGAAATTACAGCTGCTGGGAGGATGGAGAGCGAGTAATGCACTTCCATTGTGTCCTCGAGTGCATCCAAATAAGCAGTTCTAAGTGGGAGCATGAGCTCTGTGGTACTGGGCACTGCAACCTGATGCGGCCGGGTTGTTTCACTCGCAGGTCATTCGGAGAGGAAGTTATTCACACTGCTACAACACTTCACAACAACTGCATTAAAGATATCTTGATTAAATCCACTCTTGTGGATTCATCTTTAATCTCTGATTAACACACAATCTCCGGTGATGTATGAGATTTATTTTGGAATATTTTTCGAAGGTATCCTGTATATTTAATGCCTGTATAGTGGCATCAGCAGGATTTAGGCCTTGCTTCATCTCTCGATATAGAGACTGCTGCAGCAGAGCAATAGACTTATCTGTTCAGTAGTCTCACCTCCTCATCTCCACACTTTGCTCCTAGAAATCAGCTTCCAAACCTCTAAACTTACAAACTAATACCACCATTAGCACCACATATGTCATCTCATAAATCTTTAACTGGCTAGGTGTATGGATGGAGTCCAACATGTTACAATAATGGGGAGTGAAAAATGGTGGCTAGGTCTTCAGGAAATTACTGCGGTAGTAGTGTCCCCGTGACATCATTGCAGCACATGGCTGCTGAATTTCCATCAGATGACTAAAAATCCAAGAAATTAGCACCAATTTTACTCAGCATTTTCAAAGAGTAATATTACGTCCTCCACAAGGTAATGTTTTCACCTGTGTTAGTTTGTTAGTTTATGTGAAATATAACTCAAAGGGTTAAGGGTTGGATACAATTTTTTTAATAGTAGGGTCTGGTACAACTAACATATACATATAACAAATAATCATGTTGAAAAAAAAATTCCCCAAAAATGCCTGTTTTCTAAATGTTCATCTGACGCCCACTAGAGGAAGACATTTCATCATAACTATGGCAGGTTATAATAATCCATTTGCGCCTGGTGGAGATACCTTGTACTCTTTGAGTGCCCCTCTAATATTTATACAGTTTTTCCCTTTAGGTTAAACAACATTTACTGGCAATGTTCTTGGCAATGTTCTTGTCCCAGAGTGATTTATGACGTGCAATATTGACAACATCAGGACACATTAGGATTTGAGCCACTATCTGCAAAGTCCATCATGGTTTCAGAGCTGCTTGTAACAGTGACACAGTGACACAGATGTGGGAGAGAAGCCTGTGGAGTTGGAGGACATTCTTCAAAACTCCCAGTAGGAAAATTAGGCCAGATTCAGACATGGAAGACAGGGAGAAAAAAAAAAGGAACATACAACTGTCAGAAAAGACACAAGCCAGAGTTTCCGCACATCTATTATGAATGAAATAAATCTTGGCGAAGAGGCTGAATAATCACACGTGCGAGTACACACATACACCAAAGTGCCTCTAGCACAAAAAAAAGATCATTAACACACGCTGCATCAACAATCCCTTTGCTTTTTCCTCATTCATTTACCATTTATCATCAGCAGTGTCCGTCAGCAAGGTAAAACAGGTGATCTGAAACAGAACATAGGCTGCTGACAGCAGGAGAGAGGGAGAGAGGGAGGAGGGGGAAGATTGTTGCTAATGATAGCTGCTAACACAGAACTCTTTGTTCAGATTGGATCTACAGATGTATATTGTTTAGATTTCACTGCTGATCTGTTGCTAATTTCTGGTCATATGTGTAGGTTCAAATGCTTAAGTGTCTTATTTGTGTAATAAAAACACTCATATGCGCTTAAATTTACAAAATAAATAAAAAATACAAGGGTATCGTCTGCCTTGGATTTTTTTTTTTTTAAAACTGCCTTAAATTAGTGCACGTCACTGTGCTTGAAGAAGCTGTGCCATAATGTTTACCCAAATATAGGTGCCATAGTAGTGTAAATTTGCAATGAATGTTTCAAATACTAGTCTATATTTTTCACATAGAATTTTAACTTGCAAAGCAAAAGGAATTTAAAACAGATGGGAAGCAAATGAAACATGAACTTTTGAAAATCTTGCTGGGCTGAATAGTTTTCAGAGACTTAAATTCCACTGCAGGGTTCTAGCAAATTGGTTTGACTGAACCAAATTAATTTCTATTAGTCTTCATGAACCAAATTTTAAATTCATATAAAACACTATGTTTTGTTTGATAACACCATTAATGTTACTTATGCTAGTTTCTTCAAACACCCATAACAATCCACCTTTAACATTGAGATGAATGTATAACGGTGTGGAGGTCTGGGAAAACTTGTCAGATGAATTCTGGAAAACAATCTAATAACCACAATTTTTTTTGAACCAGTGACATATTTTTACATTTCCACTTTATGAAAAAAAATCACAAAATGTAAACACTACACAATGTGGAAATGCTCACCCAGGTCCGTTGACAGTGGATTGGCTGATTGCCCAATGTCACAGGGTGTCGTCATGTCTGCCTTCCTTCTGGTTTCTCTCTTTTTAGTTATGATGCCATAGTTAGTCATGCTGGAGTCCCTGCTTTCACCCAGCACTAATAAAGTGTTCTTTTACCATTACACTGTTATGAGAATGCCTAACAACTCCCCCCCCGTGTTTTTGCTGAGGTACACATGCTGCTTCTGGGATGCCAGTGATCCTGATCCTCCTAATCCTACTGCTCTGTGAGTCCTGTGGTCTGTCCTGGTGTGCTGATGCTGGCTGGAGTTCTCATTTTGGAAGCCCCTCGCTCCT
>JBCNYH010000024.1:13364115-13374709 GCA_039654325.1 Tandanus tandanus
CATCCGGACTGAGCGGTCAATCAACTGGCTCAGTGGTGAGACGCACACACACACACACACACACACACACACACACATGACTACAGCATTGCAAATAGGTGGCATGGTGGCATAATGCTTAGCACGATCCCCTCACAGCAAGAAGGTCCTGGTTTTAAGTCCTGGGCGTTTCTGTGTGGAGTCAGCATGTTCTTCCTGGGCTTATGTGGGTTTCTATAGGCAGTTTCCTCCCACAGTCCAAAGGCATTAACATTAGGCTTATTGGGTGTTCCAAATAGCCCCTAGGCGTGGACATGATTGTGAATGGTTAAATGCGTTGCCCTACGATGGTCTGGTGAGCTGTTCAGGGTGTACCATGTCTTTGTCCAGTGTTTGCCCAGCACGAACCCTAGAAGTGGGATTAAGCAGTTCGGCAAATAAGTGAGTGAGTGAGTGAGTGAATGAGCATTGCAAACATGTCCCTGCACTGAATCTGATTACGTGGTCAACAATTACAGAAACCTGCAGCAGAGCTTTGCCAAATGCTTTTTTGATGGCGTCTCAGGTGGGTCTGCATCACTGCTTGTATAATTGCCCATGTGGTAGAGAAAGCAGAGCGTGGAAAACAGGACCCACTGGTGGCTCGTATCATCAGGGACGCGGTTCCACTGGGTTGGACCTAAACCACAAGCACTGCATGTTTCCACGTTGGTGGCGGCTGTTGTGTATCTTAATGAGGGTGGATGTGTTAGTATGTGTGAACCAGTGCGGGGACTGCGGGGTTAATCTGGCTCACATAGCGTGCTCGGTGCGACGCTGACAGCAGCACAGTGGAGGAGAGGGCAACAGGAGGTGGCCATCCCCTCGGGTTCCTTCCACCACAGAATGCCAGAATGAGCTGTTCCACTCACTGCAGGATACCTGACAGGCAGACCTTCATAAATTACAAAATGAAGATTGATAATCCCTGGACTCCCATCTGTGTGCTCACAAAGCTACACACTTACAGGGGAAAAGAGAAGTGAAAACACTGTAAGCAAGGCTTTTTCTAACAGGCCAAGGGAGTCACGCCTGCAGAGGCTGTCCTGGGAACAGTAGGCATGAGGGGGAAATATACCCAGGAAGGGACGCCACCCCACACACTCACACACTAATGCACACCTAGGGGCAATTTAGCATAGGTAATCAAACCACCAACATGTTTATGGAGAACAGGAGAAAACTGGAGATCCCAGAGTAAAATCATGTGGAGATGAGCAGAACTTCATGCACCTTCTTGACCCTGGAGCTGTGACACACCAGCACTGCCTGAGAGATTACTAAAGAAGACTGGTTCCCTGTTACGTCACAAAGTAAAATGTTTTCAGAAAAGTTAATACTCGAGTAAAGTACAGATACTCAAAAAATGTACTTAATGTACAAAAACTCAAGTAAATGTACTCTGTCCATTCTGGTCTGAATTTTGTGATTAGAATGAAACAAACAATGAAACAGACTCCGGTTAGAGAGTGTAAAACTATTAATATCCCAGTATTTTGTTTGTTAGCGTTAGTCAAAGTAATTCACATATCTCGGTATTTTTGAGGCAGCTGTATATTTATAATTATATGGTGCATATAATGTATAATGCATATTACAGTGAATACCATTTTAACTATAATGTAAGTTTTGGTCTGCTTCAGCTTCCAGTTTTCAAAGAGCTACAAATAAATAGTAAACATAAAAGAAACACAAAAAAAGGTTTCAATAATAGCAGCTGCATCAATTTTACTTCCACAGCACTATGGAAGAGGTTGTTTAACCACTGCTTCTTTCGCTCTTGCCCCTGGCCGTGTTAAATTTGGGGTAGCGGGCGTGAGAGATTGATGCTCGCCTATCTGATGCGTTACGGATATCTGCAGGGATCCCACTCCCCTCTGTCTTTAAAAAGCTCCACATCAGCATAATGGCCGTGGTCGCACACACACACCAGGAAGGTTATCGACTTGTGAAATCGCATTCAGGACATTCTTTTATTTTTCCTCGTCTATAACCTTGCCTTGTAAGTTGCTTACTCAACAGAGCCTATTATGAGGAGCTGTTACTCTCTCAGCAGAAAGGTCAGCTCAGTACTAGATGCTCCATTTTCAATATCAGCACTTCATTATTAGCCTGCGATTACCATAAGCTGATTCACAAATTGGCATGGTGGGTGGAGGTGGGGGGGTCTTTTTACCATGGACGGAGGAGAGTGGAAAGATTCTGGGGTACACATAACATCCTCTTGTAGCTCAGACAGCGGAACGGTTTCTCGTCATGGCTTGCACTGATAAATTGGCAGTGGTGCAATGAGAGGGTCCGTCTTGGCCATAACAGTCTAAGAGAAAGGGGCAAAAAAGAGATGCATGGAAAAGACGTAAAGTGGAGCCGGTTCTAGACAGACAGACAAGGATGCTTCAGGGGCCTGTCAGAAAACGAGGCGAAAGAGTCAATATAGTTGACTGATACTTTACTCTGTCAGCTGGCCAAAATGCCAGATAGCATGTAAATCATGATCGGCTGACCGTTTCCGCTGCTTCTCCTGGCTAGTTGTCAGTTTCCTGCAGGCTGTCTCCGCTGCATGATTTGGACAATTGTCTCTGTGTATGCAAGAGCCTGAGATTAATGCTTATTCAAAGTGCCTAGCTTCAACAGCCAGCCAACATATTTCAGTAACTGATTCCCCAAAATGGAGACCCGGCCGTTCCTCTTGCCGTTCTGAGTGACGGGATGTTTAATAAGCTATACACGCTAAAAAGGAAGAGGGTGAAGCCTTCCATCATTTATCTCACCTGTATTTAAAAGTATTGTCAGAGAAGTTTAGGCTCCAGTTCTGATAACTAATGGCTCAGGATGTCTTCATTTCCTTCGCAAGTGTGAGCATCCTGCCACAGGTTCATTTTTAATATGCCATAAAGGGCATCCATTCAGACATGATGGGACAGGGAGATGAGCAGGCTCCAACACAATGTTCAGGATTGTGGCCGACGGATATGACAGAGTCAGTAATGTGAGGAAAATGGACGCTTAATACAAAAATGATAACTGCGGCACAGGATGAACATGTGATTTCAGAGTCTGAATGTATAGCCAAATCAAACAGGACTATCAGGCTATCAGTGACGGGACCAGAGGGTGAGAACAGAGTGTTTTATATAAGATAGACGTAAGTAATATGAAAATCATAGTCCTTTGGGTTTCTTCTGGCGTTGCACACATCAGTCACTACAGAATATACAGTAGGTTGTCCTTCCTGTGACCCATGGGCGCATATTGACTTAACTTGCTTGGAATGTACATTTCCACAGGTGAGCAGTTCAAAATGTTGCCATACTGAAGCCTGTCCAAAAAGAATTATCCAGCCTGTCTCCTCTCCCAAACATCCCCTCTAATATAATCAGGCTCGGTACAAAAATAAGCCGGTCCCCGGTGAAAAAAACAGGTTCGAGTCGGAAATAAGTGCAAGTTTAAATAATTTTCAAAAACAGCAGGCCAATAAATTTCCGTGCAGAGGTTAATTTAGTAAGGGGGAAACCCTGGCGCAATTACCTGGTCCGATTCCCTATCGTGCCCTGAGGGCTCCAGTCGAAAATGTCACAGCGAGGAATTATTTTTCTGCTAAACCACGGCGCTAGGAAAAAAAAAACAGACTGTCCTAACTAGGCCCTGCCAATATTCCCCGTATCATATTAGCTTTTGTCACAGAATATTACTTTATTGTCTCGTCTACTGTGCATTCCTTAATAATGCATTGTGGAAGGAGGGAAAAAAAACCATCAGCCACAATGCGTTCTTTTCCTTTTCTTTGCGAGGTGTGGTGAGACATGCCCTTGAGATGATGGGGAAGCAATTCAGCTCAGTGAGGCAGCGCAAGCGGGCTTGATGTGTTCCATCGAGGTGACAGTTTGCACCGACGTAACTTCATTTAGCTCGTCTAAATGAAGCCTTACAAGCGTAATTGAGCGCTGCACTCTAATCAGCCGGGCCTGTAGATCAGGCGCAGGCTCCTAAATCTCTTCCACCCATTACACGTGAAGCAGGGTATTCGCTGTGACATGATGCGAAATGTTTAGCAGTCACACTTGTGAGTTACTGACACATGGACTGCCCACCTGTCATCAGCTGACACGTACTACCCTCCCCGCTTACTTGCAGGCACACACACATTCACAGGAACTCTGACAGAGTTCCGGGGTATGTTTTAATCCCTCTCTCTTTCAGTGCTGGACTGAGCACCTCTATCATCCCCGTCATACATCACTAATTATGACACTATCATAATCGAGTCACATCAGATAGATCCAAATCAAATTTCCGAAGGCTAACAAGCCTTACCACCAAGAATCAGAGCAAGCTGGCTCAAGCTGATATGACAGTACAGAAGTGATCTGTGTTACAGATGTTTTTTGTTAAATATAAAAGACCAAAACACAGACAAACTCCTACCACATTAAAAGTTTGCTCTACTTCCACCTTGGTTAAAAGTTGCCCATGTTGTCCACAATACCATTCTACTATCTGCTGATAGTTGGTACCAGTTAGGGCTGGGCAATATGAGCTAAAAATTGTATCGCAATGTTTTCAAACATTTTTACGATAACGATATTTATCACGGTATCTTATGACGATATTAAAATAATTTTCAGAAATAATACAAGTTGACAGAACATGCAGACTGTTAGTAAGTATACAGACACCAGGGGGCGCTCACCGTTAGCCTGCTCTTCTGCACACCTGAGTTCCACTGCTGTGCTTGCGCCCTGTTTTTTTTCCCACACGGAACCTTCTTTGCTCCTGCTACCACCCACTTATCATACATCATATCATATAACAGGCCTAATATTTATTAAGCTAGTTCTACATATCATTATACATGCTACATTATATAGATTCTTCATTGATGTGTTTATAGGGGTCAAAACATATTAATTTCTGAAAGTTAATATTTCTGCTAAATATACGGAAGATATTCAAATAGCCAACAGTACAAAAGGTCACATCGCGATAATTTTGCGATCTATCGCCCAGCCCTGGTACTAGTCAGTCACTTAACCTGGATGCAGCAGGCCTTTAATTATTTAGTCTGTCCGGCTCATTCACCTCATTTGTAAACTCTGCCGAAACAGATCAGCTTCAAATCTTCAACTTTTTAGCAACCTATCGTCTTGGAAACTACTAACTACACTAGGTGAGCCAAGTCTCCGCTATATCGGCTCGTTAGTATCATGCACATGCATTACATTCTGGAACTTTCCAGCTCTTCTATTCTGAATTTCTCATTAAGATGCCATTAAATATGCCTGGAAAATGGTGAGTGAGAGAAGGAGCTGTTGATCATTTGGTTTAAGGAGTCAGCAGTCAAAGTCGTACTCATATACTTTAAAAGCCTTGGGTCTTCGGAAACGTTTACCATGAACTTCTTTTGCAACTGAATCTGAATCTCCTGCAGCTGCCGGAATGTTTTAAAACTGTAGTTTTGACTGGAGCTGACCAATGACTGGAGGTAAAATCCAATGACGTCATACATGGAGTAAATAGATAGTAAGAGTGAAGAAAAACATTTGCTATAACAAATTGAAAAATTTTATATATAGATATGTGCTGGTCACAATATTGATATCGGTGCCTTTCTCAGCATCAATATCATTTATAACGTCGACCAATAGTGGTAGCCCTAGTTCATCAAATGCACTGACATAGAATTTTAGATGTGTAGGAATACTGAAAGTTGTGTATAAACTGGGCTTATGAAAAAAAATGTTTCATAATTAGCTACATTGATTTTTTTTTTTTTGTGAAATACTGTAAAAAGTTCATACAGTCATGCAACTTGATGGTTTCACCTAGTGTCATCTGCACCTGTCACCCTCCTGCCCCATGCCATCTTGAGCCCCATGTGACATCAGAATGAATCACAAGCACTAACCTCACACACTCCTACTCACTCATTTACCTAACTGCTTAAACCTACTGTCAACCAACAATGGACAAGGGCAAGATGCACCTTGAACAGCTCGCCAGACCATTGTAGAGGCAACACTCACACCTAGGATTGATTTGGAACAGTCAATAAGCCTAATGTGCATATATTTGGACTGAGGAAACCCACACAAGAACGAGGCGAACACGCACAGAAATGCCCAAGCCCGCCACTCAGGACCTTCTTGCTGTGAGTCAGACATGCTAACCATAGCACCACCATGCCGCCCAAACATCACACAGTAATATGAAAATTATGCACTAATCAACATTATTACTACACTTATGGCGTTTGGCAGACACCCTTATCCAGAGCGACTTATATTTATTACTTTTATACAACTGAGCAATTAAGGGTCAAGGGTCTTGCTCAAGGGCCCAACAATGGCCACTTGGTGGTACTGGGGCTTGAACCTCCAACCTTCGGCTTAGTAAGCCCGGGTCTTGACCACTGAGACACCACTGCCCTTACTGAACTGCACAGTACTAGAATCCATAAAGAAATTAACATTATTTCAACAAACATATGTGTTTCATGGTGGACTTTTCCTTTAGTAAAATTATATAAGATTAAAAACTACAAGAATGTCTTTAGATTTAATACGGTTTTCAGCTCTGGAGCTCATCAATCAGTAAATAACAGCACACTTTGGGAGAAAGTGCTGGAAAGCGATCTTGAATCCTGAAAATAAGGATAAAAAACAAAGGGCATTCCACAATAACTTTTATCAATACTCTACTGTACTTTTCAGCACATTATTAGTTGTAAGTAAAAATAAATTTGCCATTTCATGAACCCATCATTTGGTGGTTTTTTTTTTTTTTTTTTTTTTTTTTTTTTATGGAAAAGCTCATTTGCACTTCAGAGGTGTGATGAAGCATGCTCAGCGGGCTAAGTTTTCATCAGTGCATATCCTAGCTTAAAAAAAAAAAAAAAAAAACAGGGCAGGAGTCCAAAGCTCCTGATTAGAATTTATAAGCAGTTTAATGCAATGTGTAAAGCATTTAAACAAACATTATGAATATTTCACTACCCATAAAACCTCCCCTTTGATGCGCCCAAAGCTGATTCCACAACCATACGCAAGCCGCAACATCTTGTTAACTAATAGACTGTGACGGTTTGCTAAACACACACAAATGCGCTACATGTTGCTCTGAACCTGTTCACACAGCATCCACAACAGATGATGGCTTCGCTGGATTTCAGCCTCCAAGGCTCAAGCAAACAGCTTGCAGATTTCGCTAAGCTTTTTAACATGTTCGCATCCATAATGTGTACTTTCACAGGGAGACCTGTGCCAATGAGGGAGACAGGAGGAAAGGGAAGCAGGCGTGGTTTAGCAATTAGTACCGCCATATCTTTTTGCAGCCAGCAAAACTCTGAGAAAATAATGCATGAGGAGAGAGTGAGAGAGGCCCTCTTGGTTAGAGTCGGCACAAAGCGCAGACCAGAGCAGCTGCGTTGCTCGCTGTTCGGTCCTACACAGCCTTTTGAAGTGGGTGCGCTGGTGAGCCTGCTGAAACAAATCACCTTCTCTGAACCCCAAACACACCATCACAACACACACACTACACTTACTATTCCATTTTATGTGATGCTTGTACTGTATAAAGAGGCTACAGCGCCTTGCATAAATATTCACCTCTTGAACCTTTCTACTTCTTGTAGTGTTCCTAACCAGGAGCTGAAACGGATTTACTTGGGATTGTACTGCTTCTAATTAATTTACACTAAATAGCCAATAGAGCTTAAACTGGGGAAATCACTACAGTCTGCAAAGTGACTATTTTGGGCTAGTAATGGGCTACCTACATTTGGGCTCATGAGCAAGAGGTCATGGGGTTAAATCTTTTATAGACTCCCATCGTGCTAAACTCCATGGTATTAACCACAAGTGTGCCTATGTCCATTTTGCAGTATAAATGGGTAGCAGTAAAAGTACTGAGAAGGTAACCAGTGATGGACTAGGAGGATGCTTCACACTACAGAAACCTAAGCTCCGGCATGATGAGCCAGTAGGTTTGCAGGTAAAAGCCCAACAGACTTTACCTTACCAATGGGCTACACAAATTACAAGCTGTGCCAATATCTCCTGAGAGTACACAGGTTTGAGCTTCAGTTGATGCATGCAGCCGTCTGTGGCTGGAGGCCAATGGCCGAGCCCTCAGGGACACTAGCCAATCATAGGCATCTGTGAGCTCATGCATATGAGGGGGTGATAGCAGTATCCTCTGTGTGTGTTACGCCACCCCTAAAAATGCATGAGGAGCAGTTTGATAAAACATGGTCGGCTGGCATGATGGGTCTTCCTGGTTGGTAGGGGTCATTTGACAGGCAACCAGGCTTCGATGGGTAAGAATTATAAGACTAAATTATGGAGAAAAATAAAACAATATTAAAAATCTCAGACTCTCACTTTGCTGGTAGCACTGTTATTCATTTGGCAGTTCAGCAAGCTAGCAATATATAACGTTTGTTTTTGCAGCTTTGTAATAAAGTCCTAGTGCTGGGCTAATATTAGCGTGGCTGTTCATTTCTATTACTAGGTATTTTCTTGGCTTCATAGTGTTTCATACAGTACTGTGCAAAAGTCTTAGTCACCTTAATTTCTTTTTAGTAAAAAATCTATAGATATTTATTTTATGACTTGTACATTCACGTGTCTGTACAAAACACTTTAGATTTCCAAAGATTAGTTTTCCAGCACAAAATTAAATGTTACAAGAAAAATAATAATTCTTTGTATGTCAGCAAAGACACAAACACATAATGAAGGCTGCTGGGTTTTACATGCAAATAAAGAAGCAAGTGTGACCGTCAAAATCTCCAGGAGAACTGGGTCTGGTTCTGTAAGATGCTCAGTAAACCTTCATTAACTTGTAAAACTGCACAAACTCTACCTGAGACTACTATATATAAAGCAAAGGGTCATCACACCCAATATTGACTTTATTACTGTGCCTTATAGAATTTTTTTATTTTTTATTTGTTATTAGGCATCATTGCTCGACAGCATTTCTTTGCACGTGCCTAAAACATTTGTACAGTACTATATATGAGGCTGAATGCAGTCTGACACTTTTCTCCAGCTTACTAAAAAGAGTTCTTTGTATGGGTGACTCTTAGCTGAATGGAGTCCACTACTGTTTAATTTAAGTATTATCCATGATCTTGGTAAAAAATACTGTACTTCCTGGAACACTATCAAAACAAGTCTGGGTCAACGTACTAGAAAAGTATCAATCGGGTACTGGTTTAAAAAAAATAATCTGAAACTTAAGAGCCTGAGAACAGGCATTTGAGAAAAGTCAGTGACCAGCTGAAGAGTAATAAAGTAACCAAGAATGTGAAAAAAAAAAAAAAACAGTTACATAAACCGAACGAACGTTAAGAGCACCTCATTGTTTTTGAAGTTATTACTGTCCACAACAAATGATAATAATGATAATTATACATATCTAGCTGTGCAAAGAGGGCCTAATAAAATCAGGATTGCTCTCTGGAGTAAGACTGAGCAGTGGCAGGAGCAGCTGCTGGGGGTACAGTCTACTGAGCTTGGCCGTGCTGCTGTAGCAGAAATCACTGACTGAATCCGAATGTCTAGGTGGAGGCTTTGTATTGCATCTGTACTCGCCAGCTCCCCAGAGGGTCACCTTCGACCATGAACACTACCTGCCCGGCACATTACAAGCATGTGTGGTCCTACTTTTCCCCCAGAGGTCACTTCACCTCCACCTGCCAACTGTCTACAAAGAGAAATGGTAGAGGTGAAGCCCACAGACAGCCAAGCACCTTCCAGCATATACCTCGCCTGCCATAACATCACAATTGTGCTTGAAATGCAGCCACACAAATCAAAATGCTGGTAATTTTCCTCTCTACATATCTGCTGTAAACGCTTGTGTCCCATGCCATGGGGAAAAGAAGCGTGTTGAGATAATAGCCGTCAACTTTGGAGGACGGTGCTATTTTTACACCCCGTCCTGGAGGAATCACCCCCCAGCAGACATTTTCAGCCAGTCGTTTCATATTTAAAGTATTCAAAAGCAGGATTTGTCACATTCACGGCAGGAAAGCCGGTCTGATGAAAACAAAGTCTGTTTGATGCAATGTGTATCAATTCTTTCTCCCACAACAGCTAGGCATATCAAAAGCCCCATATAATCAAGGGATTTCTTCCACACAAGCACACTAGCAATCCTGCCTGGCACCCAACACTGACAGTCCCAGGGCTGGGCTGAGCTCTTGTTATTTCAGTCTGTTTGTTGTGCAGGCATGTGTTTACAGCACACAGGCCTTGTTTCCTCCCTGTGAGTGCTGAAGGCTGATGAATAAGTAACAGTGTGTCTCCATGTGGCCAGCGTTCCCTTCATCCTCCAGTTCTCCGGCTTCCACACAGGCAGCAAGCTTTTGGCACCAATCTCTGAGGGTCTGGGACAAACATACCACCGAGACAGAGGGGAAAACAGCTCTTTATCCAGAACTTCAGTGGGAATATGTAGGAAGGAAGAGGAAGGGGGGGGGGTGGGGGGATATTGGGTGAGGGTGAGTGTGATTGTGTCTTTTGGGTCTCAAGTGTAACAAGAAAGAAAATGCCCCCTGAAAGTTCCCACT
>JBCNYH010000024.1:13374719-13388177 GCA_039654325.1 Tandanus tandanus
CCCCCCCCCCCCCCCCCCCCCCCCCTCCCTCCCCCCCCCCCCCCCCCCCCCCCTCCCCTCCCCCCACAGCCATTGAGATTGAGTGTGAGTGTGTATGCTGGGGCTCGAGTGTAACAGGAAAGAGAATGCATTATGGAAGTGTCAACTCTCATGAGGAAACAGTCCGCTGCCTGAGGAGGAACTTATTAACCCACAGTCTGCTAATTAAACGACTGAGTCAAACGCCTCTTCATTTCCTATAACAGCAAACCAGGCAGATGTAAATACTAACAGAGGGGCGGGCTGCGGCACGAGAGCATTTTCAACCACCGCTAACTGCTGGAGCTGTCAGTTTATTTACACTTTATAAATAATACAATTAGAAAACAGGGAGCATTTGTCTCTATCTGCTGCAGGCTGTGCATGGCATGTTTAGTCTGTTTGTAAAACACAGCGCACTAATATGCCATGATTTATACCCTGCACGTGACTCTTTTTTTCTCCTTTTTCCTTTTTTGTCTAAGAGCATGCTTTCCTAATCGCATTGAAGCATAAAATCTAAAGAGCTAAACAATAGCTTTAAATCTTTAATACAGCTTGCTGTGAGTCACGACTCGTTAATAGGGTGTAATGCCTTTTGTCGCTGAAATGAGAGGAATCCGTATCGTTTGTAAAAACAATGCATCAATTAAGCAATTAGCTGTGAACAAACTGGGCAGCTATCCAAACCACCCAATAAGGCACAGTGCCAAGGGGCTTGTAGCATTCATTATGAACATCACAGAGCAGAGGGTTGCCTTTCATTTGCAGACTGTAGGCATTTGTCTGCCAGCAAGGAGATGTTTTGTTCCACCAGATGTGCTTTTAACAAGGCCACATGGTCGGTCAAGGCTGGCATCTACGGGGGGACACTGTGGCCTCTTCACTGAATCAGATTAATTAAGTCATCAAAGCAGCCCAGTGGCAGTCGGGCTTAATTGTGGTAATTGAGGTTAATTAGGTGCCATTAAGCATTGATCACAAGTATTGTCTCAATGAAGCTGCAAAATGGGTTTGGTTAAACACCCATAGAGAAAAACTGCAACTTGTTCCCAGGTTACCACTTTTTTCCCCTCAGAGCAATCTCAAAGCTCTTAGTAAACAGTTGACATATTCCAAAACATGTCATGATGAGGCGCCTGTAATATTACATGTAGAAACCCTCTTTACCCGGTCGCTGACTTTTGTTGGATAGTCTCTTCTACACAGAGTCATACCTGCATTGTAGTCTTTCCATATTTTAATAAATGCTTTAATGTTGGTCTGTGGAACGTGCAGTCTGGGAGTTTTTTAATAACCAGACCCCGACGGATACTTTTCCAAAACTTTGTCCTGGACATGTTTTGATAGCTTATTATATGTTTATACGTGCTTTCTTACAAACTCAGGGGTTTCTATTCAATATTATGGGGTGTGCTGTGTACAATGAAGTTTATTTCAGTTTCAGGTAGTACCACTGGAAAATGTGGAAACGTTCAAGGGGTCTGAATGCTTAAGTAGGGCACTTACTCGAGTCTATGTAAACTGTAGCCTATGTAGGAAGAGCGACTGTGAAATGGCACTGTGTGGATCCGATACTTTCAGTCAAAGCCAAAAGCTATAATCACAATAAAGTTGCATATGCTAATGTTTTGTTGGACCGCCTTTAGCCATGATTACAGTGCATTATCACTATGGCATTGTTTTGACAAATTTAAGAAACATCCTGAGTTGACTTCACTTTTGACTGATATCTGATGATTGGAAAAATCTAACCACTCCAAAAAGTCTTCTCCAGCACATCCCAAAGTCCTTCACTAGGGTTAACGTCAGGACTCTGTGGTTGTAGTTTATGTGTAAAAATGATTCCTTATGTTCCCTGAACCACTCACACTATTTTATATTTGTGCCATCAGAGATGAAAAACTCCACTGATGTGATAACCTGCTTATTCAGTACATTCAGGTCATCAGCTGACTTCATTTTATTGCCACATATTGTTGCTGAGCCTCGACCGGACCAACTGAAGTAACAATGCCATGGAGATTCCATGCTGTAATCAAGGCTAAGGCGGGTCCAACAAAATATTAGTGCATGATTTTTTTTTTTTTTTGACCTGGCAGTATATAAACTCTCAAATCAAAAACAAAATTAAAGTTGCTTCTTTTTATGCTCCATGGACTCATGAAATATAGCACCTTTTAATAGGAAATCATAATTCTTGCCCAAGAGGTCAATTTAGACATGCCTCTCTTCAACAATCCAACATGTTCCTTAAACAGTATTTCCAACACTGCGGCAGGAAAGCAGCTTGACAGTGCTTCCTCTGCATATGAACGGACTTTGCGTCTGGCTAATTTCAGCCGTGCACCTCCACTGCCTGCACATCATCCAAGCTTAATGTGGAGCTGGAGTAGGTACAAGAGTCAGAGAAAACAGAGCAGAGGAGAAGCTTGATGGCTGACGTCACGACTATAACAGAGCTACAGAGAAAACCACAGTGCAAGCAATTCCAGCTTTCGCTCTTAATTCCTCTATTACAGCTCATCTGGAGCAGCTATTACAATCCTTTGGGTTCTTAGATTAGTTCCTTTGGCTTTAATGCACCAAACAGATCTGCATTAAAATAAAGCTCCCTGTTCTTGCTCAACTTAAATGTTTGGGGGTTTTTTTCTTCTACAGATTACTAGAGGCAGGAGCTGTGGCATGCTTTAAATAAGATGACATACATACTCGAAAGAACTGTCAAACAAATCCGGTTGCCAGACTTTCCACGGCTCACTACTACAGCATGATCTGTTTCGCCAAGAGCTTCTGCATCTGGACTCAATCTTTGTCTAAAAGTCATCTTTTAGACACCATCTCCTCTCTCTCTCTGACTGTGGATGTGGATTTGAGAGCACATCCTGAAAGGACACATATTATACAGTAAGACACTATAAGAACTTTTTGAATGAATATGCCACTTCTCTTGAAAAGTGTCATGGCCTGTGCTCCACTGTGCTCGTACATTCATGGACTGGCCGTGTCAATGGTCGGGGGGAACAGAGTTGGAGAAGCAGTGTGCCAATTAATCAAAGTCAGCTGTGGCGATGTTCCCGGTGATGCAGTGGATTCCTGTCGACCACTTGCGCATGGCTGGCCACAGCACTAGGTCTAACTCTGCATACCTTTTACACCCCACCCCTATAGGCTGTGGTTGCCCCCCCCCCCCCCTTCAGTCACCTTGTCATGTTCATTAAATCACTTTTATTTATACACAGATCACGACGCTTTAAAGCTTTAAATAAACCATCACAGTCAGAAAGTGGATTTTTTTTTTAAAAGCTTTCAAATATACATAACAGCGTCTCATTCTGTAAGTAAATGAATTCCAGAGTGACAGATATGACAAACTACAACTCATTAAACATCTTAATCAGAGACACACATTTGTGTAAGACATTTGAATGGATTGTTGATCTCTCATTGTTCTTGCAGCATCGGTATACATTTTATTTTTTAACAGTAGATTTTAAAAACGTAAAAAAAAAATGATGACAATTAAGATTAAATTATAGTTTAGTTGAAACGAGTGTTCTAATTTTTATCATTATTATTCCGTTTCTGTAAAAGAACAAAAATGTGTCACTATGGTTTATTCTTTTTAAAACAACAATGGTTACATTCCCACATGTAACACTTCATTCTATTTTCAGACCTTTATATATTATTTCAGACCCCAGAGAAGCACCAAAGTCTGATTCCTAATCCAAACCAGAACGTCAATGACATAGTGCTCATCCGGCGCCTGTACAAGACAAAATTACGCAATTTTCAGCAAGTGCAGGTATTTAACTGAATATTTATAGGGACAAGCATTACAGAATTTTGATGAATGCATTTGATGAATGCATTTATGAGAGCAAACATGATGGGTAAATTTCTATAATTCTATGTTTTTAACTCTGTGTGTTGCACAAGGTCTGAAATGCGGCTTAAAAACGGTCCTCAATAAATACACTCGGGTGCGGTAGTCAAGAAAAAACGTCAAACATGGAAAAAAAAGACTCATACACAGGAAAAGAAACAGACTTGAGTCTTGATTTGAAATATTTCTCCCAAAGTTCATTCAGAGGCTGTTTAAAAAAAAGGAAATGTGCAAAGGTGCAAAAAAGTGCAGAAGTGCAAACGTTTCAGTCCAAATTGGACTTTCCTCGGTGCAAAATGAAGCATGTAAACTGAGCCACCTCATCTAAAAAGGTTGCTCTACACCTGATTAGTAATCTAGAGCTTAATTATTCACACCTAAAGCCAATTACCTGCAGGCTAAATATCAAACACATCAAGGAGTATTATTAGTTTAGTACTGACCTAAGATTCATAACAGCACTGGTATAATGAAACCTATCTATATATCTAATTCTTCATTTAAACAGATATAATGTTGTAAGATAGAAGATATATCTGCACTCACATTGGTAAAGTTTGATCCACATTTCCATTACACCGATTAGGAGTAATCGTGTCAGTGCCACAGAATTCCAAATCTGAAATTGAATGACTACCATCTGAAAAACAATTTTTTTTTAGTATCAGCGCGGCGAATAGCACTTTTGTGCTCATTAATTCTGAATCTAAGCTGTCACTTTGTTTTACCTATATATCGAATGCCGCATCTGGTACATGCAAGAAGGTATATAACATTACTTGAGCTGCATGTGATCAATTTCTTAATTTGAAACAAAGACTCTTTTAGTCACAAATCTAATAAAGGTATTAACCTTTTTACATTTAGAACATGCAGCATAATTTTGGCAAGGGTAGAAACCTTTGGCATTGTCCAGATGCACCTGGCAGGCGGGTTTCATTTGTCTGTCAGCATGAACAAGTAAATCCCGGACATTCCTGGCTCTAGGAAAAGAGAAAAGTGGAGAGGAGTTAAATATCTCTTTACCAATGTCATCAGCAGATAAAACACTCCAATATTTTTTCACTACATTGCACGTCACTTATAAATGGTGAAAATGTTGTGTTAAAAACACATGAGAATGGCTTTTGTGTTTTAGGTTTATGATTGATAAGTAATTCATTTCTATTTTTCACAAAAGCCAATGCCTGTTTTAAACCATCTTGTGGATAACCCCTCATTGCAAAATGATGAAAGAGTTTATGAGCCTCTATATGAAAATCTCATCTGTTGTACAAACACGTCTAGTCCTGAGAAACCGACTGTAAGGTAAACCTTTTTTGAGAGGGATAGAATGATAGCTAGAATAATGTAAAACACTATTTCTGTCTGTGGGTTTTGTAAAGAGAGTTGTGTAAATGTCTTTCCCATTATAGACTACACATGTGTCCAAAAAACGTACTTTGCGACTATCACATTCCACATTGAATTTAATTTATTCAATGCAGTTATTGAGATACTGTGAAAAAGCCCGCAAATCACATTTAGAGCTATCCCAAATCAAAAATTCGTCATCAATATATCTTCTCCAGAACACAGTGGATTGTAAATATCCATTCATTCATTCATTTTCTGAAGCGCTTAATCCTAATTAGAGTCGCGGGGAGGCTGGCGCCCATCTCAGCCGACTCTGGGTGAGGGCAGAGTACACCCTGGACAGCTCGCCAGGCCATCGCAGGGCGGATTGTAAATATGGATTGTTGAAAACATATTGATGTTCAAACCAGCCCATAAAAAGATTAGCATAATCAGGGGCAAAACTTGCACCCATGGCTGTGCCGTGTGTCTGGAGAAAGAAATCTGTATCATAGCAAAACAGTTTTTAGTTAAGACAATTTCGGACATACCAACCAGGAAGTCAGTGGGAGGAATGTTCTCCGACCTACCATCAAGAAAAAACCTTAGAGCACAAAGCCCAGATGAATGTGGAATGTTAGTATAAAGACTAACTACATCCACAGTCACAAGAAGGATATCTAAACTGTTTTTGATTTGGAATAGCTCTAAATGTGAAAGTTAATCAGAAGGCACCCCCCCCCCCCCCAAAAAAAAAAAATAAATAAATAAATACAATTAAAAAAATAATAATAAAATGGTGAAAACTGACATATACTCTACTCACATTATTTTTACAATCGCACAATTATCATCAATCATACACCAATGTTACATTGGCGGAAATGGGGAACATCTGTACACATTGGAAAACACTGTTATAAATCGGAGAACATCGGAGGACATCGTAGAATTTCAGGGAAAACTTCAGGTTGGTACCGTGCGAGTGCCCCTTTAAGCTATTAATAAATTGATTTAAAAGATGCTTTTACTTAAAGCTCCTAAAAGGGTATACAACAGGTCCCCGACAAAAAAAAGTGTGCAAATTCCTTGGACGGTTGTGGGTTTATCATACAACACTTACTTAATTGTGCGATTGTAAATGCTGTCATAGGCCCATGTCATGAGCGCTGCCTGAGCTGCAGCTATAGAAAATGAATCAACACTGGGCAATCAGACTCACCAGTGCTGTGGTCTACATCAAAAATAACACTCTCTAATTTTCACCCAAAATGCTAGACTGAGCAAAGCACAAGAAGCACCGAAGTACAGAATACAATCCGCTGCACACACACACACACACACACACACACACACACACACAAAAAGTTCACTTTTTTTTTTGCACTTGATGATTATACAAAAGAATAGTGAGCAGCCACATAAAAGCTTCTACTGTGTTTTCCAATTAAGGAAGCAGCGATAAAGCGGACTCTGAATGGCATTCGAGAAGAGAAATGAAAGCTTATCATGCTGTTTAATCAAAGCCGTTAGTCATGGCTCCAGTGGAGAGGGAGGTTTAAAATAGCACAGCGTATCCTTAGTTTATGTTTTTTCATTATATAGACGGCAGCATGCAGAAAGAGAGAGAATGATTGAGAGACTAAGGGCACTCACTACTGTAATCTGTGGATTTTAAAAGTAGCTGCAGCTACAGGCCTAACCAGCTTCAAGCAATCATTACAGCCCTACCCCATCGACATCAGTGTGGCAGCTCTAATTCTGCCCACCTCGCTGACTCTCTGGCAATTGTGCTTGTACCCATCAGACTCAATAGCATAATTACATATATGATCTGGAGTGTGTTGCATGCATTGTTGTGTGATGTTGAGTGCAGCTTAGGGGTTGTTTACCTGCTAGAGAAAGTTGTAATTATGTACCTTTAAGAGGTAATGTTGTAGAGATTGGAGAGAGGAAGAGAAAGGGAATAAGAGAGAGAGAGAGAGAGAGAGAGAGAGAGAGAGAGAGAGAGAGAGAGAGAGAGAGTCTGAGCAAATTGAAAAAATGCAAGTGAAAATGTCAGACGGTCCGCTTGATTGTAATCTGCTGTACTATACAATCACGCTGCACTGCTGACAACTATAATCATACAGCACCATACAGTTACTCTGAATTAAGGATCCGGGGAAATTTAAAGAAATGCATCTAAATGAGGAGATCAATGCTGTGACCACTTTACTTTGGGTAAAATATTGATTACTCAATGCAAAAAAGGCAGTGATTGGAGTTGGGCATAAAAGCAGGCTCTAGGGCACAATTTGAGGAAATGGTAAAGGTATACAGAGAATACTAAAACAAAATCCTGATTATGACTAAATCACTTCATCAACAGGTATGACATTATGTAGATTTGTTCCTTTAAAAAAAGAAAACTCAATAATTCTGCTACTCAATTATGCATTACCCCATCCACTATATATCATCTAAATCACTAAATGCTGAGTTTAATCTCTTGAAATGTTTGGCCTTTACTGTAGCTGCCTTATATTTCTCCTTGTTTGTGGAGCTTTCTGTCTTCAGTAACCGGAAATCATGCTCAGTTGAGTTGACTGACTCTGCCATTTAAGAACATTCTATGCCATTGCCGTACGCAGTTCTCAGGTTGCTTTCACTATATGTTTTGGGTCATTAGACATTTGAACTGTGCCTTTCTATCAGTTTTACAGCATTTGCCCGAATCTGAACAGAAAGTATATATCCATACACAATTCATCCTGTTTCTTCCATCAGCAGTCACATCATCAATAAACACTAATGACCCAATGCTACTGGCAGCTATACATGCCCATGTCCACCATGTTGAACAGATTATGTGGTATGCTTTGAGTGACATGCACATCCTTTACTTCTTCCTTTTTTCTCCTCATGCAGGTATATGGTACTCTTGGTTTCATCTGCCCAAAGAATCATGTTCCAGAACTGGGAGGCTTTCTTTCAAAGTTTAAACTGGCCTTTCTCTTCTTGAGTGTTACCAGTGGTTTGCATTTTGAGGTAAACACTATGCAGTTACATTCATTAAGGGGTCTCTTAATAGTACAATTTGACAATCATAAGCCTACCTCCTCAACAGTGTTGACTGGATATTGTGAACAGGTTTTTCTTCACCAAGTAAAGAACTCTATGATCATCCAGTTTAATTGTCTTCCACGGACTTCCGGGTCTTTCTGCGTTGCTGAGCTCTACAGTTGTATTCATTCTTTTTAAGAATGTTCCAAATTGTTGAGTTGGTCAGTCCTGAAGTTCCTGCAATCCTTTTAATAGGTCTTTATTTTTTTCAGACTAATGCTAGCCACTTTCACTTGCATTGACATGTCTTTGGATGGTATATTGAGATTTCCTAGCAGCCATGGAAATGCTTGTCCAAATACTTTTGAGGCACTAAAAATGAGAAGACTATGTGTAAAAGTGGCTACAAGTCCGAAAGGGTTAATGAAATACTTTTGGTAAACCTCTTAATATACAGCCGAAAGTCTACACTTCAATCACATCTTGACTGCTTCATTTCAAATCTATTGCGGTGGTACAGGCAAAAATCACAAAAATTGTGACACAGTCCAAACTGAACCTAACTATATTTCATTTTCCATCGTTGTATTTATACTGGATTTGACCCACCTGGTAACCAAATCCTGCAGTCCTTCATTACTCAGAATTGTACAGCTCTAGTTAGAATAAGTTAGTAATACACTCTTGATTCTGGCTCCCCCTCTCTCTGCCCTTTTTACCTCCTCCTCTGGGCAGAAAGCTGTTATAGGACGGGGTCTAATAGACTCTATGGGGACTCAGCCTTTAGCACTTCTGAAAACTTCTGTCCGCACACGCGCACACACACACATACCCCGTTTGAATATATCACCTCCACAGGGTAGTCCTTCCATCTCCACCAGCTTCTGTCCCGTTTGATCAGCATCCATGCTGAACATGCTACCTTCGCTCAGAGTGTGTCCACAGACAATTTATTCACACAGACGAGATCTCAAGGTGCTCAGGATAATCTCTAAACAGCTTGCTTTAAAATAGTCCCTCTGCTGCTAGGATGTTTGAAAATCTTTACAATACAGTATCTTCAGAGTTTCAGCACTGATCTCCTTTTGACCAAAAAGGACACGTACAATTACTGTACCTTAAAATCACCCAGTGATTCTACCATCCCACGACAGCCCTCGCTCTATAAAGTGCTTATATCCTTCTTTAAATAGAATAGCTGAATACATAAGTAACTGGACTTTAACATAGATGGTTATACTCATACCCAAAACAGAACTTTACCTAAAATGCCATAAGTATTTGGACAGAGACATATTATTTTTATTCTATTCATATCTCTGACTCTGTAAACCACCACAATGGATTCGGCATGAAGCAATCACAATGTGACAGAAGTGCACAATTTCCTCTTCAATTTAAATCTTTTCAACAAATTAACCCGCTTAACTGTTTATGAATGATAGCAATTCTTACAAGGTTGCTCCATTTTCCCAGGCTCAAAAGTAATAGGACAAACTAAGAAATATAAATATAAGCATCTTCACTACTTTAAAATAAATCCTTTGCAGTGAATCCATGGACATCTCTAAATGCTGAGTGATCCCTTGAGATCATTTGCCAGGCCTTAACTGTAGCCGCCTCAAGGTACAGCTTGTTTGTGCCTCTTTCTGCCTACAGTTTTGACTGACTCAGCATTTACTTTCTGTGCATCAAGTGTTGCCTACACTGTACGTTTAGGGTCATTATTCATTCGTACTGTGAAGCAATGTCCTATGTTTTATATATCGCTGCAATTTCTAAACAAAATCAACAGGCTTTTTCCTTTTTGTTAAACCCCTTGAAATAAAAATAAAAAGTCTACACTTTAATCACATCTCTCTCTTTCTCTCACTCACTTGTCAAAATGCTTAATCCTACTAAGGTTGCGCACACAACCATTCACACTCACATCCACACGTATGGGCAATCTGGAACAGCCAATTAGTCTAATGTGCATGTCTTTGGACTGTGGGAGGAAACCGGAGTACCTGGAACAAACCCATGCACGCACGAGGAGAACATGCAAACTTCACACAGAAACAATTAAACCAAGGACCTTCTTGCTGTGAGGCAGATGTGCTAACCAGTATGCAAAAGAGCCGCCATTTAATCACATCCTGACTGCTTCATTTCAAATCCACTGTGTCCAGAGACAAAAATTACAAAAATCATGCCACTGTGTAAATAGTTCTGGACCTGATTGAACCTACTATAGGTAAATAGTAAGGGTGGACAAAAATAAATTCATTATCTCGTCCAGTTCTCATATCTTATGCCCAGTCCCATGATATGGTGTGTTTAACTGAATGAGCAAATATGTACATAATACATTAACTATAATTACAGCATCAAGATGTGTAGGATCATCAGAAGTGTATTCACTTTCAGCATACATATCAAATGGAAACGCCAACAAGGAGTACTTTTCTGCTTTTTCAACCTATTTGTCCTATATGAGATCTGCTTATCCCAGGCACTGGAGCTAGTGATACGTCAAGTCCTGATCAGCTACTATGGAAAGATCAGTGTAAGATCCCACACATGCCTAGAAACCGGTTCCAAAATACTCTATTTGTAGTCAACACTTACACTATTACTCAACAGAGAGAAATCGAAACACCCCAACACAAGTAATAGCTAAATCTTTCCATAATAAAAAAAATTGGGGCAGACACCTGAGATCAGAGAAAAGCAAGTTCTGTAAAGAAAAGAAGCAAGAAATATAAGAGTAGACATAATGTTCCACTTTCATCAACATTCAGCATGGAAGCTGCAAACTAATGCTCTCTGTACGAGTTTAAACAGCGGGTGAGATCTTACATCAGCAGGCCAGAACACATACAAAGCAAAACCACTGTTTATTTCTGAAAATAAACACTGTATACTTACATAATCCTACACTCATTAAATTAAAATGTTAATTAGATCGTTATCTCCTTTCCTATGCAGAAGTACAGTTGACCCAGTGATAAACAAGAGATTTTATGGTCCTCGACTTCTGTTAAGGGCTTCATGGCTGCCTGGAGTTGCAGATTAATGTTATTTAGAGGACTGAGTAGAAGATGAGCCATGCCTGGAGCCTTAGCTGACATGACGAGGAATATGCTGAATTTCTAACAGCAAACATACGAGTAGGGTTGAAGTCACTGGACATGCTTCAGGTGAATGAATGTACAGAAATAAAAACAAACAGACAGGAGTAGGGCTGTGACAAATTACTTTAACATTCACTCAGTCGCAGAAACCCTTCATCCTACCAGGGTCATGGGGAGGAGGGAGCCTATCTCAGCTGACTCCGGGTGAAGGCAGGGTTCACCCTGAACAGCTCGCCAGACCAACAAACAAACCATTCACACCCACACCTGGATTGGCTTCCCAACCATCTGGCATGTGTGGCAAGTCTGGCAGAAGTTATGTACATCTTGTCTTATCTTCGGCCAATAGAAGTGTCTCGTGAGTTTATCACAGGTTTTGTTTATACCTAAGTGGCCTCCGAGTGGGGCTTCGTGTGCCAGTCTTAAGACCTCGGGACGATACGCCTTCGAAATCACAATTTGGTGTATGGTCGCCCAATCTTCAGAAGCTGGGACATCCGGGGGTTTCCACTTCAGACGATCAATGCTCTGTTCCTGAATTAGCTTTGCTCTTGATAGAGACATATTTGTCTTGGACATTTTTGACGTCTTATTGTTCAGATTTGAAGCATAACCAGGATCCTCACTGGGATCAGCAAATATCTGTGACAAATCCAGAATGTCATCTTCAGAATCAATATTCTTTGTTTTTGCCATTTTCTTGGCTAGAGCTTGTGTCACTGGACGAGAAGGGAACTCTTTTGGATCCTCTTCTTTAACAACGTCATCTTTTGATAATGGGATTGGTTCGTTGGCTTTGGGCTCGGCATCAATTTTGTGACAACACCTGACACCCGCCAAATCATTTTCAAGTAGTAGTGAGATACCCTCAATTCCTAGGTATGGCATAACAGCAATGACCACAGGACCTGATACTAAGTCAGACTTTAACACTATATTGTGTAGGGGAGCTGTAACACAACCTCCCTCAAACCCTTGCAACATTAAAGATTCACCAGTGGCCGAACTCGAGTCTAAAGGTAGTACACCTTTTAGTAAATCAGATTGAGCTGCCCCACTATCTCATCAGAATTTGACCGGTATTGGATTGGTTGCGCCAGCGAGTGATACTGTGCCCTCGGACACATAAGGAACGTATTCCTTTCTAATGTCAGACTGCTTAAAACGACATAATCTTTAAGAACCATACTATTAATTTTGTGAGGCTTTTTAGAGGAGATAATTGCAATAGGTTGTTTTCTCCTTTTTAAAGCATAACATAAGGTCATTATGTGACCTTATTTTTTACAATATTTACAAACAGGACCTGGTCTGGTCTGATCTTTCTTTTCCTGGACGCCGGAGTTATAATGGCTGCCAGAGGACTCGGGTTTTTGATCGGAGGGAGGCTTTGGCCTCTCGTGGTCATCACATCTCTTCACAAAGGATTTCTTATAAGTAAGGGTATAGCCATCAGCTAGGACGGCAGCCTCTTGGACTGTATCTATTTTAAGGCCGCTATCCTAAAGTTGGTACCAGAGGCTTACCGCCAGAGATTCTTAGCATTTATCAAAAAATGTTGAAAATACATTCAAATAATAAAAAGTAATTGAAACATTTTCAATTACACTAACCTGGAACATTTGAAAAAGGATAATTATTTCCATGCTTAGTCTATCCTTCTACATAATCACTGGTGTAAATATTGGTGAAAAATGCTCACAGAATTGAATACATTTGAAAACGGTGGACTAAATGGTGTTTAATATGGGCAGGAAAAACAGAAAGCTGCCGATACAACGTTGTATATTATGTGAATAGTATGGGAAAATGCAGTCCATGCTGGTGTAGAACATTTTAGAAATCATAGTGTGTATGAAGAGTGATTTTACATAAAATGCAAGTTTTCAATTTCACCCAGGTGTGAGTGGGTATATCGTACATGCAGTACTACCACAATGCCAGGTTGTGAGGAAGCTGCTCAGGTTACCATAGCTCACATTTACATTTACAGCATTTGGCAGACACTCTTATCCAGAGCGACTTACAATTATCATTTTTATACAACTGAGCAAT
>JBCNYH010000024.1:13396600-13407066 GCA_039654325.1 Tandanus tandanus
GCTGAGATGGGCGCCAGCCTCCCCGCGACCCTAATTAGGAATAAGCGGTTCAGAAAATGAATGGATGAATGAATGAATTTATACACATATATCCCCCAGTGCAGCTAATTGGGTTATTAAAGGCCGGCCATGTCGCTCACTGCCTATGGTGAGAGGCATGTAAAAGAACCATTGCTGACTTTCGTGAGGAGTAGGCTGTCTTACCATCAGCGTGTTTCTGCCCTGCGGCTGAGATGGGCATCAGCCTCCCTGCGACCCTAATTAGGATTAAGTGGTTCAGAAAACGAACGATGAACACATATGTAAAAGCACAGGTTGGTCTAACCAATAAATGGTAGTAAGGTGTTTTTTTAAATTCTGGCGGTTTCTCGGTATACAAATTTGTTTTTCTTCATAAATGGGCCTTTATATAAGTTTGTAGCCTATTCTATAAAGCATATAACAACATTTAATATGATTTGCTATATGGTGGCACGGTGGGCAGTGGTTAGTGCGTTCGCCTTACAGTAAGAAGGCCTGGGTTTCTTTTCCCAGGCTTGGTTGTTTCTGTGTGGAGTTTGCATGTCCTCCTTGTGCTTGCATGGGTTTCCTCTGGGTACTCTGGTTTCCTCCCACAGTCCAAAAACATGCACAGTAGCTTACTTGGCTGTTCCAAATCACGCCTAAGAGATAGGCCATCAGCGTGTTTCTACCCCGCGGCCGAGATGGGCACCAGCCTCCCCGCAACCCTAATTAGGATTAAGCGGCTTAAAAAAAGAATGAATGTATGAATGATTTGCTATGGATGCAGGCTTTAATTACTATAGGGTTTGAAAAATGGAACGAGTTCAAACATGTTCTCCCGGATCAGCCTATACACCTGTCTACTAGAGTAAAATTCCTCTCCGCAAAATGGCAGCACTTGAAAGGTTGAGGTCGTATGGAATGGCTTCCTGAAGAAGATGATGAAGGGTGGATACAGAAGACAGAAGGATAATAGAGCTGAAGAAAATCTGAATGATAAACAGGAGTGGAGATTCCAGCTCTCAAATGCAGACCTACACCACATTACTAAGACAAAACTGATCAAGTCATTCTGCTTAAAACCCCAGCGATTGAAATACCTGGCACATGTCTGCAGGACGGATAATGGAGACATAAGGAAACAGATACTTTTTGACAAACGCTTCCCAAGTTGGTGAGCCTCAACCTGACCAACTGAAGCAACAACACCATGGAGATTACAGAGCATAACCTCCATGGTATTGTTGCTTCAGTTGGTCAAGGCGAGGCTCAGCAACATTATGTGGCAATACAAAGAAATCAGCTGATGACCTGAATGTTCTGAATGAGCAGGTTATCACATCAATGGACTTTTACTTCCCTGATGGCACGGATATAAAATTGGTGCTCAAATAATGAAAGAGTGGTTCAGGGAGCATCAGGAATCATTTTCACACATGAACTGGCACCACAGAGTCCTGACCGTAACCCTAATGAAAGACTGTGGGATGTGCTGGGGAAGACTTTATGGAGTGGTTCAATTTTCCCATCACCAGTTTAAGATATTGCCTAAAGTCTGTCGAAACATTGCCATGGCAATTACACACTGTAATCAAGGCTTTGTGTTCATTTTTATCTTTGCGTGAGCGTTTTGTGATTGTCACTAAACACAAATCAGGCGTGTCATGGATGCACTTGCTAATTCCGATTGATTGGCATTGATCAGGTTACGCACAGGAAAAAAAAACAATCAGTGTTTCAAAAAAAAGTTGTGTATCCAGGAGGAATCCGTGAAAAGCTCTCCAACTAAATGTGCTAAAAGACAAAATAATACTCGGAAGGCAGTGTGTGAGCATATTAAAGGATTTACAGTCTTTTGTGCGGAGCGTTCATAATAGCGTAGACCTAAAAACAGATTTATGAATGTGCAACCCATAACCAGCGACGGCTACTGTGTGTACTGTGGGGGAAAAAGGCCAAGGTGGGCTTGTAAACTAATGATCCAACAGCCTCTAATGTTGCAACTTGATAAGTTTTAGCAACAGATTTATGGAGATCATAAACTGACATCAGGGACAAAAAGGGACGGAGATAGGTGACTTATAATGCATAGATTATCACACGTTGGATTTTATTCAGTGTGACGCTCTCTCTTTCTCTCCCTAACACTCCCACACACACACACACACACACAAAGCCTTCTCAACATGTGGAAAATGGCTGCCTAATTCCTCCCCTAATGACTTCCTTGTGAACATGGTGGATGTTTTAAAGAAAATATTATTTAAAATAACACATCAAATAGCACCAAACTGAGACACAATTCCTCCATAATAAACATTAGAGTTTTTTAACAGCCATGAAGGAAGGGCTTTTTTTTTTTTTTTTTACAATTTTGTAATTACTCTGATGCACTACATCAAAAGGAGAAGTAATAATAGTTGTAATTTAATCTATTCACACAAGTCATTTTCATAAACTCTGCCTCTCGCTGCTTAATGCCCGTTTCATTCATTATTTATAATGTGCTGATGATGTGGTGATGACAATGCCATTGTTTTTTCCTCTTACTGATGATTCAGAGCCTTCATTATGGGCACGGCGGGCTGCGGATTATCAAGGGCAAACAAAAGATAATTAACGGCAGGAAGTGGGGCAGCGGAGCTCGGCTGGGCTCAGGAAGGAGCCCCGCTCTGAGGGTTCACTGAGCGCAGGTCCTTTTAGCAGCCTTTGCTTCTGCAAGTCCTCAAACAGCATAATTAGTGAGGGCTCCCTGTTAGGAGGGGAATGCAATTTATTTTCACCTCCTCCCCTCCTCCTATTCTCTCTCTCTCTCTCTCTCTCTCTCTCTGAGCAGATATTAGCACGGCATTAAGGTGTGATGATCTACAGATAGAGAAGAACACAGTGTGGTCACATCAGAGAATATAAAGGTGAAATCCTCTGAATGGCGAGACAAAGGATGCTGGGTGTTTTACGTGCTAAGCAGGCTTAACAATGTGATTTTCGGCCAAAGTTTGCTTTCGCAAAACTACAACCAGACCTTCTAAAATAATTTCTTTAATCATGGCAGTCTTGGAACAAACGTTCTTAAATCGGTGGGTGAAATCTTTAATTAAAATCTCAGATTGTGACTCTTACAATGCTTAACACTATAGAGCTCAGTAGCAGGATGGCACAGGATGGGACAAAACTCATTGGGCAGGTACAAATATGGTAGCAGCAAAGACAAAACAAACCCTAATGGACAGAAAAAAAATTCCTAATTACCTTTAAGCTCACTATTAAAAAAATGGGTCTGTAATCTTATGTACTCCGTTTCTTCCCCTGCACGAGCCCGGATCATGCTGATTGATGATGTAAGAAGAATCTACTCATGTTCTTAAGTCACAGGTTTATCACTAGAGACGCTTGTATGACACATGTAGTACATAGCATGATCTGATTGGTTCGCTTTCCTGCAATAACTAACAATTATACACTGAAGGCAAAGTGGATGTCGTGGAATAGTCCCAGAGACTGAAGGTTGAGAGAAACTATTCAATTCAACACCATTAACTGAGCCTGAGGCATGTAATTATTTTAGTATATATTACACACAAACATAAAAAGCAAACTAAATCAAGAGTTAAAGTAGCAGGTGAGTTCCATGCTGCACACACATGTGACCCTCTCCAGCATAATACAGATAAAGTGGGAAATTTGACATATTGTCATATATATATGATTATATACATATATGACTGAGATATTGATATATTTGGAAAGAGACTTTAATATGATTTAAAATGAGGTATAATGCATGATTATAGCATGAAAATTGACTGAGCTGCATCACTTTGTATTACAGTTACAGAACCAGTTTCTGAAAGTCCGCATTTAAACTCCCTAACATCCATACAATAAATTAATCTGGCTCTCGACCAATCAGCATGATCGTACTAGCGTCTTCCTAGCAACAGTTGAGTTCTATTTACACCGAGTCATGTCTGTTTTGCGGCTTCTCATTGGTTTACCGTCATATGATTCGGGGAATCCTTCTGGGATTCTGTAAGTAGGAAAAGTATTCTGGAACCAAATATGGATAATAGAGAAATACCCTGAGCAATCACAAAAGCAGTTTGAAAATCTGTGAAATAAGTGGATTTTTTCTTTGTTTTACAACAACTTGGACATGGAACCCTTTCTTAAACAAGCATTTTAGCATGGATAGATTGTTTATATGGATATTTGAACTTAGTCATGTTGAAGATTATGCTTTGAAGGATGTATTTTTGGCGATATCGCATTTTCGCCCAAGTACGCCATTTTCAACTTACTTTGGCTCTTACTCAAAACACTACCTTGCAACACTTGCAACACCTTTACAGCACATATTACCTTTAAAAACTCTTAAACCATATTGCATAGCTTTCTGTATATCTTGTGGGTGAGGGCATTGTGTTGATTTTTTTTAGGATTTCAAAATCAGAGACCATGTAAAACTGAGTATTTGTCTGCCATTTCCATTAAAGCATTATCCACTCAGGATAATGTCTAATATCCCCCAGTAATTGTTATATTTCTATAAAGTGATATAGAAAACATATCAATACAAAGTCTGTTACAAAATTTAAAGACATTACTGATCATCTCATATACTATGACAAGTAATAAACAAAAAAAATGGTTTTATAAGAAATTGCTAAGGTGCATGTGTGTACAAAAAATGCCAATACCATTCATTTGCCAAACTGCTTCATCCTCATGGGATCACCGGGTGGCTGTAGCCTATCTTAATCGACTCTGGGCGAAGACGGGGTACACAATGAATAGTTCATCGTCCCATCGCAGGCCAAAACACACACACACCTATTCACACTCTCACCTAGCAGCAATTTGGAACAGCCAATTAGTCTAGTGTGCATTTCGTTGGACTGTGAGAGGAAACTGGAGTACCCGGAGGAAACCCACGCAAGCAAGGGGAGAACACTCAAACTCTACACAGCAATGCTCTCGCCGAGCCTGGGACTCAAACCCATGACCTTCTTGCTGAGAGGATGTGCTAACCACTACGTCACCATGGGCCATGCTAAGAACAATATTGAGTAAATAAAGATGTGGAATAGAGCAAGACTTCTCAAACTTTTTGTAGCCAGGGATCCCTTTAACTGTTAAACAAGTACCACAGACACTCTCAGCCGAGATTTATTTAATCATTCAAATGTGTACAATAATATATTACACCATTTATTAGAGCCAAAAGAGCCTTTCTTTCAATATAAGACACTTATATATATTCATTTATATCCATTCATTCATGGGCTGGCACCCATCTCAGCCGGTTCTGGGCGAGGGTACGGTACACCCGGGACAGCTCGCCAGGCCATCGCAGATATGTGTGTGTATGATTATATAATTACACTATATAATTATAATTTATAATTATAATTGTTTCTAGATGCAAGTATACATTATATGAGAAGTGTTATTTTTAGTCATTGAGGTTTAACTAAATAAATTAAGAAAAAAATAGATGTTATATAAACTAAACCCCGACAGAGTGATGGAGGGACCTGATAGGGAGCAAAGGGGTGTTGAATGCTTAAAGAAAATGATTTGATTTGACAAAATATTGATTTATTCATTAAATTATTCATAATAGTTTAATTTACTATTTTTAAAAGTGTTTTCTTGCTTCTGCTAAAGACGTGGTGGTCCAGAGCAATGATCAATTATGCAAAAATAACACATGGCTGAAAGCCATAACTGACCAATCAAAATCAAGTATTCGACGATGCTGTGTAATAAAAGTAGTTAACCAAGACCTTCAATTCTGACCTATTAGAAACAAGAATTCGCCAGCACTACTGTGTATAATGAGTTTGTCATTTTGGAAAATAAAAATTATTTATTATTTAAGTCAAATTACTTTAGAGCATCTTTTACACTAACAGATACATAGACAGAAGTGTAAAACAGAACAATGGACACAAGCAGACATGAGAAGCTCTTTGGGTTTACTACAGTAAAATCTAAAAATATAATGCTTTTACACCCATTCTAGGTGATATTTCACAATCTTTTTTTTCCTAACCTATTTTTTTCCAGATCTGAAATTCAGTGTAAAGTGATAGCTGACAAAGTCAGTGAAAATGAAGTGAATAGGACCAGATACTGACAGCTGTCATATCCTACAGCAGACAGTGGATCTGCCTCTGTTCCTACAAAATCAGTGCCTCACACCACTCACACAACCCAATCACACCTCTCCATATAATGACCAGCACATGAGGCGTGTAAAAGAAATGCCAGCGAGTGCTATATGCCTGAACAGACACACATCTGTGGATGTGCATATAATGAAAGGTAGAAGTGTGTGTGTGTGTGTGTGTGTGTGTGTGTGTGTGTGTGTCTGCTCACCATGCATCTGGGACCGAGTCAGTGATAAAAAAAAAAAAAAAAAAGAAGAAGAAGAAAACATACAAAACAACAGTGGGATTCAAAGCCAAAGCAAATACTCCTGGAGGTCAAGGGTCTTTTGAAAGCTTGGCTATACTGTGTGTTTGTGTGTGTGTGTGTGTGTGTGCGCATATATGTGTATGTATGTGTCTGTGCATGTGTGTGTGTGTGTGTGTGTGAGTACCCAAGGACCTGTGGCAGCCTTGACCTGAGTATCACCAAAGAGAGATGACTTCAGTCTGACTACACTAAGAGCTCGGGCAGGATTTTTATTAAGAAGTAGGGACAGCATTCATTTTTAAAACCTCCTCAATAAAATATCATAGAGTCGTTACATATTCCTCAGTATTATAATGATATGAATATTTAAATTTAAATGCATTCCAAGCACGGGCTCGTCTTCAGTATGGCATCAGATCTCATTTTCTACTTAAGCTCCTCGGTCATGTTTATGCATATCCACATGCATGATACATCTCTCTTTTACTCTCGCTCTCTTTAAAAAAAAAAAAAAGCCTCTTAATGCAAGCCTGATAATTTTGCTTGACTTTAATGAGAAATGACTCTTCATTGAAAAGAGAGATCTCCCTTTTTCTTTCTCATCATAGCATTAAATTGTGCTTTCTGGTAGTGTTCAGAAACTTCACAATTGGTGGCGCTTGAAAGAAAAGCATCTGCAACATGGCGTGAGTATTCCAGGTTACATCACTGATGATGAACATCCAAGTAAAAAATAAAATAGCAATATTAATTCAAAGAATGTCATGGCAGTATCAGAATGCTGTAACTGAAGGACAGGTCTTCAGAAGTTTTGCGGGTAAAATGTAAAGCATGTGCATACCGTTCCGAGGATTTAGGAAGCTAGAACTTTTGGAAGATGATGACAGGCCCTAGAGGAAGCACACAGCTCTGATCTCTCGACTTCCTTGACAAGATTTTGACGTTTTAGTGTTTGATTTGTTGAAAGACACAAGAGGCTCGGGCAGCATTTCATACACTAGATCAGCCAGTGCTTAACTCAAGAACACATGAATCACTCCTCTAACATTTTTCTTTACTGTAAAAATGATTTGTTGTTTTAACTTAAAAAAAAAAGAGAGAGAGATAACAGGCTGCCTTGAAATTTTGAGTTCACTGGCATTCGCATATAGTGGTGTAGCAGTTAGCACGTCCACCTCACAGCAAGAAGCTCCTGGCTCAATTCCCGGGTTCGGGTGTTTCTGTGTGGAGCATGTTCACCTTATACTTGCATTGGTTCCCTCCGGGTACTCCAGTTTCCTCCCACAGTCCAAAGACATGCACATTAGGCTAACTGGATGTTCCTTATTGACCCTAGCTATGAGTGTGCAAGTGAATGCTTGTGTGTGTTGCCCTGTAATGGTCTGGCAAGCTGTTCAGGGTGTATCTAACCTCATAGGCTATCCTAGCAGGATAAAGCGGTTCAGCAAATGAGTGAGTGAGTGAGATGAGTGGAACTCGTACAGAAGATAAGCAAAGATAGCATGATTGCACTAATGTGCTAAAGCCCCTGACACATACATCACACAACAGACATACTACAGGTCCGTGACAAAAAAAAAAAATTCCTAGGACAGTTGTGGGTGTGTCATAAGAAACTCACCTGCTGTGTGACAATGTCATCGTAGACCCTTGTCGTATAGTTTTTCTTTTCATGTTTTTCCTTCATGTAAGTAATTCTCAGCATCAGGTCCATTTCTTAGGTCTGTTGTGCAATGCACTGTAACATCCTATGGCTGTGAAAGGACAGACATGTCTGTCGTACACTTTATGGGTCATCTGATGCGCTCAGAATCACATGCTTTTCTTACAATAGTCCTATGATTGCCTTGCGTCAAACCCACACCATTTCTTTATAAAAAAGTCAAAAGTCTTATTCCCTAAATTAATAAAATAAAACCCTATTATTTGAATAGAATCTTTGCGGTACATTTTATTTAATGATGTTTACATTAGCGAGCCAGTAAAAAAACACTGTGTATTAAATGGTACAGAAAAAATATTTGTAGGTCAATAAAGAAAGCAGTATATTATGCAAGTGACCACTTCATAGGGGGAAAAAACACATAATGAAGGTTGTTGGGATTTGCATGCAAATAAAGAAACAAGTGTAACCGTCAAAATCTGCAATAGAACTGTGGCTGGTTCTACAAGATGCTCAGTAAAACTTATAGTCCATTACTTTGTAAAACTGCACAAACTCTACCTGAGACTGATATATATTTGAAGCAAAGAGTCATCACACCCAATATTGACTATTTTATTTATGAATTTTTTTTTGGCTAGAAACATGTACTTTAATTATTTATATGTAAATATAAGGAATCTTTGCTTTACGACTAAATCTAACACTTTTGCACAATACACTACCTTATTTTCACAACAGCATTAAGTTGAGCCATATGGCGGGTACACATCAATTGAATATCACTGGAATATCATACAAGGATTTTTTTTTTTGCTTTAGCAACAATCATATTACTTTCATATGAATATTGTACAATACAGACCTGAACTATATTTCCCAATACAGACGCACAACACACCTCTACAGCTTTCATACCACCTCACTCATGCGTACATCATTCTCTTCCCTCGAAGCCTCACTAAATGCATACAATAAAAAAAAAATCTCAGTGTTCGTGAAAGAGGATTAAATGATGATATAAATTTCACTGGACTCAAGATTTTAAGGCAGAGAGTGAACTCACTTCAAGTTCAATCAATAAATCCTTTTTTACAGTGTCCGAGTTTGGACCTGTCAGTGAGAGTAAAACATGTCAATAAGCAAATCTTTTCTACTGCGTCACAAATAACATGCCAATCAGCTTAAACAAAATGCTGAGAGGATTAATTCTAATAGCAATAATACTTACTGAGATGCCCTATTAAGAAGATTAATCTAACATTCAATCCCTCTCTGTCACACTACCGTGTGTGTATGAGCCTAAAGCCAGGGTCAGGAGGCACGAGAACAAAAGAGGGAATCAATTTCAATGCTCTTGACCTTGGTGACACTTTGGCTAGAAGAAGCATGTGAGTGTGCTGAGCAACACTACTAACTTTAATGTTGTGTGTGTGTGTGTAAGGGTGAAATGGGTGAAATGGGTAAATGGCGAAAGTCTGCTCAGATAAAATGCAGACAGTTGCCGGCACTTGGCATTTCCAGTGCTGACAGGCTGGCTTGTTTGTTCACTCTAACGAGCACTCGGACTCCATTAATGAGCGGACTGAATCCATTATCATCATCATTTCAAAAGGAAGCTCAGGGCTCAACAGCTCCCTGCATTAGCAGGCATTGCCCTTGTTGTTCCATTTGATCAGCAGTGGCAGCGGGAGATCATCCCTTTCCACCCTTACACACACACACACACACACACACACACACACAGGCCCACTTACTGCCTTTCGCATTACCAAGAATATATAGAGGAAAATGAACGAGTGAGCGTATGTGAGGGAAGCCATTACGATGCAATAAATCAGGTGAGACTGTAATGAAGGAGTGAGAGAAGAGAGGAATCCTTCTTTTTTACGTCATAAACAATCTGAGACAATAACGTGACGTGGCGGACGATAGCATTCCGTCTTTCGAAGGGGCATCAAAGACCCAATTAAGACCCGCTGTGCAAATGGTGCACAAGAACGCTGCTCTGGAGAGCTGTCATAAAAAAATAAAAAAAACAGTAGGTGTGTGTGTGTGTGTGGGGCTGTTGAATCCCTGGCACAGTGACAGGCCCCCTTTACAACCCCAACTCTCTTCCTCCCTCTCTCAAACTCTTTCTCTCTCTCCCACTCAGTCTGCTAAAGGATTTTAATTAGGCCTTGTCTGCGCAGCCCTACGCAGGCCTTTTGTATGTGCTGAATGGTACAAGGGCTGTGATTTGGAACCCCTTCCCTTCCCCACCAGTCAGCCATGTGTGTGTGTGTGTGTGTGTGTGTGTGTGTGTGAGTGCGTGTGAGAGAGAGAGAGAGAGAGAGAGAGAGAGAGAGAGAGAGACACAAAAGACATGCCCGAAAGAGAC
>JBCNYH010000024.1:13407166-13425342 GCA_039654325.1 Tandanus tandanus
TGGGGGAGTGTGAGAGAGAGAGAGAGAGATAGAGAGAGAGAGAGAGAGAGAGAGAGAGAGAGAGAGAGAGAGCACAACAGACAGAGAAAGAAAGAGAGTGAGAGAGACGGAATAAAAGTCAATGTGGGAGGGGGCTCTTTCATTTCGATATGAGCTACTGCACTACACTGCACCCTTTTTCCTACCCCTTTGTACACGTTCCCCTTATGAATCTGAGGAATTATTAAAACGTTAACACGCCTGTGTTGGCTTTGATATTTAAGACAAAACTGTACAGAGCAGGAGCTATAGCGACACTCCACAAACTATAAATGTGAGATTTCATCTGAAAGTGTCACCTTCTACAGACAGATTACTTCACGTGTGTGCGCGTGTGTGCGTCACCATTTTATTTACTTGTGTTTTAGTGACATAAGCACAAGCACTGAGAGAAAAATACCCCTTTAATTTATACTGTTAGTCATTTATATTTATTAAATATAACTATACATTTATAGCAACAGTAATTAATTTTAACATGAAGCATTAAATCATTACCTTAATTCTGTGTGTGTGTCTGTGTGAGAGATAGAGACACACAGAGAGGAGTGAGAGAGGGGGAAGGAGAGAGAGAGAGCGAGAGAGGGACAGACAGACAGACAGGGAGAAAAGAAATAGAACAAAATTGACAAAAAAAGAAACAAAGGGACAGAGATAAGCATAGATAGTAAAGATAGAGAAAAGACAGCATGAGAGAGATGTAAAGGAAAAAGGAATTGCGAGAAATAGAGAAAGGGAAATAACTAGACAGAGAGAGGGAGAGAGAGAGAGAGACTAGTCGAGTTTTACAGCGGTCTCAGTTCGTATATCTACGTCTTCGTCCCATTATCACTCATCTCCAGAGCTCATGTCTCAGTGCTGTCGCAGTCCTCTCACCACCTCTACTCTTTGAATGTTTTTCAGTGCAGTGTCCTGAGTTTACCAGGCGTCCCCATGCCAAGCAGCTGCAGTGCCCTCCCCAGCACTGTACTGTCACGCCATATTGCCACAATCTCGCCATTCTCCCGGGCTGACAGTACTCTCTGACAAGCCTTTTACATCTGCCTGCTCTGCACTCCGCCCGCCAGACAAAGAAATTAATACCCCCAGTGACTGTGTTTTAATTAAGCAATTTCATGCAAATTACACATTTTAGATTGTCAAATAATATACTGCGCAAAATGGAAGGCAGGCTGATCTGATATGCATGGAGCGTTTTTCTTCCAGGGTGCTGTGCATACACGGAAAATGAACAAAAATGCTAATTTCTAATCTATTATGCAAACAGTGTGATACTTACATAGATTTGCACGCCTTTCTTGGCATGGCTGAACAATCCTCTTGAATTTGCCGTATGCTCTGCTAGGGTTTTTAAGGCAACCTTTTTTTTAGTCATCCCTTTTCCTCTCTTTTAGCAGAACAATTATTTACACAGATCTCTCTGGTTTATCCAACGAGTAAAATTGTGATTGACTCGGGACTAGATGTGTTAGCCTAGAAAAGAAAAGATTCACCTTCCATTTGTTCTGATGGGATAAATTTAGCATTTACTCTATATGTACTGCTATACAGGGAAGAGATATTTTCCTACATCTTACTTTTGATTAATATAGTGCATTAAATAGAACTCTAAAATATTTTTCTAAGTATTTCCAAATCACTCCAAAGTCCTCAGACGTTCCTACTATTATTATTATTATTATTATTAACATTTTTTAAAAGTTGAATCTAAGAAGAAAGCCTTTCATTCAAGTTGATCTGATTAACTATTTTCCTCAGACCGGCTCTTAGAACAAGTACAAAAAGGCCTCCTGAAAGCACAAATAAAAGTCAGCATGTGCAGGTAGCACAATGAAGCCTTCCTTAACAAAGGCAATGGAGAGATCTCGCTGTTTCTTTGTGATTCAAATACATTTAATCAAAGGTTTGCTTCGATATAGTGGCACTTAGTAGTGTACATTAACCCATACAATAGCACTGAATGAATTGCAATCCTTCCACTAGGCTTTTTAATGGGAACAAATAGCAGGATAGGAGTGGGGACCGAAACGATAATGGAAGGGTACGACATGTGATGTTGACGTGGTTTCTTCGTCGTTGGAACAGCAGCACTCTTTAAATGGACCCTCATGGAATAATCGTGGGGTTTTAGCATGCACGCTACACATTAAAATCAGGCTAAACACCTTGGGCCAATTATTACACTCTAAATTCACAGCCATATTTATAAGCTCTTCTACTCAGTGTTGCTAGGCATGTACGTAAGTGTATGTGCATGCAAGCTGATGTTTAGAAAGCACTGTGTGTGTGTGTGTGTGTGTGTGTGTGTGCTTGTTACATATTGAGGACAGGAATAAATTTTTAACCAACAGGGTGAGAACATTTTGGGGAAGTGAAGACCTTCTGGCTGGTCCTCACTTCTTCAAAGGGCTTGTTTAAGGGGTGGTTTTTGGGTTTAGGTTAGAATCAGGTTTAGGTTAGGATTAGGGTAAGGCCTTTACCATAATCCTAAGAATCAGGTTGAGGTTAGGCCTTTAGATGTGATGGCTAAGGTTAGGATAAGGGGGTAGGAGTTATATTAATGTCTCCACAAAGATAGAAGTACAAGATTGTGTGCGTGTGTGTGTGTGTGTGTGTGTGTGTGTGTGTGTACGTGCGTGTGCATGTAAGGGTGTTGAACCGATTCCACTTACCTTAATCAAGTCAACAAGGGGGTGGTGTTTTGAGCATGGATAGTGCTGTGTGATATGAATCTGAATCTTGGTGAATGCTCGCATGATTTCTGAGAAATTAAATTCTCATTATTCACTTCTCATACACTCCATCAGAGGAATATCCTAATAAACTACAGCTACACTTACTGTTTTCTGACAAAGAAATGAAGAAAAGAATTTTTCACTAATACAACTTGTGCTGTGTAAAAACAAGTGCATACGATGACATTGACGAAGCTTGTAAAGGCAGTTAAACTGCCCAAGGCCTACAGTATGTGTGGTGATAAACTTAGACAAGTCTTCAAAAATACAACTAAAATCTTTATTTCAGTAACACTCTCCACGATACCTTTATCTTCATCTTCTTCTGCTTAATCCGGGGTCGGGTCGCGGGGGCAGCAGCCTAAGCAGTGAGGTCCAGACGTGTTGACAAAAGGACAACATCATCCGCAAAAAAGCAGAGACGAGATCCTATGGCCACCAAACCAGAATCCCTCAACACCTTAGCTGCACCTAGTAATGCTATCCATAAATATTATGAACAGCACTCATGACAAAGGACAGCCTTGGTGGAGACCAACCCTCACTGGAAACGAATTCGACATTGGTCATTACCGATGAGGACCAAGCTCTTGCTCCAGCAGTACTGATACCAAACGGCCTGTAGCAACAAGTCTGGTGTACCATATTCCCGGAGCACACCCCACAAGACAGCCAGAGGGACACGGTTGAAAGCCTTCTCCAAGTCCACAAAGCATATGTGGACAGGTTGGGCAAACTCCCATGCCCCTCCAGGATCCCGTAGAGTGTGTAGAGCTGAGTGCTGCGGCCAAGACGAAAACCACATTGTTCCTCCTGAATCCGAGGTTCAACCATCGGTCGGATCCTCCTCTCCGGTACTCCTGAATAGACTTCCCCGGGTAGGCAGAAGAGTGTGATTCCACAATAGTTGGAACACACTCTCTGGCCCCCTTTTTAAAAAAGGGGAACTACCACCCCAGACTGCCAATCCAGAGGTACGGCCCCCGATGACCACGTGATGTTGCAGAGACGTGTCAACCAAGACAGTCCTACAACATCCAGAGCCTTGAGGTATTCAGGGCAGATCTCGTCCACCCCGGAGCCCGGCCACCAAGGAGCTTTTTAACTACCTCGGCGACCGCTGCCCCAGTGATGGGCAGTCCCCCTTCCAAACCCCCAGGCCCTTCCTCTTCCACAGTTGGTGGGATTGAGAAGGTCCTCAAAGTATTCCTTCCACCACTCGTCAACATCCTTAATCGAGGTGAGCAACTCCCCACTTCCACTGTAAACAGTGTTTGTGGAGTACTGCTTTCCCCTCCTGAGGCATCAGATGGTGGTCCAGAACCTTTTCGAGGCCAACCGAGTCTTGTTCCAGGCCCTCACCGAACTCCTCCCACACCCGAGATTTTGCATCGGTGACAGCCCAGGCAGCAGCACGTTTGGCCAAAAGGGCCTCCTTCTTCAGCTTGACGGCCTCCTTAACCGCAGGTGTCCACTACCTGGTTCGGGGGTTGCCCACACAACAGGCACCGATGACCTTCCGGCCACAGCTCCAGGCTGCTGCCACAATAATCGAGACACAGACCATGGCCCAATCAGACTCTATGTCCCCGGCCTCCATTGGGATGTGGTTGTAGCTCTGCTGGAGGTGGGAGTTGAAGGCCCTTCTGACAGGAGACTCCGCAAAACGTTCCAAGGAGACCCTAAGTACACGCTTGGGTCTCCCAGGTCTGGAGGGCGGCCTCCCCCACCATTTGAGCCTGCTCACCACCAGTTGGTGATCGGTTGACAGCTCAGCTCCTCTCTTCACCCTAGTGTCCAGAACATGCGGCCGCAAGTCCAATGACATGACTACAAAGTCGATCATTGAACTGCGCCCCAGGGTGTCCTGGTGCCAAGTGCACTTATGGACACCCTTATGTTCAAACAGGGTGTTCGTGATGTACAAACCATGACGAGCACAGAAGTCCAACAAAGAAATACTATTCTGGTTCAGGTCGGAGAGGCCGTACCTACTAATCACACCCTTCCAGGTCACACTGTGTCCCAGATGATGAGGGAGTCTTCAGGAGAGCATCCTCTAGCACGCCCCCTAGGGACTCCAAAAAGGGTGGGTTCTCTGAACTGTCATTTGGTGCATAAGCGCAAACAACAGTCAGGACCCCTCCCCCCACCTGGAGGTGGAGGGAGGCTACCCTTTCATCAAACGGGGAGAACCCCAACATGTGGGCAACAAGGATGCCCACACCGGCTTGGCGCCTCTCCCCATGAGCAACTCCAGAATGAAACAAGGTCCAGCCCCTTTCGAGATTGGTGGTTCCACAGCCCAAGCTATGTGTCGAGGTGAGCCCGATTATATCTAGTCGGTATCTTTCAACCTCGCGTACCAGCTCAGGCACCTTCCCCCCCAGAGAGGTAACATTCTATGTCCCAAAAGCCAGAGTCAGTAGCCGAGGATTGGTCAGGCAGAACCCACACCTTTGGCCGCCACCCGGCTCACACTGCACCTGACCCCTATAGTCCCTCCCACAGGTGATGGGTCCATGGGATGGCGGACCCATGTCTCCTCTTCCGGCTGGGCCCGGCCGAGGTCCATGGGCAGAAGTCCAACCACCAGGCGCCCCCCTTCGAGCCCCTCCCCCAGGCCTGGCTCCAGGGGGAGACCCTGGTAACCCACATCCGAGCAAGGGAAACTATGTCCTTGAAATAATATAGAGGTCTTCTGAACTGCGTATAAACAATACCCATTCCCATAATTTTTTATAACTGTGCTTATAATTCTTTGCACATTGGTAATATGTGCTTTACACCACAGCCTACTGAATTCTCAAGTCTGATTGGTCAGATGGGGCTGATTAGTTTTCTGTAACAGCACATCTGATAGCTTACAGGGTGGGACGGTGGCGCAGTGGTTAGCATGTTCGCCTTACAGCAATAAGGTCCAGGGTTTGAGTCCCGTGCCCGGACGTTTCTGTGTGGAGTTTGCATTTTCTCCCCATGCTTGCGTGGGTTTCCTCCGGGTACTCCAGTTTCCTCCCACAGTTCAAAGACATGCACTAATTAGGCTAATTGGCTGTTCCATATAGCCCCTTGGTATGAGTGTGAATGGTGGTGTGTGTTTGTTGGCCCTGCAATGGCCTGGCAAACTGTTCAGGGTGTACCCTTCTTTCGTCCAGTGTTGCTGAGATCGCCAAGTAGGTGACCTAAGTAGGATTAAGCGGTTCGGCAAGTGAGTGAGTGAGAGCACGTCTGACAGCTGATGAGTGAACATCTGTTTATAGCACCCAGAATATAAGGGATAAAAGAAAATACATTGTCGAAACATACTCTAAATATTTAAAAAGCATAATTTTTCTCCATATAAAAATGTTATTAGTAATGTTAGCTCCAGAGCATGGAAGAGGACCGACTGTGCTTTCCTCAGCGTCTATTACACTGCCCACTGTTGTGTCAGGCTGGCTTAACGTGTCTTGGAGGATGCTTGTCTTAGCATTGCTGCTTAGTAGCTAGAAGGGTGAGGTTAAGTAGGTGACCACTTTGGGGAAAAAAAACCCACTTTTGACACTTTCTAAGTAGCAGCCCCACAAAATAAAGAAGACTTGTAGCACAGCACATCATGTCTTAATAAAGCAGTCTGTTTCCCCTAAACATGGTGAGAGGCGGAGTACACCCTAAACAAGTCGCCAACGGATCGCAGAGCTAACATCTATTCACACTTACATTCACACCTATGGAGCATTTAAAGCAGCCAGTTGAACTGATGCGCTTCTGTTTGGAAGAAACCCACACAAGAATAGGTAGAACATATAAACTCTGAACAGAAAAGCCCCTAGCGACAGCAAGGCTCCAACCCAAAGCTTTCTTGCTGTGAGGCAACGGTGCTACACCACCACACTGTCCAAGTTTCTAATTACTAGTTTCAATCATATACAGTAATTGTGAAGGATTCACCAAATATTAGCACAATTCAATAACTTAATAAAGTGCAGCATGACAACATGGTCGATAACTGCTGTTTTACAATGGCAGTGACCCAGGATAGATAAAAAAATACATGATTAAATCACGTTGGACGTACAAAAACAAACTGTGTTGATGTAACTCAATTCATTCAAATAAAACTGATATATGTATTTGAATTAAACAGGTTTTAAGTGTGGTATCCACACACTAACTCACTGAACCACTTAATCCGACTATAGTGGTCACGAGGAGGCTGGAGCTTATCTCTGCCGACACTGAAGAAAAGGCGAAATACACCCTGAACAGCTGGCTAGACCATTGTAGCGCAACACACACAACCATTCACACTCATGCCTAGGGGCAATGTGGAACAGATAATTAGCCTAATCTGCAGGTCTTTTGACTGTGGGAGAAAACCGAAGTAGCCAGAGGAAACCCACGTAAGCACGGGGAAAACATGCAAGCTCTACAAAAAACACGCCTGAGCCCGGGACTCAAACCCAGGACCTTTTTGGTGTGAGGCAGATGTTCTTACCTCTACACCACTGTGCTGCCCATGACGAGCTATACAATGTTAATACGTATTTTAATTATATTTTAATTTTTGTGGTGATGGGGGGAAAAGTCACTGAAAATCTGCTTGGTAAAGAAGAAAAGGGTATAAAAAGGGCATGATGAGCTCAGCTTGTGCAGGTACTATGCAGGTGTAGGAATAGGATTATAGTGTGTATGTGAGTGTTCTGAAGGAATGAATGGGAGGAATGAAGCATGAATGAGGAAGTGCTAACACAAAGCAAACTTTAGAACATGAACCACTAGGTGAGCGGGTTATGTGCAACTTAAATACATAGGAACCACAATTTACTCTTCTCTTCATACTAAGTAACAGCTAAGCTGTTTAACCTTCATAAAATTGACAATAAGTACTGAAATCATTTCACAGAGGAAGCTAGTCTTCTTTTGCAACAACAGGGAACAGGTTCCATTTTGGTTCACGTACCAGAATGAGCCGAATGCACTTTCCGTTTGACATGATAATAAATAATAATAATAATAATAATAATAATAATAATAATAATAATAATGATAATCATAAGTAAGAAAGTAAATAAAAAACAAATATTTCAAAAAATGAAATAAAATAAAATAAAATAAAATAGGTTCAGGTCCTAAAAAGTTGGTTCCCAGCTAGAACAAAACGAACCATGATGACATTAATGCATGTGCCTTTATCCAGTGAGAAAGCGGCGCACAGTAATGGCGAAAACAATGGGTAAAAAATTATTTTATTTCATTTAGGGTCGTGAGGAAGCAGGCGCCTATCGCAACCGGCTCTGTGAAGGTGGTGTACACCCTAAACAGCTCACCAGACTACTACAGGGCTGACACACATATCCATTCACACTCACACCTAAGGGCAAACAAGAATATCCAATTAGCCTAATGTGCATGTCTTTGGACTGTGGAAGAAAACCAAACCACCCGAAGAGAACCCGCACAAGCACAAAGAGAATATGCAAACTCAACGCAGAAACACCCTCACTGAGGAGGGGTTCCAACCTATAACATTCTTGCTGTGAAGCAGAAGTGCTAAAGACTACACCAAACAAAACAAAAAAAAAAAGAAGCATGATGGTGATAAATACCTGCAACCTGAATCGCCCCCCGTTAATGAGCATCCTTGATGAGCATTGTTCCACTCAAAGCTGGTGGAAACACGGGCTGATTCTCTAGCACCAAGGTTCAAAGAATCATAAGCGGTCCTTTCGTTTCCTGTTTGTCGAAATAAAGGAGTATGAATGGAGACGACAGGAGAGCACAACATGCACCCTGGTACGGACTTATTAAATCTACCTCGAGGTAATCCCATTGATCTGCAATTCATTTTAGGGAGCGTTAAATCAATTCACAAAGACATGAAAAGCTCTGCTCCTTGTTGACTTCAGTGGAGCTACCTGCAACACTTTGTAATATTGATAATGTGCCTGGCTCCCTGCTCAAGCTGCGTTTTTTTTTTCTCATGTAAATGATGGCTGTTTGTAACTGGGCCTGATCAGTGGGCTCGGAAAGGCAAGCCGAATGCCTGAGGGAATTGATTTAACTGGAGAACAATGCAGAGAAGCGAAGCGCTCCACGCTGAAGCCGTCTGCGCACAGAGATAGTGTTTATCTTGAGTGTAATCCCAGCTTCTCTCCGTGTCTTAAGTGAAAGCCGTGGGCCTACGGCAAGTCGGGGACTGTAAATAAGGATTTGACTCACTTTACATGCCACACATGCCAACAGAACAACTTATTACACAACAGCAGCACTGGTAAATTAACTCGAGTGAATATGTGCAGGATGCATATGAAGCTGATGGCGCACTAGTCTGAAAGGCATTCACAAACAAGTGTACGGCTTCGCTAATGGAACAAAAAATGTCTCCCAAACGGGACAAACCCGAAAATGATATTTTTATAGGCTAGTTTTATACTTACATTTTATAGTTTCACAAACTACTGTTGTGGGCTGATTTCATTAAATAAACCACTGTGCATTTCATTTTTGTGTCCGCTCATTGAGACATTAAAAGTAGGCATGCCTTGGGGATTCCCACAGATTTTCAAAGACTGTTGTTGTTTAGTTTCGTAAACACGTTTTAAACATTATTTACATAGGGACGATAAAATTTGGTGGCAAATTTTGAAATATAAATACTGTGTAGACGAAGTTGGTGCTGACAAATATTTGCCATTTATTGTGGTGTAAAGCATAAAACCATAACCATATCACTTCCAAATTTATTACAATATAACATTAATATTCAGGCAATACAAGCAGTGTTTAATAGAGTATCACAAATGTTAGACAACTTTTTCAATTCTGATTATGTTCTGTTTAAGTGAGTTTCGGTGTCCGTACAAAAACATAAATCTAAATCTATTACTTTGAACATGCGATTTAGGATTTTGCACATGCTACAGAATACTTCTAGTAGACTGAACAAATTTCAATCTGTTCCACATTCATATGTCCCAAAATTATGTGCTTTCCAAAAACCTTTTTGTAGCAGTTGGACACCATGAAACTCACAAAAATTTTTGAGCAGACTAACTTACGAAGCCTGACAATTTTAATGTACACAAAGTCAGGTCATAAAACCTGTGTATCATTTTGAGGGGTGGATTTGACTATCTAATGACATGATTTAGATCTTGTTTTATTTAACTTGAATATTTAGACTAGGTGTCCCACTTTGTGGTTCCATTAGCAAAGCCATACACACAATGTAAGATCATTATTACAGAGCTGCATCTTTGCTTGTCAGATCTTTCACTTTATACCTTATTGACTATTCAAACTAAATAACGTTTCGAATTGATTCCAAATAAGCTGCTGCTGTGCAGCCCCACATCTGAATATTAGAGCATAATTAGGTAAGCCTGTTGAATTTTTAATGCTCTCTGAAATCATATTCATGCCCGCCGTGTGTCAGGTATAGCCGGCTGCAGCGATACATCATCATACAGTGACACAAACATAATGGCCATCCCTTCAAATGTGTGACCTTTTCCAGCGAGTGCACCCCGCCGCGGTATATCCAGCCACCAGGTTTGGCAGGAAACCCTCTCACCTGACACACACACCACTGTGGATAGCTTCTCACTGCTAAACTAGCACTAAAATGACACACACAAGAGCATTTAATCCCATTACTTACTTTCAGGATAGTTCCATGTGGTTCCACATACAATATTTTCACTTCATGTATTCACAGGAAACATGTAGCCTGTATTCAGAGGTCGCTAGTAAAGTCTTAAAGTTACATGAATATTTCTGCAAAGAAGGTTATGTGTATCCAGAGATGGGTTACACACCAGCTAAATTCTATACAAAATAACTGCATGTAGTACATATCACTGAGGCCACATTGTTGTTGTAAAAGTGTCTGGAGGGACTAGACCACAGCATTAAACACAAGCATTTGCATTTAAGTCTCCAAAACTCAATAATATGGAAACTTAACACAGTGTTTTTTTGTTCTTTTTGTGTCAAATGTCTTCATCTTCATCTGCTTCTGCTTAATCCGGGGTCAGGTCGCGGGGGCAGCAGCCTAAGCAGTGAGGTCCAGACGTTACTCTCCCCAGCCACTTCCTCCAGCTCTTCTGGGAGGACTCCAAGGCGTTCCCAAACAAGCTGAGAGACATAGTCCCTCCAGCGTCTTCTGGGTCGAAATTGGGGTCTCTTTCAGGTTGGACATGCCCGAAACACCACACCAGGGAGGCATTCAGGAGGTATTCTAATCAGATGCCCGAGCCACCTCAACTGGCTCCTCTCAACGTGGAAAAGCAGCGGTTCTACTCCGAGCTCCTCCCGGATGACCGAACTTCTCACCCTATCTCTTAGGGAGAGCCCTGCCACCCTGCTAAGAAAGCTCATTTCAGCCGCTTTTATTTGCGATCCTGTTCTTTCGATCACTACCCAAAGTTTGTGACCATAGGTGAGGGTAGGAATGTAAATCAACTAAAAATTGAGAGCTTAGCCTTCCAGCTCAGCTCCTTCTTCACCACGACGAACCGGTACAAGCTACACTTTACAGCAGAGGCTGCACCGATCCACCTGTCGATCACCCGCTCCATCCTTCCCATCTCATTCCAAAACCGGAGGGTGCATTCCACTCATTTCCATCTGAGAACCATGGCCTCGGACTTGAAAGTGTTAATTCTCATCCCAGCCGCTTCACACTCAGCTGCAAATCGCTCCAACGATAGCTTGAGGTCCCGGCTCGATGAAGCCTAAAGGACAACGCCATCTGCAAAAAGCAGAGACGAGATCCTATGGCCACCAAACCAGAACCCCTCAACACCTGGGGTGCACCTAGAAATTCTATTCATAAATATTATGAACAGAACTCGTGACAAAGGACAGCCTTGGCGGAGACCAAACCCCACTGGAAACGAATTCAACATGTCGTTACAAATGCGGACCAAGCTCTTGCTCCGGCAATACAGATACCAAACGTAGCAACCCACAAAGCACATGTGGACAGGTTGGGCAAACTCCCATGCCCCCTCCAGGATCCCGTAGAGTGTGTAGAGCTGGTCAAGAGTGCTGTGGCATCGGTCGGATCCTCCTCTCCAGTATTCCTGAATAGACTTTCCCAGGTAGGCTAAGGAGTGTGATTCCACAATAGTTGGACCGTGTCAACCAAGACAGTCCTACAACATCCAGAGCCTTGAGGTATTCAGGGCTGGAGCCCGGCCACTGTGGAGCTTTTTTAACTACCTCGGCGACCACTGCCCCAGTGATGGGCAGACCCGCTCCCGAACTCCCAGGCTCTTCCTCTTCCACAGAAGGTGTGCTGGTGGGATTGAGGAGGTCCTTGAAGTATTCCTTCCATCACTCGACAACATCCCCAGGCGAGGTGAGCAGCTCTCCACTTCCACTGTAAACAGTGTTTGTGGAGAACTGCTTCCCCGTCCTGAGGCGTCAGATGGTGGTCCAGAACCTTTTTGAGGCCAACCGATAGTCTTTTTCCAGGCCCTCATCGAACTCCTCCGACACCTGAGCTTTTGCATCAGCGACAGCCCATTTGGCCTGTCGGTACCCGTCCACTGCCTCTGGAATCCCACAGGCCAAAAGGTCCCGATAGACCTACTTCTTCAACTTGACGGCCTCCCTCACCTCAGGTGTCCACCACCTAGTTCGGGGGTTGTCCCCACGACAGACACCGATGACCTTCCGGCCACAGCTCGGGGCTGCCGTCTCAATAATGGAGACACAAAACATGGCCCTTTCAGACCTTTATGTCCCCGGCCTCCTATGGGATGTGGTTGTAGCCCTGCTGGAGGTGGGAGTTGAAGGCCCTTCTGACAGGAGACTCCTGAAAGGTTAAATGCTGTAATCAAAGTAAAGGGTGGCCACACTAAATACTGACTTTTTTTTCTCAAAAAAGAGACTGTTATTTTTGTTATTACTATATATTGTTTGTTTACTTATTCTCATCAATATGATTTAATATTACATGAAATAAATACTTGAAAAGTATTTGGTTTCTGATTTATTTTCATTTTGTTAAGTTGTATAAGTGTACTGTATATTTTTATTTCTTCACTCGCTAAACCATTTCATATGGTTTGAAGTTCATTCATGCTATGCAAAGAAATCTTTCAATTTTAATGAAAAATTGGAATTTTCATTGTTAATAAAACATTCAGGAAAAAATGGCAGACTACAAAAAAGATGATACTGTGAATTAATTTTGTCATATCCATGCATCTTGACCTTAAATGGCTTCCCATAGGTTTAAGAGTATTCACAGCCCAAAGCATGTTTCAGCATTCTCATAATTTTGTGATTACATCAAATAGTCAGACACTGGCACTGGATTTAATCCTGCTCCTCATTTGAACCAATATCATGCAAGAAAAATAAGCCTCACCTAGTTCCGAATAATGCCAAAGCCTGTAAGTATATCCAAGGAACGTAAAAAACAATAAGCACAATCTCAATTAAATTCACTCCATATGACCCACCATTCAGAGTAATAAAAATGTACCTCTGCACCAGATTAATGCTGGATAGGAGGCACTCCAATGTGGAGCAGAGGTGAAGACAATGAGACTAGTGAAAAGAGCTCTTGTCTACAACAGGTCAGTGCATGGAGTCTATCTTTAGTGTGCTGGTTCAAAGGTCAACACTACTCACTTCACTCACACTCTCAACCTCTTTAATAGACAAAGGAAGAGGACATCGCATACAATTATCACTTGCTTCCGTGGGGTCGAGCAGGATGGAAGCTATTAAGAGAGAGAGAGAGAGAGAGAGAGAGAGAGAGAGAGAGAGAGAGAAAGCATATCGAGGGCTACATAAGGGTAAAAGTTTAGCCAGAACCTTGCTCACCTTTAGCTAGTAAGATTCTTCATTAGGAGTGATTGCTTAGCCAGTACAAGCACACTGTAATTCTGATCCTCCAATTATAACAAGGTGAAAATGATTGCATCTGAAGTTTTCAAACTGGCAACTCTATTTGCACAGGAATAATCCTCTTTTTTTTGGATCCTGATGCTTGAGAATAATTTATCCAGTGAAGCAGGAAGACGCTGCATCTCCACGCTCTGAATGCAGACACCCAGCTTGGTGTGTGTGCAGTAATTCTATTTAGTTATTTTTCCTTGCCACTGTCGCCATAGGCTTGCTCATTAGGGATGTATAGGGCTTATGTTTAAAATCATAAGTTTAAATTCTTTACCGGATTTGTTTTACTGTGTAAAGTTGATTTGCAATAATGTCAAATGTAAAATGCAATATACAAATAAATCTGAATTGAATTGAATTTATCTATCTGGCACTTTGCTAAGCCCTTTGTGCTGTAATTTACACTGGCATGGTAGGACACCTTAAGTATGTGTAGTATCTGTAGTTAGAACAGAAAAATGACTGTATGCACAAATATCAATTTGCAAAAATATCAATAACTATCAACCTGGAGGTTCGAACCCAGATTGATGCTGCAGCCGTCTGCAGCCAGGAGTCCATGCGCGCTACCTGGCTGAGCTTTCACATGATGGAGGGATAGCATACATTCACCTCCCTGTCACTCAGAGTGATCACCACCCAATCACAGGCATCTTTGTGCTTGTTTGTACAAAAAGGGTGAAGAGCGATTTCCCTCCAAGTGTGTTAGGCCGCCCCCGAATGCACATGCGCAGCAGTTCGGAAAAGATGCCAGTGGCAGCATCAAATGTGCTTCCTTAATGGGGCCCCCTGGTTGGTGCTGGTGGTATGTGATTCACTTCGATTTTGATTTATTAAAATACTCATTCTGTTAAAATTATGTGAAAGAACTGAGGGCGTCTTTTGGGACCAGTGTGGCATGAAAGTTTCAGATCATTTGTCATCTTTTGCTGTATAGGCCTAGTGGTGGTTTAAACAAATCTCAAAGCATTCTCACACTTTAGGTGTTAAATTAAAAGCAGTGATTTTGAAACAAACTGAGGAAATGATGTGTGTGAAAATAAGTGCTAGATTTTTTTTTTAAGGGCGGGGAACGGGGCATTGCAGACTAGAAAATTAATAGAAATTGCACCTTAAAACAGCATTAACATCTTATGAGGCCCATTCATTAGGCAGCCAAGTGTTAATCCATCATTGAGAGTGTAGCATGAAGGACGGTCTCTGATAGGAGCCTGGCAGAAATAATCGCACATTTCTGAAATTAAAATTCCAAGGAGGACCCATGCATCACGAGCAAGCAAGAAGCTGTAAGATAATAAAAGCGATGAAGCTAATAATAAATAACAGGCACGGGATGAGTGCCATAAATACCGCAGAGGAGAGGAAGACATTAGCACAACAGTGTGCTTGACAGTGTGATAATGCAGGGTAAATACATGCTGTTTATTCATTTTGCCACTTTCAATGCAGTTTAAGCAGAGGCTGGGGGTGAAGGGGGAAGCCTGAAGAAATATACCCTTAATATGCTACGATTACGAGCAAATAACACTAGCAATAAAACCCAGCTCACATGTCACTCATTTATGCTGCACATGTGGAAAGAAAGAAAGGTGATTTTCACTGCTGTAGCACATCAGGCCAAACGCTGCAATGTTGTCTTATTATAATTTTTTTGTCCCATTATTAAAAATGGTTAAGGTTTCTGCTAGGTCAGTCGCTAAACCTCTTGAAGTACAACTGGCTGTGATCAAACAGTGAAGGATGGAGTTCTTCTGCTGCTGTTCTTGTACCATTTAATTAATTAATTAAGGTCTGAAGTAGAGAAGAGATGAGATAGGAAATCCCTATATAGGCTGGTTTATAGGAGGTTAAACTGGAGCACAGGAACTTTGACCTATGGATGATGAGTAATACAGTTTAAAGCTGAGGCACTGCCACATCTTGCTTTGTGTGTGTTGGTGTTGTGTTGTGGGGAAAGCGGGAGGGTGTGGGGGATCTTAGTGGGGACCAAATGTCCCCAAAAGGGTAGGTTTAACTAAATTTTGACCTTGTGATGTCAAGTGGATTGTTCTTACTCTTTAATAAAAGATGGAACTTTGATTTGAAACAAACAAACAGAAAAAAAAAAAATAGACCACAAGGGTTGAGACGTTCCCGCCGAAAGGACCATTTCATAATATGAACAAACAATGCAAGTTTCAAAGCCCCAGCTTCAGCGCACGGCAAGTAAATGTCCAGAAACCTAATATACAGTTTTGCCTCTGTGCCCTCGAAAAGTAGATCAAGGTCACTCACACACAAACTCATCCTAGCACTCGTAGTAGTGAACAAGCATAGCAAGTTTGAAAGGCCCAGCTTCAGTGCGTGGCAAGTAAATGTCCGGAAATTAAAGTGTCATGGACAGACGGACGGACGGAAGCCATTCCTATAGCACCTGAGGGACGAGAGTTAAAAATGTGTTTGATTGCTGATGTTAAGTTTTGGCTTGGTTGTAGAATAATACACTGCCTGGACAAAAAAAAAAAAAGTCGCACACACAAATATGTTGCTCCACTTTTAGCCTTGCTTACAGCACGTAGTCGACATGCCATTGTTTCAACAAAGAAAAAAGAAAAGTCTTTTCCAGCACATCCTGAAAACTTTCGATAGGGATAAGGTCAGGACTCTGGGGTGCCAATACATATGGGAAAATGATTCCTTATGCTCCCTGAAACACTCTTTCATTATTTGACTTCCCATTTTATATCCGTGCCATCAGGGAAGAAAAAGTCCATTGATGTGACCTGCTCATTCAGTAAATTCAGCTCATCAGCTGACTACATTTTATTGCCACATTAATGTTGCTGAGCCTCAACCGGACCATCTGAAACAACAGCGTCATGGAGATTACATGCTGTGGTCAAGGCTTAATCCACTCCATGAAAATATTAGAGTGTGTGACTTTTTTTTTTTGGACAAGCAGTATATTAATTAGCTGCATTAAGAATCGTGACAATGTGAGGTCCTCATAAAGGAGAGTAACATGTGTGTGTCTTCCTTTTTCCTTATTCGTTGGATTTGCTTTTAACTGATTTTATTGAAATATATAATTTACATGAATCCATATAATTGATGTAATTGTTTCTTAATTAATTAGAAATAAATAGGATTTATACTATACTTACTACTTACTTAGAGTATGATAATTAAGTATCAGTATGATAGTTGAGTTACAACCGTATAGTATAGCATTTAGTTTTAGATAGATGAATGGACAGACAGACAGAGAGAGAGAGACAGATAGACAGAAAAATAAATATTAAATGAATAAATAAATAATTAAATAGCATGTTAGGGTACAATCACAACTTGTGTGTTACAAGTAATTTAGACAAGTCATTAAATTCCTCTCTGTTTGGTGAAACACTACCAAACTAATGAAAACAATGTAGCAGTAGAGAAAAACACACTTCCTCCATCTCCTCTTCAACAGACAGCAAATGAGAGGCTGTTCACGCCACCTTATTGCGGTTTGTCCGTGCAATCGTTGCATATGCATTAGTGCAGTAGACTGGTCAGAAAGGAGCTTTAGCAGTCTCAGTGGGCCAGTCTTAAATCAAGAGCAACATGGCAGGAATCTGACAGGCCACTATAGCTTTATCTGAAGGTTTGTTTTTAATTCAGCCGGCTACTGTTTATGCACAGCAATTGAATATCCCAACCCTCCCTCAACCACCAGCTTAAGTCAAGGCCTTGCCCAAGCCCTCAGCCTTCCACTAGAGCCCCTTTCTCACCCACTTAATTGATTCTGCTGGGGCAGCCCAAAAAAAGTGAAATACATCTCATTTTTTATTTAAGCTCCCTTTGATATAGGCAATATCTAAAAAGGGTTAATATGTATTGGGGTAACCCCATGGGTAAGTTTAAATTTTCATGAAGGACTGACCAAAAAAGTGCAAGTTAAAGTAAGACTGCTCTCTAACACTGCCTTATAAAAGACATTGTATGAATAAAAACCTGACAAAGGGGTGGCAAGGGTGAGCAAAAACTGTTCACAGAAAAAGTTAAATTTCCAGACAGTTTGCAGTTAATTCTTACGGTTAAAAGTCATTAAAAAGAAGTGGTGAAGATAAGAGTGTGGAACAGAGAAGTGCAAACGGTGGGGTGGATGAAGGGAGAAGAAGGGAAAAGAGTTGAGTAAACTGGAGTGGAGAGGGGTATAGAGGTAAGGGGAGAAAATAAAGAAAAGAAGACAAATGGACTCATGAAGAATGAAGAATAGTGGTGAGGAGAGGAGAGAGATGTGAAGTGATATGAACAAGAGAGAATTTAACAGAGGAAAACAGTGGAATGGAATAGACTGAAGTGTAGAGAAATACAAGTGAAGAAGAGTCGAAAGAGAAGTGGACTGTGGAGGATAGGGGTAAGGAGAAAAGAAAATGAAAAAAGAGAAGAGAGGAGTACAATGTAGAGGAGAGAAGTGGGCTGGGAGGAGAAGAGTGGGGAGGAGTAGGCTGGAGAGGAGAGGACAGGAGAGGAGGGGAG
>JBCNYH010000024.1:13433411-13447371 GCA_039654325.1 Tandanus tandanus
AGGTAGAGAGAGAGAGAGAGAGAGAGAGAGAGAGAGAGAAAGAGAGGAGAGAGAGAGCACTTATTCCCCTGACTATAGTTGCAGGTACTAGATTGCTGACAAGGAATGGGTCACTGCACAATCTTCAATAATTCAAAAAAAAAAAAAAAAACCCACACAAAAAAGGGAAATAAATAAATATATAAAAAAAGAAAGTAAGAAAGAAAGAAAGATAAAGAGAGCAGATAAATAAGTGGTGAAGAGTAGATGGTATATATGGATGGATACTACCTCCTTGTCACATTGCTGTGTTATCAAAAGCAGCGCAGTGCATCGTGTACAAGTTAGAATATAACAAAGAGCTTCATTGTGTGCTTACACTCGCGCAATACAGTACTTGTCCTCTCGGCATGTCTGCTAACATTTGCATCTGGCTGCCATCACCACTGGATGAGAATCTAATTGAGCCCCTCAGAACAAGCGTGGTCCAACTCCACTTTTGTCATTTTTTTGTGTTAGACCCATAATGGGCAGCTGAAACGTGAAATCCTTTTAGTGCAGTAGGGGCCTAATGGTTGTCTAGTTCCATTCCATGTAGAAGAAAAGTGTAGAAGGCTGATTTTTTTTTTTTACAGCTGATTCTGTGACTTTGCCCCTTTTTTTCTTCCAACTTTAAAAAACCACTCGTTTCTGAGGGGCTCAGCTTTGGTTTTGCGACTCAGGCCTAACTGTGAAACGCAGACCGTCAAACCAAGTGAGAATTTTCATCATTAATATCGAACTTCCACTGAATCCCTGACCTGTGCAATGAATAAAGCGAAAGCGCCTTTCAGAAGCGACTTAAGGACGGCATAAGCAAACAGAGCTGAAAAACGCCACCCCTGATGAGTGAGCACTAGAATTGGTTTCATGCTCCAGCGCAGCCGTTAAGACAAAGCACCTCAGGAGATAATTATAGTGTCAAGCATCCACTGGGCCGGCCGCTGATGATTGGCCAATATTTAGCTTTAATTAAATCAAAGCAGAAATGTAATTTCTCCTGAGTGATCTTTACGCGCAGAGTCAACTTGCAAAAAACACAATGTGAGTGTTAATGCCTTCCCTTTCCACTCGTTTTTTTTTCTTCTCCAGCCTTTCATGTTTCCACAACACCACATTCGGGTTTTAATAGACTTCAAGCACAGGAAGAAGAAGGAGGTTTAAAGAGTATCATTTACAATAATAAACATGCTTTATAATAGAGAAGCAGATAATCGTTTAAGGAAATCAATAAATTTATTGTCATCCATAAATTAATTGTTTAACTATAGGAATGTTTCCTCCATTCTAATTTTTTTTGTTTTGTTTTCTTTTTGCAGTGCTTCGACTTAAAAGAGCTCTGTTATGATTTTTACCTAAATTCAGTTTGTGTAAATATGCATTAAATGTCCAAAATAGGTTTCTATATTTATTAATTAGCCTTACAACCTACGAATCAAAAGGAATTTAACGTCTCTGGAACCAAAAACTAAGTGGACGGGACTGGATTGCAACATCCTGCTGGGTTGAACACCTTTCAGAGATTAAAATACCGCTGCAGAGTTAAACCAAATTCATCCCCAGTGCAGCTAACTGGGTTATCAAATGCCAGCCATGTCTCTCACTGTGAGAGGCATGTAAAAGAACCATTGCTGTCGTTCGTAAAGAGTAGGCTGCATTGGGTTGCCGTCAGTGTGTTTCTGCCCTGCGATGGCCTGGCGAGCTGTCCAGGGTGTACTGTGACCTCGCCCAGAGTTGGCTGAGATGGGCGCCAGCCTCCCCGCGACCCTAATTAGGATTAAGCGGTTCAGAAAATTAATGATTGAATGAACCAAATTCCAAATTAGCATGTGCACATGTGGCTAAGTTTTGTTTGATAACATCATTAATGATATTTAGGCTATTTTCTTCAAACAACCATGACACTGCACCTTTAAAGGTGCCAGCTCACCCTTCCCAGAATCCACTGTTGTTTACATAAGGAATAATCATGGAAATCAATGGGACAGATTGAAGAAAATAATTCAAAACTACTTTGATGAAATATTTCTAATTTCATGTTAGTGTTTATGATCTATGGAGACGTTGAATGTCGTTGCACTGTATGTTTTTAAACATAACACAGTGGAATATCAATGGTATCTAAGGCTTCTGGGAAGGTGAGTTGGCCCTTTTAAAACATTAATAACATAAAAAAAAAAGTTATGCATTTTTTTTTTTTCTTATAATTGAATCCTAACCAACTCTGAGAGCAGAAATACTACATGAGCAGCCTGGGAGTATGGAATGTTTGATGATAATTATAAAGTAGGCTATTGATCTTGCTGCTTTAATATGTTGTGAAAGCTTCAGTGTTTGACTGCCTTTTTCATTAGCCATCACTGGCTCGCTGTGTGTGTCTTCAGTGGCAAGGAATTAAAGCAGCCCCTCACTCTGTTTATACTACATGGATGGAGCCGGCCAAGAAAGGTCAACAGAAAATTAATATGGGCATTAATATTTTTTTAATGCAAACCTGAAGCACAGCCTCATAGTTTTGACAGAAGGCCGCTCAGTCACATGTGGGGTTGCTATGGTGGTGTCATGCACGGCACACCTGCCAGAACCTGGCATGCATTTACTGCAGTGATGATAAAGTAGAAAGCTTCAGTAGTGACACACGATCTCCATCGCACAGTCGAACTGAGTGTCATACAGCAGGGGGAAAGTGTTTTAGGAGAACAAAAAACACTTAAATGTTGCCTGGATGGTTTGCAGGTTTATTTATGTTTATGATTTCAGGGAAGATTTGAGTTTAAATACAGTGCTGGGCGTAAATATGTTTAATACTCATTTACGTGTTCCAAAGCCAGCCTGTAATTGCACAGTAATTATTTATGCCAGTACAACACAAGCTAAGGAGAGGGAAAACAGGAAGAGAACAGGTCTGGTGACATTCAGTTTTCCCAGGATAAAATGATGGCTCGCTAGAAGAATCCCCATCTGTGTGAATCTACCTGCTGTTATTTATGGGATTCTTGTCTAAAAATGCACACTGCAGATGCCAGTAATTAATCCAGCGCACAATTAGATATTGTTCCAATTCACAGCTGAGTGCAATTACCATTGAGGGGTTCCCATAGATCATGCTGGCAGTGGGGTAGCTTTGGCAGAGAGAACACTAATTCTAATCCTTAACCCGAGGCCGCTTGCAAAGGCCTCCTTTAATGATCCTCTAAATGATGTTGATGAAGAAATAATCATTTTTCCATTGAAAGACTTTCAGATACTGATTAACACATCCACAGACTGTGTAATTTGTGCGTTTTGTTTTTCTCTGAAGTGTAAACGTGGAAGACCTGTTCAACATCTAACCTGTACGAAGTGATTCAAGCAGCTTTGAGTGTTGCGTTAAAGGTTAAAAAGTGCCATTAGGCCCTTGTTGATCCACCAGGAAGGGCATGTTTCTGCTGGGAAGAGGTGGTCTGGAAATGTGTGTGAAGGTCAGCAGAGCGGCTCTGCTTATCGCTGCGATGCTTCACCGACAGCACTGACCTCGACCGTTCCCAACTGTCAATCCAAGTCTGGCTGCTCTGGCTTTCTTTGTAGATGTGCACTTTTTATTGCATCTTTTTATTTTAAATCCACTCTCATTACAGTTCCCCTCGGCCAGTCAGCAGGAAAAGCCCTGCTGAAAGTTGGGGAGGTAATTGAGCGTATCTTCCCCTCCACTTTACAGCCAACCATGCTTCTATTTGCCTAGATTCCAGATGCGGCGGCATCACTTGAGCATTCATGTCTGGACAGAGGGTGCAAGGCCTCATTATCAGCCAGCAGAACTGTCAGAGGGGGGAAAAAAGCAAAATGCTGCTGTAATATAATCTGGACACTGGACATTTCCCCCTTTTAATGATGGTCCGACTCTTTCTCTGCTCCCTTGCTCTTTTCAGTCACGAGTCAATGCCAAGAAAAAATGCAAGGCCAAAGAGTCTGCCGTATAATATGATATTGATCTTCAGCCGTAGGCAATTCCAAAAGCGCCATTATACCTGATAACAACCTGAACAAGACAAACAGTCCCCCCCACCCCACCCCACACTTCCACAAAAACTGCTATAAAGGAAAAATTATGATTCACTAAGCAAAGTCCAACATCTGTTAGCTAGTTACAGTTGGTTAATAGGCAAAATCATTAGAGTTCTATCTAGTTTTTAATCCCTCAGCCTTCCGTTCTTTACTCGTTTCTGTAAAGTGGGAGTTGTGCTACCCTCAGGCATAGGAAGCAATAATGTGAGCCCTGGAGAGCCATTCATAGGGAAAAGAGATAGGACTGGAAGAGGCTCGGCAGCTCTCCACCTGGGCGCCTGGGAGGCTAAACGGCGGCGATATCGCTTATTAAACCATCTGCCTGATGCTAATTAGATTATCGCAGATAAAGAGAAGGAGTTTTCTTTGTACATTTTAATGAGATAATGTGTCAGGCGATTGCGCAGCGAAGATGGATGTAATTTGGTTGGTGAGAGCGTGCCCAGGTAGTAGAAATACAGGTGGAGGTGTACAAATGAACAGATGCAGACAGAAGTGATTAATAGGGCATAGCCAGCAACATCTTGCTTGCATAAGGGGAATAAAGAAAGAAAGAAAGAGGGAAAAAAAGAAAAAGAAAAAAAAACAGTACCACATCACACCCTAAGCTTACTTCTCCCTGGGAAAATAAAGTCTACTCTTCATCATGGACCTCTGAGACTTGTTGTAACATCGACTTATTTTATTGCTGTATAAAAACAGCATTCACACTCAGTTATACCAAAACTCACTTTCACTCACTCATTTACCAAACCGCTTCCTAATGCTAGGGTCACGTGGAGGCTGGAGCCTATCTCAGCCGACACTGGGCGAAGGCGGGGCACACCGGGAACAGTTTGCCAGACCACATACCTAAATTGACATCATTAACACACACACACACACACACACACACACACACACACACACACACACACACACATATATACATACATACACACACACACACACATACATGTACATACAATGTTTAAAAAAAAAAAAATTTAAAGTACACTAATATTTTCATGGTGTGCATTTATCCTTGATCACAGCATGTAATCTCATGGCATTGTTGCTCCAGTTGGTCCGGTCGAGGCTCAGCAACATTAATGTGGCAATAAAATGTAGTCAGCTGATGACCTGAATTTACTGAATGAGCAGGTTATCACATCAATGGACTTTTTCTTCCCTGATGGCGCGGATATAAAATGGGGACTCAAATAGTGAAAGAGTGTTTCAGGGAGCATAAGGAATCATTTTCACATACGTATTGGCACCCAGAGTCCTTACCTTAACCCTATGGAAAGTCTTTGGGATGTGCTGGAGAAAACTTTATGGAGTGGTTTGCTGCGGTTAGCCTTGCCTACAGCACATAATCATCATGCCATTGTTTCAACAAACTTGAGCAACACCACATTTATTTCCATCCAGAGTTGGCGTCTTGAACTGATGAGGGAAAAGTTTAACCACTCCACAAAGTCTTCTCCATAAAGGCACTCCATTAAAATATTAGAGTGTGCGACTTTTTTTGGCCGAGCAGGGTACATCATGTAACTGATGAAGTCAAAGTAATTATTGTGCTTGTGAGTATGCTCATTCAAAAGCAGACCAACAGTAGTAGTATTAGTTCTCTCATGAATAAAACAGGTGATAAACTAAAGATGATGTGAACCTGAAATGGTCTGCACAGGTGTTCTGAACTGTCCAAAATTAACAGACATTTCCTGGAAGTCCCCTTCCTGTATCCCCGACAGTCCACCGCAGGGACAACACACACAACCATTCACACTCACACACACACCTAGGTGCAATCTGGAACAGTCAGTTAGCCTAATGTGCATGCATTTGAACTATGAAAAGAAAACAAGCACGCATGCAAAGTCTACACAGAAACACCCTTGCTGATCCTTGGACTCGAACGCAGGACCTTCTTGCTGTGAGACAGACGTTCTAACCAATACATGTAGTGTCTTATTATGCACTTTGAAAATAATGTTAATGATGCCAATTATAATAGTGATTAAATAGGCTGAGCAGTGGTCTTCTGTGATCTCCTGCTTAACAGTGAGCCGCGCCAAGAGCTATGTGAAACTCGGAGCAATCAATTTGTCAAAAAAAGGAAGAAAAAAGATGATAAAATGGTTTTTAGTTCAGTCTGTATTACTGCAGTTTCAATTAACAATCCATCGACCAAGCTGAGTTTCCATGATCACCTCAGTTCCCAACTGCACAGCTGATAATACTTTTATGCCCTCCACTACTCTTCTTAATCCTGAATTTTTTTTTTAAAAAAAAAGCTAATTTTCCCGTACTATTTACACCAATGGTTCAGGATGATGAAATTAACTGCCGATATATTTTAAAACAGGAAACCAGCAGTCAGGGAAGGATCTATTGTACAGAACACCACACAAGCCTAACACCTGGTTCTTTTGCCGGTCTTCGAGTTCTGCTAACTAATGAGGAAGAAGCTATCGATTAGGACTGTCACAAATGGAGAACATAAAAGTACACATTCTATAAGGGACTTCATATTCTGTTCAGCTAGTGTAAAGGTTAAGTGCTGAGGAATATTACCCAGGATCAATAAGTGACTGCGACTTCACATATGACCTGCTATACCATCCCACTATGTCTTCCATAAAGTGATGCACAAAATGCCACAGTGCACGCACACACACGCGCACACACACACACACACACACACACACACACACACACACACACTTGTGCAATATGTGAGAAAGTCCTTAAACTAGCCTGATAAAAGTAAAGAAATCCAAGGCTTTGCTGGTCAGTGCTCACTGGTGTGTCTTTGCTGTCATTTAGCATGCAACAGTGTAAATTGGAGCTTATTAAAATTTAATAACCATCACACAGTCTCTGTTCACAGTAAATAACAAACTTAATTTCCTTCTGTTATGGCAAGAAAGGCTGCTTAAGCAAGACAAATGAATGGTTTGCAGCACAGTCTAACAACATTAACTGGCTAATTAAACAACAAAAGCGGATGCTGGCAGTCCTTACAATAATTATGCAATGTGGTTTAATGAAAAGGTTAACTATGCGTGAGGAAAAGGATGTCTTTGTCTCAGTGCCAAGCTAGGAAGGAGAGGGAGGGGAAAAACAACAAATTTTGCACTTTTTCTCCTACTAAGTAAACGGAATGCAGACTCTGACACTCTCTGCTCTGACTACATGAGGAATCAGACAGGGCATGTCCCCTAGTAAGACAGACCTACTCTTCTGAGAGACAGACTCCCATCACCCACCCTGCAGAAAATTTAATTACAGTCAAAACTCCAGCTGAGAGGCGGCACTCATTAATCCACCTGGGCACTTTTACATAAAGCAAGCCTATAAATAATCAATTAATTGATCATTCATTTTTCAATTCAGATTGAACCTTTATTTTGACCGACTCCAGGCAGAACCTGCTGGATCAGTACCACGGGTGCTACATCTTTATCATGTGCGGCATTACAATCAGAGCGCCAGCGACACCGATTGTCCCATTCTGCATCAACAAAATCAGAGCTACACCATTGTGAAGAGGGGATTATATGAGACAACATTAATCTGCATACTAAAATGTTAAGAGAGATCGTTCGGAGTGTGGACCACATGACATTCCAGAGTCACAGCAAGTGGAACGGTTACTATGAACAACAACAGATAAGCTTTTCCTACCTTACAAGTAATCGCAGATATCTGAATTCCTGGAATGCACATCCAAAAATAAACAAAATGTATATTAGAACCAATCAACAAAAAACACAAAATTCACAGAGAAATATTAAACATTAAAGGTGGGCTCACATGATACCTATCATGATCCCCGTTTGAGCTGATCATGTTCTGATGTTATCCCAATGTTTCAGCCGATTTTGTTCCGATATGTATCGATGTTCTCCGATTGTTACCCGATGTTATTACAATCTATACCAATGTCACTTCAGTTTGTAATGATGTTGTCCCGTTGTGTCTTCGATATTGTATAAAAAAAAAAAAGAATGTTTTCCCCCCACGTTTTATTCCAATCCCAAAATATCCGACTCTTCCTCGAAGTTTTCCCCAAAATTCTATAATGTCCTCCAATTTATACCAATGTTTTCCAATGTGTAACCATGTTTTCTGGCATATGATCGGGATCTGACAAATTCGGGGATCATGATTGGTATCGTGTGAGCGCGTCTTAAGAAATAGCAAATATCAAGAACTATTTTAAAGGCAAATGCTGAAATAAAAAGCACTCATTGAGCAACATATTTATTAACTGAGGACTCTCCAGAGGAGCAGTCAAATCCAACCAGGAGATCAATAATGCACACAGACCAACTGTTAATTATTCACTAAACAGGCTGACACACAAGTCCATTAGTGTTTTTCCTCAGATCAGAAAGATTAGCTTGAGACTTATGATTTATGGCTTGTGGGCTTAAAGAATTTATGGAGAAAAAATATTTATCTTGTGCTGATAGAGAGGGATGCACATCTCCTGTGATGAACCCCAACATATGATGTCTTTTAAAAATGGATGCACTGTAGACACACCAAAGGAAGTAAGGAATTATCAAAAAAAAAAAAAAATGAGTGATAACAGAACAAGAAGCAGGACTATTACAGTTATTGGAGAATGCTCAGAGACATCACACATACTGTATATACTGGAAAAAGGCACAAGCAATACTATCTAAACATCTGTGTTATTTATATTTGACATAGATTTAGGATCTTGTTAGAAATCTGGCGATAGTCACAGTGAACAGTGTGGCGTTCCATTTACCTCAGAAGTTGAAGTTGGTGTTGGGAATGTAGTCACACCTGAGTTGACTATGTTCCAGTACAGAAGTTGGAAAACCGATACCAGCAGTTTCTGGCTAGGCTCGCCATTGTTAGCAATACTGGTTCATAAGTACATGACTAATTTAATACAGCATTAATAAGACAGAAGTGCTAATAATTAGGAGAGATTTCATTCCAAATTGTCATGTGAAGCAGCCATCTTAGACTTTGGGGTAAAACTGGAGAGGTTCCTCCAATTTTCTGAGCTGAGAATATGACGTCACAGTCAGGAGACTACAAAATCTTGTGCAAGTGTTTCCAGAGCAAGCATTTAAGAGCTGTTCATGATACTCATTTCACACTTTTGTGAAATAAATATCATTTCAAAAATTACAAACATTTAAATTCAATATGTTTAAATAAGCATTAACCCTGGGCTTACACTGGGGCACGATATCCGCAATCTCCACAACTCAAAAAAGCATAAAGCTCCACAATTTAGGAGCACAATTGGGGTATAAAATAAAATAAAATAAGAGATCTTTATTGTCAACTGTTGCATTAACAATGAAAAGAGAGTTTAGCAGCTCTCTGTTTAGCAGCAATTATAAAAAAGTACACAAAGACAACCAAGGTAACTACACTAAGCTATATATGTGCATATACCTACATACTCATATATACACATACCTATATGTACACATATAGACGCATATACATACATATATCCTGTATATGCAAACACATATACATCTACACAGAAGGGTGCATGATATGTCGAAAGGTGCATGGTATACACAGGGTGAGAGGTAGAGCTTTTTAATCATAAGGTGCATGATGCTTGAATATTATATGATGTTCGAGACCTGCTCTAAACATGAGTATTACACTTAAGCATGAGTATTGCACTTAAAGAGTAATATTGCACTGTACAGGAAGATGATCTGAATGATGGTTATTCAGTCAGTGTGTGTGACGGTGGTGGTGGTGGGGTTGCACGTTTAACAGCTTGCGGGTAAAAGCTGTTCTTGAGTCTGTTAGTTTTTGTTTTTAATGTCCTGTACCTTTTTCCGAAGGGGAGAGGGGAGAAAAGGGGGTGTCCAGGATGTGTGGGGTCCCTGATAATTCCACTGGCTCTCCTCTGAAGTCTGCCAGTGTGACTGTCACTGAGGGGAGGTAGTGTAGTTCCAATTACCTGCTCTGCCGTCCTCACCACCCGCTGCAGGGCCTTCCTGTCCTCTGCAGTACAGCTGCTGAACCCCACTGTACAGCAGTAGGTCAGGAGGCTCTCGATGGCAGATCGGTAAATTTTGTCAGTAGGGGTCAAGGTAGGCGGGCTTGTCGGAGCTTTCTGAGGAACTACACCCTTTGTTGTGCCTTCCCCACCTGGTAAGAGATGTTTGTGGTCCAGGTGAGGACAGCAGAGATGTGGACTGCAAGAAACTTGAAACACTCCACCCTTTTTAAAGTCATCATACAGAGGATGTATATAACACAAGATCTTTTATTCATTCGCCGAACCGCTTAATTCTAATAGCGTCACAGGGAAGCTGGAGCCTATCTCAGACAACTCTGGGCGAAGAAGGGGTACACCCTGAACAGCTCGGCAGTCCACTGCAGGGCCTAGACACACACAACCATTCACATTCACACTCACACCTAGAGGCAATTTGGAGCAGCCGGCTAGCCTAACATGAATGTCTTTGGACTGTGGGAGGAAACCCATGCAAGCACAAGGAGAAAATTCAAACTCCACACAGAAATGCCTTCGCCCTGCCTGAGACTCAATCCCAGGACGTTCTTGATGTGAGGAGGACATGCTAACCACGACCCCACCATGCCACCCTACATTACATATTTGCATATATTAAATGCTGTTTTTATATGTGCTTTCTTTACATGACAAGAGAATCATTTTTACTGTCTGTTTATGAAAGTGATAATGATGATATTTCTGTAATGTGATATCAGATATAGAAGAAATGTTCTTTGTCATAATGTAACTGAAGTAGCTGCTTTCACAAAATCACTGACACAAAATTGCACCTGACATTTGAAAAGATGCAAAGTTCCACAAACATATACGGTGTCAGAGTATCTCCTTCCTCTCTTTTCTCAGAGTTTCTTGTTTCTCTCCTCTCTCTCTCTCTCCTTTATTAATGAGCACCACACATAAAACACATGCAGATGACTGAGACTGTCACTAATCAAAAAGTCTATTCGCAGCCGACTCCTGGCGTGGAAAGGAATTATTCTGTCTTTCCATCCTTTTTTTTCATATGGACAAGAGGTGATCACTGATTGCAAAGGCTTTCAGGTGACCAGACCTTTAAGCCTCATTTCCAGACACCATATGAATATTACATACAATGTAAAGTGAAGCTGAATCACAGGGTAGAAGATAGAGACATATGTGCTGAAATGAGAGCTAGACTTTATAGTGTTTGTGTGTGTGTGCGTGCATGCATGAGTGTGTGTGTGTGTGTGTGTGTGTCTGAAACAGAAAAAGACGGAAAAACATGGAGTGACATTCTTCAGCTGTAACTGTTGGTATTCCTCTGTAGCAGCTTGACAGCCCCTGGACATTTTTTTTCCCCAGGATAAGCAATAATCCAGTCTTTTTTTCTCCTAACAAAAACATAACCACCCCCGAAATGTGATTACACTCTCCTTTTAATTGCTTCTATAATCAAGGCCCTCTCCAGAGCAGACAAGTTGCGAATGCAAACAGAAGTTTAGTTCTCCACAGTGTAGCACGCTGCACTATTCAGCTCTAGGGCTAATAGGGGAATTCCTGGCTCTGGCAGGTTTGATGTGAAGCTGTCAGTGACAGAGAGACAGCTGAGCTTGTCCAAACACCAAACACAGACCTCTGCACCTCCCCGGCTCCAAAAACAGAATACAGGAACACAGGTGTTTGAATAATAAATACTCATGCCACTCCAGCGGCACTGTGCCTGCAGAGACACGCGCTCAGAAAACAATGTTGATGTGCAGGAAGCCTCTCGTGCAGCCTGTGCTGGAATGAATAAGGTATACAGGGACTTCAATGCTTAGTGCATTGCTTTGGGTGATGCTCTATCTTGCAGGCTTGGGCTTTGCCTTAATAATCCAGTAAGGTTCCTCTTGGGGGCAAGTAATGTCACTCTGATTCCAAAGTTTCCCACTCAAATACCCAGAACTTTTTATTATTATATCTCTGGTAATAGATAATCATTTGTTACATGCTGTATAATATAGAGAAAGTGCACTTTGAAGGAGTATGCAGCACTTAATCAGAGCCTCATCAGTGTAAGTGAGAGTTTTTATTAAAAAAAAAAAATATTTTAGATATACAGGAGCAGCAGCCAATATAATTAGTACAGTTCGGATATCAGTTGTGCCGTGATGGATCTGGTAACGAGAGCATTTTTGTAGATGATGTGTCCATCCTGTGCTGCTATTTAATACTCGGTTAGTCTCCGGGTCGAACATGACAGAAAATCATTAGGTACCGTAGGCTGCTAACTGTCACATGAATGATTGAGAAAGCAGTGAGGCGTTCAGTTTTGTGGCAGTGAAACGTCTGTCCCGAGGAGCACAGCCCATGAGACCTATGATGAAGCTAAAGAGAGAGAGAGAGAGGGAGAGAGAGAGAGGTTGTGGTTCCACCAAATGAAATCTCACACTGAGGTCAAATGAGCCACGGTGTTATATGATGTCTGCACTGTACACCAAATATTTTTAAATACCAGCTGAAAGGTACATTCCACCTTATAAACCCTCTACATCTGCACAGTTTGACGTACACTCAGGTGATCAGCCAGATGTTTTTGAAACCACTGCCATAAGCTCGACCCCAACATGGTGCAGACATGATTCCAATTACAAGTCGAGGGATGAGAAGAATTTTAATAGTTCCTGAAAATAAAGTATTCCTGTAGCATGGGCAGTCCCTGTTCAGTAATGACATTCAGAGGAACCGACTGTCTTCTCTGGGCGAGTGTGCACCGGGGCAGGCCTCGCCATGTGGAGATTTCCCAATGTTGCTCCCACGAGCCCTATCAGCTTCTCCTCTGAGAGAGCTCCACACACACACACAAACACACACCCAGGCCCTCTCAGACTGAGGGCTCCGCTGGGACACACACACTGGCAAGTCTGTGCTCACTCACTGCACACGCTTCCTCCACATGACTCCTCTCACAGTGCACTGGCTCCTGTTCATTAAGGTCATTAATGTTCAATGTTTTTCAGAGTGAGAATGTGTGAAGCTGAAGGTAGAAATTGGCCAAATTACAAATTAAACTGTCGCCTTAATTATTTGCTTCATTTGCTAGCGTGCGCTTGATTATACCCAAAAAAAAGGTTAATTAAAACCAAGCTGATGAAACTCTAACAAAATCAAGGCTTCTAATATCAGTTTATGTTCAAATTCACATTCACTGAGGAAATATTTTCCACTGTTAAATCTCAATTATCATAAAAACTCTACTTAACTACACAATAATGCATCAGCCACAGACGACACCACCGCAGCTACTGTTTTCCTTCATGTCATTTATACCACAGTGCTACTGAATCTCTCAGTTCTGAATACTAAGAATAGATCACTTCATTTTTCTCAACAGACTTCGGGTTTTCTCCTTCCTATGGGGATGCAGTGTTGTGTCATGTTAACGTCAACAGAGAGAAACATCGAGGTTGACAATAAAGCGGCTTTAAAGCTGTAGAGTTGAGTTATAACAAGCAATAACGTGTTTCTCGGACTTTCCACAGTAATAAAGTAACCATAAATGGATAACAAGAATAAAATTAACTTCCCAGTCAATCTGAGGGCCACCCAGACGCAGAAAGACATTGCTGAGACTAGCAGCTAACGCCGATTTCTACTGACTTCTTTATCCAATTCGGTAAGTGTTCTTGTGTTGGAAGTTAAACAAGTTTATTCACGTCTGTTCACAGCTTCAACAAAATTCTGATGATGTTTGATGTTCATAATTTTGACAATATCGCCAGCGCAAAATTATAAATATATGATTATGTACCTGGATCAAAATCAGAATCAGGATACTTTATTGATCCCAGAGGAAATCAATAAATATATATATGTGTGTGTGTGTGTGTGTGTGTGTGTGTGTGTGTGTGTATG
>JBCNYH010000024.1:13470623-13488189 GCA_039654325.1 Tandanus tandanus
TTTCCATTTTTTTTTTCATCTTCAATGTCAGGGAAAGCAGTGAAACAAAAGGTTTCCCTAACAAAGCTTTCCACAGAGACTTGACACTGGTGTTAGTATCTATTTACATACTGAAAATGCACTGGCAGCAATTTGCATAATGTTTTTTGTAGCCGTGTGCTCTGGGGAGCGGCATTGTAACATATTGATGCTTAATGAACTCTGAAAAAAAAATTGATTTTCCGCAGAGTAAATTAAGAAATGCATTATAACTGTTAAGGCAATCTTAGGGGAAATCGAAGCCTTCCACTGCTAAACTATGCTTGATAAGTAATAAATTACACGTTACAGTTATTTGCTTTAATTCATGCTAATTTTGCCCAATTAATGTATCACAGTAGCTCTGGAGTCTGCCACAGGAGGTTTAATTATTATCTTGCTTTTTTTCTGGGTCCGTATGTTTGTGTTTCTTGTTTGTATTGGATGCATGCATAATTACATATACCCTCGAGTAGATTTGAAGGTATACGCATATTTGAGAATGTATGCCAGAAAGTGTGAATGAGAATGTATTAGATTTTTATTGTTTTTCTACTATACAGAAATAAATTATTTATACATACTGCAGATGTGACTATAGCCGAAACAAAGAGTGTAACAGGGTCTCAAACAAATTCATCCATCTGATTTCTAAAAACAAACCAAAAGTCATATTCATACAGTCATGATAAATGGATGCTGACAAATGTATTGTTAATACACCATTATATTGATATTTTCCAGTAAAGAAACCAAGATCTGATTTTGTGTGTGTGTGTGTGTGTGTGTGTGTGTGTGTGTGTGTGTGTGTGTGTAGAATCTCAGCTGTTTTTTCCTGCATGTGGTTCGGACAGGACATGGCACTTCCTTCCATTCTCTCCTTCCACATGCTGATGACACGCTGTTTACAGGCTCTGAAACTCTGCTGCCTTATCGGGCCTCTCTGATGCCTCTTTTCCATTTAATCAGTGTGTGAGCATGTGGCGGATCGACACACACTTCTCACACAGTACACTTCACACCCTGAGGCTCAGCTCCACGTTTCTGGAGTCATTCCTTATGAAATCAAAGCTGAAGAAAACAAAACAAACAAACACTAGATTTCCTCTGGAGCAGCAAGAAGCCACAAACATTCATCGCTGGATAGGAAATTTCACACCACATGAATGCCAGGGACTATTCAGGACAACCCATTTTACAGCCCTCTCAGTGACTCCATATATCACATAAACCCCAAAGCCATACGCCTCCATGAAAAAAAAGAGAAAAGCTAAACGAAGCACCCGGACAAAATCTGGCACGAAGGCTGGAAAAAGTTACTCTTTAATTAACCTTTTATTTCTTCTGCGATAGTATATTTCTTTACTTCAACAACCCTGAAATAATTCAACACATCAGTACACCCTCATTGACAATTAAAATATACAGGAAGCAATACGGTACTATCCCCACTCTTTTACCAGAGACGGAAAGAGCAAATAAAACAGTGTGTCCTCCTTTTTATTAGACTGGCAGTAGTCACTATTCTGCTCACACTCACAGTAAAAAGCTTAAGCGCTGCTGGTTTTTCCACTAAATTAGAGAAAACAAAATCTCCTGATTAGTCAATTAAGTGCCACATTAGCTCGGGAGTTAATTAAAAGATAGGGCACAGTCTTTAACAATATGCTAAGGCAGAGTGTTTAATCAGGAGACTGAACAAATGGCGCTTATTAAAACTTACTGTGAGTCACTTGACATCTAACATAGCTGTACCTAGAGCTACACAAACAGAGTGGCGGGCTGGGGCGCTCCCTGAATCCATCTATGCTAATATTCTGGAGACAGTGAGGAGAAGTGGCACACGTCAACAGCTGGCACCACAGGATGTAAACGCTTACAAAAGCAGCGCCTAAGCTACTTCAATTACTGAAGCAAAAAACACACCCACACACAGTCTTCAACCTATGTCAGCACTGTTATCATTATTCAGTGTTACCGGCTAAACACTTATCGATTTAACAAACACCTTATGATACAATTAACAAATTAACAAAGCTCCTCTAATACATTATGAGACAGGGATGTACTGTACACTAAACAGAAAGCTATTTTGTGTGTACACTCACCATCCACTTTATTTGGAATAATTGTACAATCAGCCAATGATATGGTGGCTGCAGGTCAGTGTATAAGTCCATGCAGATACAGGTCAAGACTCTGTCAAGACCCAAGAGTTGCCAGTCAGTCATAATATCAACACCTGAGTATTCTGCAACTAGGCTGCCCCATACGCAGCAAGCTGCATGAGCCTCGGGAACCCATGAAATTCCTGCCAGATCAGTGGTTGTCCATCCTTGGATCACCTTTGGTACAGGGGTGATAACAACTGCAAAATAAAAATCCTGAAAAACTTTGTTTTGATAAAGAGAATGTAAGGTGGGTTCTACCAGTAAGTGGCAGTAATGCACTAAATGGCTATCTGTCAACCCCCATAGAGCAACAACAAAAGAGAAAAAGAACAAGACCTTGGCCAGCATCAAGAAAACAAAGGGCACAATTATTAAAGATAGTTTTAACTATATTTAACTTGCTTAAAAAGCAAAAACCAGAATTCCAAATGAATTTTTCGCCCCTGTAAGTACTTACCACTGCATACCAGGAACAGCCACAAGAAATGCCGCTTTGGAGATGTGGCCCTTGTCAAAGTCACCCAGATCCTTACGTTTGCTCATTTTTCCTGCTTCCTGCATGCAAACTAAACACAGAAATGCCCCAACCTAGGACTTGAACCCAGGATCTTCTTGCTGTGAGGCGGACATGCTAACCAGCACGCCACCATGCCGCTCTACACAGGAGCATAAAAAACTAATTAAATTAAATTAAATAATTTTATACTTTACTGTTACACCAGGATAAAGGCAGGTCAGGTGAGCTTCACACACTCCAAACAGAACTTAGCACTGGTTCGCTGATAGCATGTTTTTAAATACATCCATAATTTAGTATACATTACACATAAATGAAAGCAAATCGCTTTCCATAACGGTGTGTTTTTAAAATCATTTAAAGTTTTAGTGTATACTATATCAATATTTTTATTGTTATAACTGATACATATGATATACACTTAGCATCAATGACAACATTTACAATACCACACTTGTTTTAGATTTGAGTTTTTGTATTTAATACTCATACCTGAGTAGTAATGAGAAAACAAATCTGGGTGGTTGTTTTGCTATTAACCTACTGTCACACCTGACTGCACTTGAATTGCAAGTTGAGCAATGTTGTTGTACTCATGTTGCTGCCACTCCTGTGAGTTTTGGGGATTGGTTTTTGCTCTCTATATAATCCCAGGCCGAAAAAATGCTTTTTCATTTTCCTGGACGCCATTATGCCTTGCCTATCAGAGAACGACGGACATCGAGCACTGGGTCTGTTGTAGTGTGGAATATTGTGTCACCAGAGACACAGATGTGGTGCACTGGCCGCCATACTCGCGTGATCTCTCACCCATTGAGCACCTCTAGGACCACCTGGGAAGACGTGTCTCTCGACATGTGCCTCCGCATAGGAATCTCCAGGAACTTGTGGATGCATTGCACCAGGAATGGGCTAACATACCCCAAGACAATATTAGACGTCTTATATGGTCAAATGCGTGTGTGGCTTGTATTGATGCTATTAAATAACACAAGATATTGAAATGCCAGGAATTTTGAAATTGGATATGCCATTGTTAAATGTAAATAAAACTGTGGTGATTGCATCATGTTTGGTTTTTGTTGCTGAATTGTTTGCTTGTATGGAACCTCCCTCTTCTCCAGAGATTGGGCGGCTCCACCTAAACCTTCACCTGATTTACTGCAATCACCACCTGCACTTAAGCCCTGCTGTGAGGCTTCTCCAGTGCCAGAGAATTCTTGCTGCAGATGCGGTATCTCGGCCTGTTCTCTGGTGAACTTGCTATTGTTTTGAACCTTGTAGCTTTGTTGAGTCTACCAGTGACTAATTCCTGCTGTCTTCCTTTCATTCCAGTGCCTCCACGAGCCCCAGTACTAACCGCCCAATCACTGCCACGCTGTCACACTCTCTTCCTGGATTACTCACGAGCCTCCCCCTCAAGCCCACATGCCTCCAGCTTCACCCCTTCCACGGATTTCCTCCTCACCTCTTGGACCCTGGATCCCTCTCCTCCACCTCTTCCCACTCAATAAATACACCTAACTGCTTTTTCCGCCTCCGGGTGTGCTTTCTGGGTTCATACTTTAACATCTGGTTTCCAATCCATAACAAAAAGGATTTTTTTTTTTTTTTGCACTGTATTGTCTTTACACTGTTTGCACATAGTTGCACACTTTGCACTTTATGTGGCTAGGACAAAAACCTTGGTCCTAACTCTGTGGTGGTGTTTTTTTTTTTGTTTGTTTGTTTGTTTTTTTTGATCCTTGTTGTATGTTTATCTAGCACCTGGTCCTGGAGAAACGTTGTTTCAATTCACTATGTACTGTGTCAGTTATATGTGCTTGAATTGACAAAGTTTCTTGAACTTGAACGATGACATTTTGGAATTTGAATTTTTGAATTTTGACAAAACTCATCAGAGAAATATCCATAATAACCAAATATAAAAGTTAAAGTACCTCCTTAAAAAATATCCTACCACACAGAAAAAATTTGCAGTGAAGTTTTCATTGATGTTAAGTGTATGATGTATCTACACACATATATATATATAAATAAATCTCCTTATTTTCGCATATACACAATAAAAGCAATATGGTGCCGGTGTCTTGAAAGCTGCTAGTTGCTACAGCGAGACATCACAGTTCACTGCCTGTGTTGGCGTATCAGCGTCACGTTCTATCCAGAACAATGCGACAGCTGACAGCTTGCACAGAGAATCATCCTACTAAGCTGAATTATTTCTGTCACGTGTTAATTTATTAACAACCTGTGCATGCTCTAATGTAGTGAATTTGCATATACATTTTTAACCTGGAAGGAAGATCATGAATATTCCTCAGGCAGCCAAGTACTTCTCTTTGTTAGTCACTTTTGATTCATAAGAGAGTGTGAGGGAAAAGGAGAGAAGTCACAACTACTATATTTCCTCCAGGGCCTGTATCCTTTCAGGGCAAATAACACTTTCATAAACAGAATGGTTGATGCAATATCATGTGAAAGTAATTATTATTAGTAGTAAGCAGTATATTATAATGTATAATGAAAACAGTGTTTGTGCAGTACGCAGTGTGGATATTGAAGTTCTCAGATTCACACACTGAGCATGTGTAGCAGAGTGTTTTGAGACAACAACAAAAAAAAGCTAGTCTAGAATTCATAAAAGCTGCACTCCTTAGGTATCAGGACAAGAAAAGTTATTCCTCTGAGACAACTCTACAGGTTCCTTTCCTCTGCACCTGTGAAGTTTCATGTGTATGCTCCTTATTTTGCGCAGAGATACAATGCTTAGCCCTGAACATAAATAATACACTGCCTTCCAGCTGCAACACACTTGTCAGTACAACAGACTGCTTTTGAATGCTGAGTACACAAGACACACGGAGACACAAAACCAGATGAGCTTATTGTCTGAAGAAACAAGCATGACAAGATCATCAATTAATAGAACATGCTACGTGATTATTATTGTGCATACCACTCGTAGTAATTGCTATTCTTATTTATTTATCATTTCAGCACGGCACTACTGAGAATATAACACATGCAAGCCTGTTAATGTCGGTAGGCTTTAGTTAAACTTGTTGTATAATTTGATGATGTAACATAATTATCATACTAGCAGTGGGCTGTTTGTAAGGAAATAAACATAATAGTTATGCAGTTATAAGAGAAAAATCATGAAAAAGAATTATGTGCTTTGACTATGTGGAACAGAATTATGATACTACCCCGTTTATTTTCTTACAGCTGTGTGTTATATCTCTTATCAAATTTTGACACAGATTAGAAATGTATTCATTAAAGAATTATGTGCATATACGTTTTATGAATTTACAGTTACATTAACTGTGTTGGAACACTCACAGAATAATAACTATTAAAAACTGTGAGTAAACTCACTACAGAATACACCCACCCCCCACCCGAGAGAATATCTTACTCGACTCTGGGCGTAGGCAGGGTACACTCTGAACATCTCGTCAGTCCATTGCAGGAACAAACCTCTACGTCACTGTGGCGCCTAGAAAGGAATAAGAGCCTTCAAAATATACACATTTTGCCACTTTACAGCCTGAAATGAAAACACACACAAAGATATTTTTCCAGCTGTATTTACTCAGTGTAAATTATAACATTTATGAAAAAGAACTGAACCACGACTTAAGCTATTAATAAATTTAAGGCCTTAAGAATGCATATACTAAAATCCTCGTGCTCGCTCAGTTTACATTTACACAGGAAATACTAGCATGACAAAGAATGTCAAGGACAAGCACATTCCCTGCTTTCGTCACCCACGAAATGTCAGGACTTCTTAAAATTGATTCGCTGCGCTGATCAATATTTATACAATGGAGTAATATTCCAATGAAATATTTGCATGTGTTACTAAAAAGAAAGCAAGTAATGATTTTTGTGGACGTGCAGTGCTATCTTCACACGGCGACTTAATTTTGACGGAATTCCGTTTTTCTGTATAGGAACTAACACCCATGAAGTTACCATAGGCCCCTTGGTAACCTCTCTGACCAGTATCCTGTTCACTATTTCATCCAGTTTGAATGGACAGCCTGATCCAGGAAGGGTCCTAGTAGTATTAAACACTTCTCACTTCTTGATTATGGACTTTACTCTGCTTACAGGAAATTAATTAAGCCTTTGAACCTTTTATATATATCTCCTGACTCATGCCTGTCCAAATTATCCCTGAGATCTTTTGACATTGCCTTGTCACCATAGTTGATTTGCTTTCAATTACACTTTAAATGGTACCTGTGGTGAATTAGTGTTACTAGCTATTTGAAACAATCACATTTGACATCAGCGGTTCCTTCCTTGTCCCATGTCAAAGTACGTGCGAGTGCTGCGACACTGGGCATGCCCACAGACATGTTGCCTTTCCTCACTGGCTGTTCCAGCCTGGTAGTGAAGCAAACTCGTTGTATTGGCTGGGCTGCATAACTGACCCCGTGCATCATAACACATTATCGGCCAGTGCTGAGCTGCACAAACAACAAGCGCAGAAATCATTTTGTGTGTTTCTAAACCAACTGACAACAGGAAAGCCGAGTTGGCAAGACTTTGTCCACGTAAGTCATTTTGGTTTTAATGTCGCGCACAATTTATGGCAGCACTCTTATCCTCAGTCACTAGAATGTGACCTCTCACTGTCTCCACAAGGCTCCTCCCTCTCTGGTTCAAATTGCAAATTACTCCCTCTCTGGTTCAACATTAATGTTAAAATAAGCATCTATATCGCTTAAACATATTACGTTACACACAAATTATGCTGACCAATACCAGTACTATTTATACACTGGAATGCTTAAGGAATAGCCTTTTTTATGCTGAACCAATCAGAATGATTACAATTTTTAGAATTATTACAAGTTTGTTTTAGGAAGAGTGATCTTTTACCCGCCCCATACCACCCAGTAAACACCTGATCCCATTTGATCTTGGAAGCTAAGAAGGGATGGGTCTGGTTAATACATGGATGGCTGACCACCCGGGAATACCAGGTGCTGTGCAAGGGGTGCCGAGGAAAAGTAAAGGCAGACCATCCTCGTATGCTTAGTCAACCATGAGCACCTGGTGCTCAGTGGCAGCTAAAGCCTGGAACAGTCATGGCATATGAAAAATAAGAGGATCCTTTAACCATCTCATCTTTTTATGTGAACTGTTGCTATTATAGATTTACTTAATAGCTATAATAGGGATGTGTAGGTGTCGTAGTAAAATGTTTAAATTCCTTTTTAAATTACTTTTACTATGTGAAGCTGCTTTGCGACAATGTCAATTGTAAAAAGCACTATACAAGTAAAACTGAATTGAATAAGTTGAATTGAGTAAATACAGCTGGAAATATTTTTATAATATTTTTGTTTACATATTAAAAAAAATTTTATAATATTTTTAACATGTGAATATTTTGAATAGGGGTGATTCTCTTCTATACCCACTGTATCAGAAAGTGGAAACATCCTCAGGTAGCTTTTTGCCTTATCGTCATAGATAAGTTCAGTTTTGAAAATAATCAGGTCAACAGTTCACACATATTTTACCTCTCCATATGAGATCAAGAAGATTCTAAAATGACAGATGTGCCCACAATCCTCATGGTAAAGCTGACACCAATAGTCCTTTCCTTATCCAAACACTGCTAATTATAAGGCTTTTTCACAGGATTAGGGAATTTTTTACCCCCAAATCAACTTTAATAGCAACTTTTCCAGCTTTCTGTTATAACCACTGATATACGAGTTTAGAAAGCATGCTCACTCAACTCAGAGTGTAACACCTGACTTGATCTCACAACTAATTACTAATCATCACTGTTTGTCCCACGCTCTTGCCCCTTTATTATTACTTTTCATTTTGGAGATATTACATTCTATAAGTAATAAAAGTGAGTAAAACCTGAATGGCTTTGGGAGTTTTGGGAGAAATCTCGTTCCGTTACTTTGTTCAGAGTTTAAAAGTCCATTCCATAGGAAGTATGTTACATCATACACTGTCTATCTGCTGTCACTATCAAATATTTGTGGTATGGAAGTGATTTGACACTAGTACAGAGCCTTGTCTACACTGAGCACAAAATAGTCATGTCCGTCCCTTCGAGTGACTCCAGGCCATCCAAGCCCTTCATTTACGTGATGTTAAGAACAAACAATCAAACCACTACTTTGGTTTCCACAACACAGCCATATAAGAGAATGACAAATAGTGAAGGTGACATCTAATTTATAGCTCAAGGGCTGCGTACAAGTAAATAAACAGGGACTTCCGCTCCACATGTCTTATCCAATTTGCCTCTCCAATGGACCAAAGAATTTACAAAAAGGGGAAAAAAAGTTGAAGGTGTAACTGCGGCCTAATGTTTTACTAATAGAACGGATGGTCTCCTATGCCTCATGCATCCATTTCCCCTTAAACATGCGCGCACACACACATTGATCACACACTGATCTATGCTCTCTTTCAGTATTCGGCTTCCAGTGTGCACGCATATGCATGTGCTTAGAATTATAATACAGAAGATATTAAAAAGCAATACCTTTAAGGAGGAATACATGAAAAGAAAAACTATGTTCAGCATGCATCTATGTATCAGGATCTGCTGCTCTTTCTGTCTCAAAGTGCTAGACATCAAAAAGCTGAACATTGAAAACTTTAAAAATCGTTCTGTGCCTTGTCTGTGGATGGTGGCCTTTTTCCCCCTGATCTCACTCAGTGCCGACTGCTGTCAATTACATCTCTGTGGTGCTGCTCCCTGCTAAAGTAAGATTACATATTACACTGTGCTCTTGTAAAGCAGTACAGATTTTGTGGAATGGGTCTTTAAATATTTAACGAGTGAATACAGCATCACATTGCTGCGACGAGACACAAATCTGCAACCTGGATGTACCATTTGCATTCCATTTGCTCTGTTTGTTTCAGTTAATAAATTCTAAGATACAAATTTCCTGTTAGTCAAAATAAATGAACACACACTATAGATGTTTGCCATAAGATATCTTTCAGTGAGCAAGCTTTGAGAACTCTGCCAGGAATCCCATTTAAACAAGATTCTGTAAAACCATTATTAAACAGAGACAGTTGACTTATTTTTTCGTGACTTTCTAAAACATGTACATATGTTATTTTGAATAGGTTTACAGATGAAGACTCTAATATTCATTGAAGAATTTTCAGGACGAACTACAAATAAACATGCAGCAAAATCACTCAGGGTCCACATCAGTGTCAGTTAAGCTCTGCAGATAATGACCTTGTTAGCATCATAAAAGTGTCTGTATGCATACAGGCATTAACACGGATCTGCAGAGATTAAGTGACAGTGACATTACCTGAACTTTATTTTTTCCTTCTCTTTGTCCTCCTTGTCTCGGTTGAGCTTATAGTGCTGATGGATCTGCAACTTTTATTCTTACAGTATACTATCCATAAGAGAGCACTTTGGAGCTCCTTCAAACTTTGACATGTATGCAAGGACAGAGAAATACATTATGCATACGGTGTTGGCTGAAGATTTCCTTACTTTTAGATTTAGACAACTGATGGAAGGAAATTGTGTTGAAAAGACTGTCAGAACTGTGTAGGCTCAACAGCTACTTTAATAGGAACACCTATACACCTGCTCATTCATCCAATTATCCCATCGTTATGTGGCATAATTCCTAAAAGCTCGCAGATACAGGTTGAGCTTCAGTTTTAATGTTTATTTCAAACATCAGAATAGAGAAAACCACCATGGCAGTGACTATGGGTGATGTGGGTGCTGCTACCAGCCAGGCACTTTTTTTTTTATTTTTTTTTTTAGTATTTTAGAAACAGTTGATCTCCTGGCATTTCAATGTAAAGAGGTCACTATAGTTTTTACAGGATGGAGAGAAAAGCAAAAAACATCCAGTGAGCAGCAGTTCTGCTGGTGAAAACACCTTGATGATGAAAATATCAGCACTAGTTCAAATTGTCAGGAAGGCTACAACAACTCAAAGACTTTTTAAAATTGTGGTGAGCAGAAAGAAATCTCAGAGCCAGGACAACAGCAATAAAAACAACAAAATACTACTTTAAGTACCATTCCTGCCTGCAAGAACAGGAATCTAGGGCTATTGTTGGCATACGGTCACTGGCACTACACAGTTGATGGTTGTCTTGTATTTTTGTAATCCCAAACGTCCAGTTTCAAAGAATCTTTAATCTCCAATATTGCAAGAAATAGACTGCCTAACCAGGTTTTTCATTAACATTCACAATGCACTTACAGTGCACATTCATTCACCCCTAGTAACTACCTGGTCCAGGTCATGGTGTAAATTAGGAACTGACTGAGATACAATTCACAGATGTGCTGACAATGCCGGTATACACATTGATCAGCCTTAACATCACGGCACCTTTTCTATCATTAACAGCTTCAGCAGGGTGTACTACAGTAGCTCTTCTGTGCGATCATGAGCCCTGAGTACCCATTCTACTCTTGACAAATAGTGGTTGTCCTTCCTTGGACCACCTTTGGTAGGTACTTACCACTGCATACCAGGAACATTCCATAGGACCTACCACTTTAAAGATGAACAGACCCAGTCGTTTAACCATCAAAGTCAACCACAAGCAGATCCTTCAGATCATTGCTCATTTTTCCTGCTTTCAACAAATCAAAAAGTAACTAACAATAACATACATCCCACTCTTTGGCAGGTGCAACTGTAACAAGATAATCAATGTTATTCACTTCACCGTCAGTGGTCATAATGTTTTTCATGTACATATAGGTTAGTCATTGTCACAGAGATCACTCTTTTTCGCCAATTCTTATATATGATGTGAATATTAACTGAAGCTCTTGACCTGTTTCTGCGTGATTTTATACACTGGGCTGCGGGCACGATTGGCTGATTAGACAGCTGCATAGATGTGCAGGTGTTCTTCATAAAATTGATGGTAAGTGTATATACTGTCATTATATAACAAAACATACTTGAAGGAATACTTTAAGGATGGTAAACAGATAAAAAGAGGTATTGCATATATAATAAATATATGTTACATAGAATGTACATGTAAAAATCCCTGCAGCTTCATAGCCTTCTTTACTAATAAACAGCTGAAGTAAAATCATTATTTCCCTTCTCTCAATGCAATATGCATTATGATATTAGTAACTAAATGTGCTAATTATGCAACTGGGAACAAATGTTAACTGATAACTAAACACGCTCATAAAAATTTGCCTATGATGCTAGAACAGTGAAATAAGCTGCAATTTGTGCTGGAGGGCAATAACTGACATTTTTTTCTAGTGAGAACACAGGCACTGTGGGGTCTCTAAAGATTCATTTGATATGTTAAATGAAATGACCTGTGCTTTCAAGTGAAGTAAGAAACAAGAAAACATGAAAGCACTGATACTTGCAACAGCATTTGGAAAAACAGAATAAAAAAAACATTTATAGTGATTGGAGGCTGACAATGCTTCTGCAGAAAAGCGTGAAAGGCATGAAAGGGAGGCTGTTGGGCTTAAATTAGAAATTCACACGGGAAGATATCCTGCAAAGAACAAATATGACCTACATCTAAAAGAGCATCAACATTGTTTTTACTAGTTGCGATGTTGTGATTCAGCAAACATGTGATTCACATAATCTTTCACATTTTAAAACTAACAAAGAAATGTGGTGTCTAAAAGATTACAATCTTTGTTTTATTGCTCACATATAAAACCACTTGCTTGGGATCCTTAGTTCCTGTGAAGGGAAACTGCATGACTACGGCATGCAAAATATTCCATACAAATGTGTAAAAAAAAATTAATGAAGCAGACGACCAAAACATCTCAATTCCCTTCGAACAAAGAAAGGATTTCAAATAATCATCTCTACACTTCACGATCACAAGCATAGCCACAGAGTTTAGTTCCGAATACAGTTTTATTCTACAGAAAAATAATCATAGTCTCTCATCTAAATGCATGCAAAGCTTCTTATATTCTTCAACATAAAAAGTCTTGCTTAAGATGACTACAGGAAGAGAAAGATAAAAAAAAAAAAAAAAAAAATGATTTCCAAAAGGATGTACAATGAATAATACATCAAGTTGAATAATCTCATATAGAAAACTTAGTATATATTATTTTAAAACAATATTTGTTACTGGAAAACTGGACCCTGCTTGTACACACAAAATGATAAATACGCAAAAACTTATTCACATTTTGTCATATTTCAAATTTTGGCACCCATTAAATTCCATAAAAAATGGGCTAGTGTGTTAAAAAATAATTTACAGATTCAGTTCGCTGAAGTGCTGTACTATCTCAACAGTTTCATAATTCAAACAAGCTACTAGTAAATTTAGAATTGACTAAGTATCCAGGGAAAATTTAATTCATCAAACTGGCACGTTTCTAACAGACCTACTGTAACTAATCTTTACCCTGTAGTGGCTCAGCACTAAAACATAAGTTAGCTTACTGAGTATAGCTTCTGTTCCGAGTGTCTCGAGATTTATATTATTAAAAATAAAAGGGGGCAGTTTAGTGCACTTAATGTTCATATTTTCTGATTCCAATCCTGTCCCTCTTTGAAAAGTGGTGTCTTTTTTATTTAACAGAGATGAGTCAGTTTTCACAAAAACACACAAGCCGTACCAAACACATCATCAATACAACATACTGGCCCTTATTCATCAAAGTTTTGTAGACACAGATTTCAGTGCATGTGAAAGGAATTGTGTCTGATTCAGAAAACTGGTGATGAGAACAAATGAGGAATCAGCTGCAGATGTTGGTTCCCACCTACTACTTTCTTATTTTACTCTCAGATGCCTTATTTACACCTCTATGGTAAACCCCACGAGTTATACTGTTGTACAAGGTTTCCATATAAACTAATACCATAGATATTGTTGGCTTTTTTTTTTTTTCCATGGTTACTATTTATATTACTCTAATTGCAATTATTGATGTAGATTCTGAATATTTAACTGGAAATCAAGCATTGGTTAAGTAGAATGCTCACAGTTCCACACACTCTGACGTGAATCTGATGAATAAGGAAACTGTTGATGAAATTTGCATACACAGCTTTTTTTCAGATTTGACTGTCAGCAACTTTAATGAATAAGGGCCCTCATGACAGTAAAATGCAACTATCAACATACAAATCAATTTAATCATTTAATCAAGATGAACGATTACATGTACAACCAACTTCAGAAATGCTGGTTCAGGAATGTATACTGTTTTGAATAATAATTCCAGTATTTAAGACAGGAATGTACTACTAGCAGAGGTTAACAAACAAAGTTTACATAGGAAGGATGACCAAGACTGTGTGAGAAAACACAGTGTCTGGTTAACAAATAAAGGAAAATGAATATTAGTGGGATTAGTTGTTAAAGTAAACTGAAACAAACATTACATTACATTACATTACATTACATTACATGGGGGCAGCCGTAGCCTAATCGTTAGAGAAGCGGCTTTGGGACCGAAAGGTCACTGGTTCAATTCCCGAATCAGCAGAAAAAATGTGTGGGGGTGGGGGAGTGAGCTGCACCTTCCCTTCCTCCACATTCATGGCTGACGTGCCCTTGAGCAAGGCACCTAACCCCCAACTGCTTTCCGGGTGCCCCCAATGTGTGTGGCAGCCCACTGCCCCGAGTGTGTGTGCTCACTTTGGATGGGTCAAATGCAGAGGCAATAATTTCCCTTGCAATACAGTATAGCAAAAAAAAAAAAAAATTTTAATGTACTGCTTCCTATCACACTTAAAATTATGGACCTGTTATGAATTAATATACAGTAGACAACACTAAAGAAAGTTTTAACAGACAAACAACTGCAAAAAGACTTGTTGAGCAAGTTCAAAAAATACCCATTGACCTCTGTTGTAGAAAATGGTCATAAATCTGTGGAAATTACAGTGTTGTTCTGGAGCATAGTAGTTTGAAACTAACAGTAATGTAATCTAGAGTAATAGATAAATTACACCATCATGATTTATACTGAGCAAGACACTTGAAAAAAAGAAGACAATAGTTCCAGTATTATTGACAGGATTTATGAAAGTAAGCAAAACTATATATTCTAAATGGCACATGAACTGAATGGAATTGGCACATAATCTTGGACAAGTTGAAAAAAAAAAGATTTGCAAGTTGAAAAGCTATTTTAAAAAATAATCCAGTATTTTGAACAGACACTGCATATTTACATGACTTTTTGGTGACAGATTTTGGGTAAAAATCATGCTGCAGCTCCTTTAAAAAACAAAACAGACCTGGGCAAAGGAAATGTATGCAGAAAGCCTTTTTTTTTTTTTTCTCCAGAATCAAAATAAAAAATTATTTGCATTATTTAAAATATTTCTTAGGGCTATCAAAATACTACTCCATTTTTTTTTAAAGAAAATATTAACAGGTTTTGTTTAAAAACAGGCATGTAGTTTCTCCAATTTAATTTGAATCATTGTGTGCATTGCTTTTTATATTAAAAAAAACTATTTGTTCATGCCCTTGAAGGTGCCAACAATTTCAGAGCTAAAGTACTTCTTAAAGTAAAGTAGTTAGAGATATTAGCATAACTGACAGTCATAATATTTACATACACAAACAATACAGAACAGATTTAGTCCATTTAAAGTGATGAAGCATCCGCTTGTTCAGCTGGATGGAGGCCAGACTTGTATTTTCCCTTGATCATGTGTACGCACATGCTTATGTTTAAGGACACAATACATATATGCATGCACACATGTTCTTTTACACATTGGATGTCTCTGTCTCCATGTGCTACTGCAAAACAAGGCATTTATGTGGGAAAGCAGATGCCACAGCACTCCATGCAGATCTCGAGACAGTCAGAGGACTCGCAGCAGGCGTCCATAATGCCGCAGTCCATGTCACAGGGGCAGTTGCAGTCGTCTCCCAGGTCGTCTGCACAGCAGCAGCAGCAGCAAGCCTCTGATGTGCAGGCGCCACATGATGCCTGAGCCACCACCATGTTGCACAGGGAGAGAAACTCGCAGAACAGGCAGGCTAGAATGCAGTGCACACAGCAGTCTGCTCCCACCAACCAGTCATGAAAAGACAGTTCAATTAGCAAAAGAAAAACATCAGTAAACCTAAAATATGCAGCATATTAGTCATCAAAAATCATGATAGTCTTAATATAGTGCAAATCTGTAGAACATCAACAGAGAAGTACATCTGTTTCAATAAAATGTATCTGGTTGTAGATAATTATACATGTTGAGTACATATGAACGTGTATCAATCACAGCATAACTGTGTGGGGTTGCAAGAGTATGAAAGAGTAAGGAGGATACCAGCTAAGCAGGGAGGAGAGCTGGGAGGAATCAGGGAAATTCAAAGGAATGAATTCCACTTTAGGGTTGATTAGTAGCTTTGGGAATAATGGGGTTATCATCATGCAAGAGCACAGGCTTGCTCACGTAAAGTTGATTAGCAGTGTCCGAGATTTTCACTGGCAAATTGTTCTAATTCTACCGTTTCTCTCATCCCTGATTAACATTTAACCTCCTTCCTGGCCTCTTATATGGGTGCATTGCATGATTTCAAATTACAGATGTTTAAGATGACAGATACTCAGCTTCTCTGCAGTTTTTCCTACAGTGGCAGTTTGTAAAAGGCATCTCCACAAATGATAAATAACATAGATGATACTGACAAGGTTTTTAGCTTTGTGACTACCTGAATAATAAAACTCTAATGCTTTCTAAAAACAGAAACGCAGTGCCATCAACAGACAATTCTATCAACACAACTGATTAGCTCCTAAAAAATAAATTAGTTGTTAGAAATCTCTAAACCAAACATTACATTTAATTAAGTGTGAATCATATGGGCATCTGGAACTAGAGTTTAAGAGAGTAACAGCACCATGCTGGGTTTACTTTTTACAACTATTATCCAAGTAATTGGACTTGATATCTATTTTTCAGAGGAATGGACTTGGTGTCATCCCAAACAGCACATTTGCATGACTTTCATCAGTTCACGGTGAGTTGTCAGGGAAGGTACTCAGTCTAACTCGAACTGCTATAAGAAGAATAAGGAAGAAAGTTCAGCCAAGATCAAGATATTCTCAAAGAATTCTCATTTTTGTTTAGTCAAAGTGTTGTTGTTGGGCTTTTTAATAAAGAGAAGAGCTGATCTGGTAAAACAATAACACCACTGGCATGCAGGTCTAAAAATTACCAAAAGCTAAAATGCATCATCCCTGTGAAATGTCAGGCAAGCTGACATTATATTTCTAACCTTTACCATCACTCACCAATTAAACAATTAATAAGAATACAAACACAATCACTAATGAAATCGATTTCAGCTTTTAATTCAAAGTCCATGACTTGTTTGTGTCAGATTTTTATTAGTAGGTCCTAGATGGAGATTTGTGTGATATAGTGTTTTATGCATTCCCTTAAATTCATAATTTAACAGCAGTGATTATTATGAATATTAAGGAACCAGAGGCTGGGTAATGTACGGAGGAGACAAGCCGGACTGCGAAACTGACATCTCTTCTAGGAACATGTTATGCTTAATGTCAGCTGTAGCTGAAACAGCCCAGAGTTTAAGAAACCCAAACCAGCCTGAGCACCTCAGAGGAAACAGTGTGAGACATCTGGAAAAACCCAGAGGCTAACATCAAAAACAGGGGTGACCTGACATAAAACAAGATGGATCTGGCACAAGAGAGTAAATTGTTCAGGAACACTGAAATGAAGAAAGACTATCTTCTGCCTTAGACCCCAAATGACAGGTGGGGAAGAGGGGGGGGGGGGGGGGGGGGAGAACATCCAACTGTTCCCCCCACCAGAAAAAACGCACTTCCCCTCGTTCT